>OY744517.1:87295713-87733213 GCA_963556195.1 Sepiola atlantica | reverse complement strand
TTTTCTACCCCTATTTTTGCGTCTGTTGTTGGGAGGTGTAGGTTTGGTGAATTTAATTTGGGTGTTTTTGTATCCACTTTGCTTTAACGCTTTATTGTAAAAGTCCTTATGTTTGTTAAAAATTTCTTCATTAGAGGGGTTATCACTAATTCTTTTTTCGATTGATCTGGGGATGTGTTGAATAATGGTTTTTGGGTGGTTAGAGAGTGGGTGGACATAGATCGGGTTGGCATTGTCTTTAGTATACGGTTCATAAGTTTCTTTATCTAAGTTGAATGTTACGTCTAGAAAATTAACTATTTTAATGTTAGATGTTATTTCTACTTTGAGATCTAATCTTTTCATTTCTCTAAGGATAATTTTTTTTACTCTTTCACATTTTTGTCCATTTGAGTTCTTTACTATTAGTAATCCGTCATCCCTATATAGGCCTATATCTTCAATGCTAATGTTTTTTGTGAGATTATATAGTATGTAAAGACCAACTAGATCAGTGACTTCTGCTGAGTCCAGGGAACCCATAGCAACATCAAAAGATCCAAATTGATTACTTTTAGTCCATTGTTCATGTTTACAGATTAGTACTGTATTTCTGCATTTTCTAATTATATTGATTTCATCTACAGAAATATCAGATAGAAGTTTGGCAAAATCGATAACGTTTTCAAAAAGTTCTTTAGATATAGATGGGTAGTAGTTAATAATATCAAACTGGATGAATGAGCAATCAGTTTTATTTACTATTTTAAGGAACCAGTTTATTGTATCTGCAGTGTTTATCCATTGATTAAGTTTATAAAATGTTTTTATCTGCTTATTTATTCTTTCTAAAATTTTTTTACTAATTTTCCCTATTTCCTGTCTTGTGGGGTTAATAAGTCTAGTGGTTGGTTTAGTTTGGAAGTCAGATTTGTGATCTTTGAGAAGAATATATGCTTCTTTTTCTTTTAGTTTACTTACTCTATCGCTGATGTTAAGTTTATCTGTGATAATTTTAACGCCGGCATTTTCTAGTTATTCTTTAGTTATATTTTTTTAGTTTTTTTTTATTTTTTTTTTTTTAGTTTTTTTAGTTTTTTTAGTATTTTTATTATCATTTTTTATTATCATTCATTTATTATTTCAATTACTTTACCTCAATTATTAGGGGTATCTATTATTATTATTATTATTATTATTATTATTATTACTACTATTCCTGTTACATTTAACGAATATACTTATTTATTCAAATTAACTCCAGACAAATTATAAAGACAATATAAACCCAGAATCGCGACACATTTGATCACCGCCCCACCACCACAACAATCAGCCCAGTTTGCCCGCACACATACACACATATACACAATATTACAGTTCACTTGGAAAAATACATTTATAAACTCGACGGTTTTTTGACACCTGATTCGTACATGTCTACCCCCCCCCCCTTCCCTCTCGATCTGAATCAACAGACGCCCTCTCTCTCTCCTTTTTCCTCTATGTGTCTACCTCCCCCCACCTCTCCCCTCATCATTATTTGTTCCTCTTTCCACCTTATATTTTTATTTATTTATTTATTTATTTATTTATTTGCCCTGTCTGTTTCAGATTCTAGATTTTAGATTTTTGTTTTCTGTTTTTTGTTTCTTAGATTTTTAGATTTTTAGATTTTTTAATTTTCAATTTTAATTTTTTAACGGCTTTAATTTTTGAAATGTTAAATTTCTTTCCTTCTTCTTCTCTTTCTCTATCCCTCCACTTCATTCTCTCCAAATATGATCTGAGGTTAAGATCGGATTCTAACTCTGCCTGATGAGATCTCAGTTTATAGTAACTGTTGATCGATAACATCGACATGCCAGTGTCGCAGATTTTCTACATGTCTGTGTAAATAAAATTATCATATATATATATATATATATATATAGGAAGAGAAGGATGAAAGTAATCCGACGTGATGGGAAAATGAAAAAGGAAAACCAAAAAATGGATATTTTTTATGTGTACATCAACGTTTCGTCTTTATTTATAAGACTTCATCAGGATGATAAAATAGAGAAAAAATGTCATGCAAGTACAGATACATGTAGGGTAGACATATTGGGAGGAAAAATAAAATGAAATAATGGCCACTACTGGGTGGACGTCCGTACTTGTTGGAGAAATAGAAATGAATGTTGAAGAAAATGAGTGGGGGAAAAATGGAAGGATGGGGTGAGCAAGGACTACTGTGGCTGGTGGTAAGAGAAAGAGGTGGGGGATGAGCAGGGGTAAAGTGGATGGCAGAGAGGGAGTGGAGGAAGAGGGGGGAGGGAGGTGTTTGACTAGATGGCTGCGGTCAAGATTGAAGGGGAAAAGTAAGTTGGAATGTTTGTGTATGGGGGGTGTATGCAGGGGAAGGAGGATGGGTAGAGAGGGAGGGGGGCTGTGATTTTGGTGGATGGGCGAAAGTTATGGTCTTAGAGACTCATTTTCTCAAAACGCTCTCTAAGACCATAACTTTCGCCCATCCACCAAAATCACAGCCCCCTCCCTCTCTACCCATCCTCCTTCCCCTGCATACACCCCCCCATACACAAACATTCCAACTTACTTTTCCCCTTCAATCTTGACCGCAGCCATCTGGTCAAACACCTCCCTCCCCCCTCTTCCACCACTCCCTCTCTGCCATCCACTTTACCCCTGCTCATCCCCCACCTCTTTCTCTTACCACCAGCCACAGTAGTCCTTGCTCACCCCATCCTTCCATTTTTTCCCCACTCATTTTCTTCAACATTCATTTCTATTTCTCCAACAAGTACGGACGTCCACCCAGTAGTGGCCAATATTTCATTTTATTTTTCCTCCAAATATGTCTACCCTACATGTATCTGTACTTGCATGACATTTTTTCTCTATTTTATCATCCTGATGAAGTCTTATAAATAAAGACGAAACGTTGATGTACACATAAAAACATCCATTTTTTGGTTTTCCTTTTTCATTTTCCCATATATATATATATATATATTGTTGGTATGTCACTATGTTTGTTAGTGTACAGCTGAGCGTCCACATCGCTTGACCAATTGTCATCAGACTTGGTAAAAATATCGATTATGGTCTAACTTTGAATTTATTTAATTTTGATATATTAAGGTCAAAAGTCAAGGTCACAGAAAAGGTGAAAGTCACACTTTTGTCGATAACTTCGGTTTTGTTCATTGTAGAGACACGTAACGTGGCCCATATTGTAGCCAATGAAGTACCACATCTTATATTTATCTTTGAGAGTTTAATAACGGTCACATTTTGACGGAATTTCAACTTTCGATTTTCCAGAATTTTATGTATGGATAGTTTTTGAGTTATCAACGTTTCCATGCATAACTTTGGGAATGCTCCATACAATATAAAAAAACAAAGGCCGAGGTTATATTTTAGGTCATCCTTACGTTGTCAGGTAGACGCATGCAGTCTCACGACTCACTTATGTTCTTGTTTCAAATGTTATGCTGCATTTTTGCTCGGGAATAAAATATAAAATGGAACAAACGTTACATATACATATCTGCGAAGAAGATAATTATAATTGTTAACAATGAATATCTCCGCAGGGAAATTAATTGTATTAATGCGTTTCTGGAGGAAACTAATCCTGATAAGGATGAATGTATCTCTTGTGCACCTTGAAAGTCTTTCTTAAAAAAGATGCTGATCTGAAGAATTGAAGATAAATCCAGTAAATAGAAATGTTAAGGAATCCTGTTGAGCAAATAATGTATTCACTCAGTTTATTTTATATGCACATAGCTTCTACCCTATAATAACGACAAATGTGTATTTATTTGTATATATATATATATATATATATATATATATATATATATATATATATATATATATATATATATACTCATATGTATATATATACATATATATACATATATATGTATATACATATATATACATGCATACATATATATATATATATATACATATATATATATATATATATATATATATATATATACTCATATGTATATATATACATATATATACATATATATGTATATACATATATATACATGCATACATATATATATATATATATATATATATATATATATATATATATATATATATATATATATATATATATATATATATGAGAAAGGAAGGATGAGGGTAATCTGACGTAATGGGAAATGAAAAAGGAAAAATCAAAAGATATCTTTTTATGTATTCATTAACGTTTCGTCTTTATTTGTAAGACTTCCTCAGGATGATAGTTTTAAGAAAAATGTGATGCAAGTACATAAAAATATTGGGTTAACATGATGGGTCAATGAGAAGAAGTAGTAGCCACTACTGGGAGCGCAGGACCAAGGTCCGGGCTCAGAGAAGTCGATGGCAGGGAGTGAAATGAATGTGGATAGCTGTGAGTGAAAAAGAGGTGTGGAAGTGTTAGTGAATTCGACTACTTCTTTTACACTCTTACCCACCCACCCGCCCACTTTCAAATCATCATTTCTTTAAATCTTTTTCTAAAACTATAACACTACCTTCACACCAAAAACACAGAGCCTCCCCCTCCCTTCCTCTTTCCCCAGCCCCAAAATCCATGCTACACCTCACCACAACAAAAACCTCAGCACCCCCTCCCCTCTCTCCCACCCTAAGACCAAATTCACTAACACTTCCACCCCTCCCCTTTTTCACTCACAGCAATTCACATTCATTTCACTCCCTGTCACCGACTTCTCTCAGCCCGGACCTTGGTCCTGCGCTCCCAGTAGTGGCTACTACTTCTTCTCATTAACCCATCATGTCAACCCAATATTTCTATGTACTTGCATGACATTCTTCTCAAAATTATCATCCTGAGGAAGTCTTACAAATAAAGACGAAACATTGATGAATACATAAAAAAACATCTTTTGGTTTTTCCTTTTTCATTTCCCATACATGTATATATATGCATATATATATATATATATATGTATATATATAGGTATATATATATATATATATATATATATATATATATATATATATATATATATATATGTATATACATATATATATATGTATATACATCTATATATATATATATATATATATATAAATTTATATATGTATATATATTATATATATATATATTTATTTATAGTATGCAGCTTCGAATGATTTCGATGGGAATCCGAGTAAGAATGCTCGATGTACATTTAAACAGAGCATGAATACATTTTAAAATGGGAAAAAACTAGACACACATTCGGGTTGTACACATTATAACTTATTTCGACCCAGATCGGTCTCATCAGATGTATTACCAAACGCATTTTGAACATAGATCTGAATGTCAAGGAAGTGACAATTGCAGACGATTATTGTTCTAAATGCTGTTGGTTATACATCTGATGAGACCGATCTAGGTCGATATAAGTTATAATGTGTACAACCCGAATATAGTTTTTTCTTCTTTAATATGTATATATATATATATATATATATATATATATATATATATATATATATATATATATATATATATATTACGTCCTGTCACACAAAAGTTACTGAGTAAAAAACTGCTGGACAAAACCATTTCAAGTGTTTAGGTGACGAGAAAAAGAAAATAGCAAGTCCTAACCCCTGCAGTCTAACATGAATTCGGAGAGAACCCTTTCACTCTATTTCCATAATGTGATGTTTTCTTTCTGCATTACTTTTACTTATTTCTACACTTTTTACTCATTGTCTATTTGATAAATTTCATTAAATATTTTTAATTTTACTTATTTTATTGATTTTTTTATTAAATTAAACTGTTTCATAATTTAAAAATACCTTATGCGTGAAATACAGTCAGTGTCCACTTTACGGTCACCAAAAACACAAACATAAATCTTTTCAGTTCGTGATTCCCTCCAAATATTAGTCCATGTTGTTAGAAAACAAACTTCTACTTTGGCTCAATTTCTTTGATATTAATATTTAGTCCTGTTCGATATTTCTTTTTTAAATTGGTCATACAGATAGTCGGAAAAGTGTTCACTAATAATTTAGTAAAAGCACAAAAGAAAATAATCTTGATCTGGATACCAAGTCATGTTGGTATTAAAAGCAATGAAAAGTTAGCCTGAAAAGTTCTTAACAAGGATATAAATAATATCAAAATTTCCGATGGATACTGCACCCAATAGACTGGTATTGTCTTGGCCTTCGGGGCTTGATTTACGCGGGTCTATCGGTCTGTCCTGTGCAGTTCTAGGAGGTCTACCCTTCTAGGCTTTGCCTCACCTCTTTGGGGAGGAGTAAGTTTATTCCTTACTGCCTGAGGCGCCCCTACCAGGGAATGCCGACGGGGCTGCCCAGGCAATTTTTAATGGCCAGAGTGCTCACCTTCTCGGGCGCGTGCTTTTAAAGTTCCACTTTCCCGACCCGACCTTGAGTCACATCTTACTTGTGGGAGTAAGATAAAACTGGCCTTGTGCCTAACCTGCTGAAGAGGAGGTAAATAATACCACATACAGATTTTTTGTTAAAGTCAAAATTAAAATGGCAAACAATATAGAATAACTTTTCTCAAAACAAATTGTTTGAACATCAACCCATAGTCGAAACAGAAAACAAAAACATGATAACCGATCGAAGGAAAGACAGTGTATTATCACGTATACGTATCGCTCGCGCAAGCTTGACCCACATACATCTGCTTGGATGAGAAGATGAACTTCAGTGTAACCATTACAATGAATAGCCTAACAATAAAACATATTAATCCAATGCAAAAATAACACACATATACAGAGAGTTAGACACAAAGTCTGTTTTCAAAGTTACAAATATAAAAACATTATTTGAAAATAAAGCTTCTCAAATAATAGGGTTTCTTAAAGAAACTCATTTGTACCAGATCTTTTTTCAAAGTTACAAATATAAAAACATTATTTGAAAATAAAGCTTCTAAAATAATAGGGTTTGTTAAAGAAACTAATTTGTACAAGGTCTGTTTTCAGAGTATTATTTACTCCTCTCCAGGAGTTAGGCACAAGGCCAGTTTTATCCTACTGCCACAAGTAAGATGTGACCCAAGGTCGGGTCGGAAAGTGGGGGTTGAAAAGCCAGCGCCTGAGAGGTGAGCACTCTGACCATCAAAAATTGCTTGGGCAGCCCCGTCGGCATTCCCCGGTAGGGGCGCCTCAGGCAGTAAGCAATAAACTTACTCCTCCCCAAAGAGGGGAGGCGAAGCCTGGGAGGGTGAACCTCCTAGAACTGCACAGGACAGACCCATAGACCGGCGTAAATCAAGTCCCGAAGGACAAGACAATACCAGTCCATGGGGTGTAGTATCCATCGGAACAGATACTACACTTTGATCTCGACCAAAAGGCGTTATTTAACCCCTACCCACAATAGGAATATGTGACACAAGGTCGGAAAGTGGGATTTGAAAAGCCAGCGCTCGAGAAGGTGAGCACTCTGGCCATTAAAAATTGCCTGGGCAGCCCCTGTCGGCATTCCCCAGTAGGGGCGCCTCAGGCAGTAAGCAATCAACTTACTCCTCCCCAAAGAGGGGAGGTAAAGCCTGGGAGGGTGGACCTCCTAGAACTGCACAGGACAGATCAGACCCATAGACCGGCGGAAATCAAGCCCCGAAGGCCAAGACAATACCAGTCCATGGGGTGTAGTATCCATCGGAACAGATACTACACTTTGATCTTAGCCAAAAGGCCAAGAAAAACATTATTTTAAAACATAACTTCTCAACCCGGACTCTGGATGGTTTTTTTTGCCGAGAAAAAAAGGTTTTGATCGTCTCAACATTGTCAAAATGGATTCTAGATATACTAAAAATTTCGAACGACACTCTACTGACCTACATCTAAACATCCATCTGTCTTTTCTTTTAAACATCTGAATTATTGAATTATCAATGGAAATTGGACAAAAATGGTCTATGAAAAAACTTAGAAGAACTTTGTGCTTCTTGTGTAGACAAGAAACCTTACGAATGTGACTTCCTGTTTTTTTTTCAGTTAAAAATCGCTATGGTGCAATTTTCTTTTGTTTTTTGGTAGAGGCGGTTCCTCTCATTCTCAGGCTTTCACTATTATGTAGATTATGCCATTTTTATATCTATCATGCTTTACCATAAATATGATATTCTTTGTCTTGCCATGTTGAAATATAGCCCCAGTCTTAAGGTACCGAAAATAGTTCTTTTTAGAAAAAAAAAAACATATACTCTCAAAATATTTTTTATATATCTAACACATTTGCAGACGCCTGTAATAATGTATGTTTATACAGCTCTTCAGAACACTCGTTCAGTCTAATAATATTTACCAGCAGTGACAAGAACATATATGTCCTATACTAGTCTTTTTCACTTGTTCTTTTTCTTGTGCTAGCTTCTGAACATGCCAATATTTTGTTTCTTTGTCTATCTAAGGCATTTACTAACACTGTTTTAGCATCGTTTATTTAAATAAGTATTTTATGGCTACACCCCCATTGTCACTGCTGTTGTAGCATTATTAGACTAGACCAATGTTCAGGAGAGATGGAGCAAAAAAGTTATTTGAGTCATCACTAACTATAAAAGTTCTGATTATCTATATATTAATACGATAGCGTGTGTGTTTGTGTGTCATGCTTACACCAAAAGCTCTGTGCATACGTGCCGTACCTAGATTTCGAAAAGCATTCAAGTCACCTAATTTTCGTAATATTTTTTAAGTATTTCCCTGTGGAACAACGGTTAGCGACGTAGGATTTTGACGTCGGCCCGATTGGTTTATAGTTCGATCCCAACCAACCTCTAAGATTTTTTTTCTACATCAAGGGGGGGGGGAGGTAGGGAGGGGACGACCGGGAAGACACATATTAATACGATAGCGTGTGTATTATTTTGTGTATCACGCTTACATCAAAAGCAACGACCTTCTGAATCTTTGTATGTTACTCATGAATTGGAGCCAAATTTAATTTAATCTAAACCATTTACAAAGTAAGGTTTAGGTTAGGAATAAGATAATTAGTATTGAAAACCTCATTCCATATAATTTACACAGGTCCTCTAGTTATGAATGAATGCTTGTAGAAGGTTAGACTTCAGTCAACAGTACAAGAACAGCTGAGATAACCTCAAAGGCTATTTTATTCAACAGACCAAAAATACATTAATCAAACACTTACATATATTTTTCCATTCAATTGTAAAATAAATTTCCTGATTACAGTAGCAAATTCTCACCCAATGTATATGAGTGCTTCGGCTTGTGACTTCCACTTCCATATTCATCTTTTTTTTTTCTTCTTTTTTTTTTTTAACATAGTTCACCCCAAACAAGGAAGACCGCCACTGTAGACGTAAGGGGCTACTGAGAAAAAGGGTGAGAGTATTTTTTTTTAACATAGTTTACCCCAAACAAGGCAGACCGCCACTGTAGATGCAAGGGGCTACTGAGAAAAAGGGTGAGAGTTTTTTTTTTTGGGGGGGGGGGGATGGTGGAAGGGGTCAACCTAAATTGGGAGCTGTGCAGCGAGATGTCTGTTTACATTAGTTTTAAATTTCTGCATGTCGGTACCGTCAGGAATAAAGGGAGCAGGGACAGAATTCCAGAGTCCAGCAGCACGAGGAAAGAAGCTTTTGGAGTAGAAAGTTCTTCGGCATCTGGAGACCTCTAGGATGCACTTCCCTGACTTTGTAGAATTTGAATCCTTGTAATAAATCAATTTTTCCTTCCCAGTGTTGAGAAAGAAGACAATTATAAATGTCTGAATGTTGACCTTCCTGTGAGTTCACGTGTCTCCCAATTTCCCTGTCATTGAACTAAATGACCCACAACAGTTGACTGATTGCACAAGTAATCAAGGACTGGACAATTTTGAAATTTCCTTCCGATTATGCACTGGTAGAACAATGGAACTCAACCATTTATGTAAACTATAAGTCTTATTGGAAATTCCATGGTAAATGTGAAATAAAAGCTCTTTTGAATTTATTGACTACAACCATAAACTTAACCATATATACGCCGATTCAACATTTTTATATATACATGAAGCATACATGGATGTCTTACAATAAAATATCAAGATGAAAATCAAGATATAATGCTACTAAACTTTATGTCTAGAATCCTTATTCCAATTTTGATCACAATCCATTACATGATTTTGATTTTAAAAGATGTCTAAAATTTAAGGCTTAAGCTGAAGGGGTCTGGAGAAGAAATTGAAATTCAGGGAAACCTGCTTAATTGGTGTTTCATTACTATAGATAAAATTTAATGTAAATCTGAAATATTTTAATTTTCAAATGGGAGGTTGTGCCCATACTATGCCCCCTAAAACCCTGAATAATACTCAAAAGAAACCGAAATTTGCTAATACTTTTTCATTCACGTCTAATACCTTTATATTTCACAAAAATCAGAGGTATCTGAATTTTCAGGAAGGGCTTGCACTCCCTTTTGCACCCTTTACATAAAACTAAATTAAACTAAATACAGCCAACATTCCCACCCATTACCCTTAGCAGCTATGTTAAAAAATCATAATGATCGGTTAATTAGTTTATGAGTGAATCCTCTACATACAAATATATAAAGAGATACACATACCTAACTTATATATATATATATATTTATATAAACAAATGATAATAAATTGTACTTAGCTCAAGAAAAAAAATATGACATTTCAATCTCAGCTTGAAGCACTTGCCTGTCTAGCCACACTAAAGAGTTGTGATACAGCAAAATAGTCTGCCTACACAGGCAGACTATTTTGCTGTATAACAACTCTTTAGTGTGGCTAGACAGGCAAGTGCTTCAAGCTGAGATTGAAATGTCATATTTTTTCCTACAGTCGGAATCAAATTCACAAGCGGTCCCCAGCCGCATGTATTTCCGAGTCATGTGAAACTGATATACAGCACTTATCATTCCCAAATGGTCACTCATCTGGTACTGGCCAGGATCCACCTTGCTTAACTTCAGTGATCTAACGAGAACCAGTGTGTCAATGTGATTATGCCATACAATCTAACTCTCCTTTTGAAACCTTAAATAAACACGCAGGTGGTCATGTGGTTATTTAAGTCACAGATTTGTACGTAATAGAGATCCCAAACATATTACGAATAATAAAAAAAAATGGATGCCAAATATAAGTTTGACATTTTTCAGGTGACAAAATATTTTTAAAATGCACACATTATACACAACATTAATAAACAGAATTATTTACTCACTGGTAGTTGCTGTTCTTTTCATTTTAGGTAGGTGATTAGATATTTGAATAATACAGGTATCCTTCATTCTAATGGACGTTAAGTCGTAATGTCCGGTTTTACTGACTCCTGATTACCCTCTAACCCTTTTAGGATGAACAAAAAAAATAATTTGCCAGCGTCATATCACCAGTGTATATGGGGATTGATTTCCCTACAAAATAATTGACAAATTGATTTGTTTACAAAGCCTAGTTCCTCAGTGGTGGCCTCTATATCATAGATTATGGGTTGGTCTATGGAACCCGAACAGCAACATTGGTAAATGTTTTAAGGACTAGTGATCTTTATAATGTGTATCTCCCCATTTTGTCTGGACATTTTTTCATTGATTGATGTAAAAATATATGTGAAATAATTTTAAATTTTACTTATAAAAATTAGCTAATTACTAAAGTAAAAGATATCTGTAAAAAGTATACTTATACAAAATACTTTTACGAGAATTTTTTTTAACATTTGGAACAATAATACAATGTAATTTCAACGGTTTTAGTGAGCAAAAAAAATAATCTCACATAAACTGTGGCCGACAGAGAGAAAGAAAGCTTATGTTGAGTTTTCACTTTGTTTTTTCACAAAATTCTGAAAGAATAGTGGCCGTCCTATGTTGCCTGATCAGAGATCAGATAAAGGAATGATTTACTAGACGAAAAACAGTCCTATACCCTAAGAAGGTGTTGTCTATAGTAAAATCTTAAGACCTGTCGAGGTCAGAACTAACACCTCGATGTTAACCTCAGTCTGTATGCCATTTATAATCCCGAACTTCCATATTCAGACGTTTTGGTAAAATCTCTTTGTTATTTCTTAGATTATATTTTTCTTGTCTGGAAAACATTTGATGGAAAAATTTAGCCACATTTCAAGGGCATGGGCCTTGGCCACCTTCTGGGCTAGCCCCTCTAACTTTAAGCATTAATGGACTAGTATGAGAAGTTGTATAATTGAATGTTTGGTAACAATTAAACTATTGTATATTTCTTCTCACGATTGTGGCTTTATCTGGTCTCCACATGGTGAACCTAGTCTTGGATTAATTCTTCATAGTGGCTGGATTACATATTACATGGATGAATTGATGCCTAGAAAAGATGTAGAATATGTATGATATTAAATTTCAAACTCCATTCCGCAACAATCGATGAACAGTTGGTTGTGTTATAAATTCCTTGGACTTTGCATTCTCTTTTATTGGTCAAGATAAAGGGCATCTCCACATGGACAAGTATGATAAGTTGTATAATTGAATGTTTTGGTAAAAATTAAACTTGTGGCAAAGTTCGCTTTTGGACGAAAGGGTATATCTTGGGATCGATATCAATGTGGCACCATGGCTTTGGACGGCTGGGCGATCTTTGCCGGACTTTATGTGACGACGGGACGATGTGTGACAACATGTGCACGTATGTGCAATGTCTCATCTTGTTATGGCCAGTGAGCAATCATCGTCTGACGATAGTCACTGTCGTCTGCTTCTGGGACTGGTTAGCCGGCTATTTGGTCGGGACCATCGTGCTGCAAATCAAACATTATGTAATAATGGAGAAAACCATTTTACTTTTTATACAAAAATATAATTTATTATATTTCGAAAAGAAACATCTCAGAGCACGCGACAAGAATCAGACTGTCAGAATCAAACCAGTCTTTCTATTTTCAATCTCTTTTCTAGAAAGAGAGAGAGAGAAGAGGTGAAAGTGAGAAAGAAGGAGAGAGAGACAGAGGAATAGAGAAAGAGAGAAAGAGGGAGAGGGAATACAGCCGTCATCAGTGTTTAAATAAATCTCGGTGACAGGTTTTCTTTGACCTCTT
Organism: Sepiola atlantica; assembly: GCA_963556195.1. Taxonomy (NCBI): domain Eukaryota; kingdom Metazoa; phylum Mollusca; class Cephalopoda; order Sepiida; family Sepiolidae; genus Sepiola; species Sepiola atlantica. The sequence goes on along the minus strand of OY744517.1, from coordinate 87,720,126 downwards.
AAACCTGGCTGGTGTCTCCAGCATTGTTTATATTTTAGCTGACATCAGATTACACTGAATACCCCGATCAGTGAGCTGACATTTTTAGTGCAACGAATTCACTTTATTTGCAACTCCAGTCTGACGCAAAGGTTACGAATATAATGGGAAGCACTTAGCTCCCCAAAAGATTACACATTGTGCCACAAACTATTGTATATTTCTTCTCACGATTGTGGTTTTATTTGGTCCCCCACATGTTGAACCTAGTCTAGGTAACCATCTTGGATTAATTCTTCATAGTGGCTGGATTACATATTACATGGATGAATTGATGCCTAGAAAAGATGTAGAATATTTATGATATTAAATTATTAACTCCATTCCACAACAATCGATGGGCAGTTGGTTGTGTTATAAATTCCTTTGACTTTGCATTCTCCTTTGTTATCCAGGTGGTCAGGATAAAGGTCATTACCACATGACCACCTGTATGGTTTGTGTCTCTTGCTGAGTGCTGTAACTAACCATCTCAAAATCCCCATATCTAACATTACGTCTCATCTTGTACAACCAATCAACGTGTTGTATCTCTTCAGTCTCTTGAAAAGCTAATTTATTTACAGCTGACTCAATAATATATATATATATATATATATATATATATATATATATATATATATATATGTGTGTGTGTGTGTGTGTGTGGCCTGTTTATAAATCTCCCAAACAGTTACATGGTAAACAGCTGATGATCCCGTTTTTAGTATTTCACGCTTAAATTAAGGTCCCCTTTTTTTGTTTCACTATTAGATACTTCAATCCCTTTTTTATTTTTATTTTTATAAATTTTCCAACGATATCTTGGATTTAATTAGTTTCTCTGGGAATTTAAACAGCATTTTCCTTTTTTTTTAATTTGTTTAAAATGACACGAAGCTTCTTTAGACTATATATATATATATATATATATATATATATATATATATATATATACACACATATATAAATAAATATATATATATATATATATATATATATATATATATATATATATATATATATATATATATATATATATTTATTCTGGTACAGAAAAATTAGTACAACATTCGTACCGTCGGTTTCAAGCACGGAAGGTCTTACCCATCCGGCTCTCTTCAGCTTCTGTTGTCATCAGAGATGACAACAGAAGCTGAAGAGAGCCGGATGGGTAAGACCTTCCGTGCTTGAAACCGACGGTACGAATGTTGTACTAATTTTTCTGTACCAGAATAAATAAATATTATGCTCTTAATTTTTAACTTTGATTCTTAATTAATCGAGCACTCTGCTGGGATTTTTCCTACCATTCTACAAAGAATTTATATATATATATATATATATATATATATATATATATATATATACATATATGCACTAGAAGAAGAATACCCGTCCAAGCATAGATAAAATGAATTCCGAAACAGAATAGTTTTGCCCAACTTTTATACCGCTTTACAAAAATTAAAATCTACATATAATTCTATTAACCCTTTTTTCTAGAATCCTTATTCACATTTTGATCAAAATCCATTACATGATTTTTATTCTAGAAAAAATCTAAAATTTAAGTCTTAAGCTGAAGGGTTTTTAATAAGGAATTGAAATACAAGGAATGTTGTTTAATTCGTGTTTAATGACTATAGATAAAGTTTAATGCAAATCTGAAATATATGAATTTTTAAATGGGAGGTTACGTTCATATTATGTCCCTTAAATATTTTGTTAAATACTTCAAAGAAACTGAAATTTGAGGAATATTTATTAATTGATGTCTAATACCTTTGGTTAAACAACAAAATTGTATGTATTTGAATTTTCACGAAGGGACACATTCCCCCCCCCCCCTTGCATTAAACTAAATATAGCCCACATCGCGAACCCTTAGGCCTATAAACTGTGTTCTAAAATTCATAATGATCAGTTAATTTGTTTAGGAGTGAATACTGTACCTACAAATATATAAATATATACACACACCTAACTTATATATATATACATATATATATATATATATATATATAATTCCCGAAACAATTTTTCATGGTAAACAACTGACGATCCCTTAAATAATGTTAGAAGCAAACTAATATAATAACTGTAAAAACTAAATTGACTTACATGAGTGATTTTCCACTGAAAGACTTGGGACTTCAGGTTTTTTTGGTTTTTTTTTTTTAGTTTTAATGGTTGAGAAATATCCGAGACTATATATATATATATATATATATATATATATATATATATATATATATATATATATATATGGGTATTTAGATTTGTATATTTGTATAGATATATATATATATATATATATATATATATATATATATATATGAGATTAAAAATGGAAATAGTGGAAGATCTGTGAGCTCAACTTTTCGCCCAACTATTATGTGGGCTTCATCAAGAGCTAACAAAAAATGATAAAAATGACAAAAAACTCGTCTTTTGTCATTTTTAGTATTTGATAAAGCTCACATAACAGTTGGGCAAAACGTTGAGCTCACAGATCGTCTGTTTTTCCATTTTCTATCTCATACAGTCGGATGTTTTATCCTTTCATTCATATATATATATATATATATATATATATATATATATATATATATATATATATATATATATATGTATATTTCGGCAGGAAGTCATTTATTATACATTGTCGTTGAAGACCACAGAGTTTTCTTTCTTTGCTATCTTTCTGGTTAATTTCTCGATGCAGCGAGCGATGCATCAGTTTTCCTGTGTCAATTGGTGGATTATGGCGCCTAACGTTGTATCTTACCCATTTCTTGAGCGCTTTCGGTCTCGTGACCGTCTTCAGGAGGCTGTGTCTTATTATTAGTGAAGAGCCGTATTTATGGGTTTATTTTTGGTTATATCTATTAATTTACGTATGTATATATATATATATAGGGTGAGTCAATGAAAAATAGTTAGACCTGTAAATGGAAACAGATCAATATCTTTTTCATTGACTCACCTTATTTTTGCTCTATCCAGTATATTGAGCTTTCCTCATCTCACAATAGGTCTAATTCTCTAAAAGTTATCTTTTAGTTATAAACCTTCATATATATATATATATATATATATATATATATATATATATATATATATATATATATCTTTATTCTTTTATTTACTTACTTATTAATTTTTATTTATATCTATTATCATTATTATTATTATCATTATTATTATTATGTATTAATTGTTGAAGACTGATAATATATATATATATACATATATCTTGATTCTTTTATTTACTTACTTATTAATTTTTTTATATCTATTATCATTATTATTATTATTATCATTATTATTATGTATTAATTGTTGAAGACTGATAATATATATATATATATATATATATATATATATATATATTAATTTTGATTGAAATGAGGATAAGAGTGGCATGATGTTTACTGGCATAAACAATAGAATCGGTAATCAGTTAAAATCCCATTGGATATATAACATTCACTTAATCACTAACATTGTTGGGAAATGTATGGGTAAAATAGAAGTTAATCTCCAATTAATCATTTCCAACTCTTTGACTTCATTACGCTCCTTCTACAAGCCTCTTTCTATTGACTGTTCGATAAGTGCCTATCATTTGTTACGCTTAACCAAGCTGAAAATTCATAAATTCATTCTGAGAGAGGTGTCATGGTCGAATTTTTAATTAGGATGCCTAAGGGATGAAGCAGTCCCTGGGATGAAACGGTTGACCTTTAAAATCATCACAGAATCTCATCATAAGCTGGCACGTTATAATGTTAATTGATCACGGATTGCATCTCTTTGTTGACTCGATGACAATACTTCAGGTTTGCCAACAAATATAACAATCATAATACGGACAACGGTTTCATTTTTTTTTAAAGGCCTTCTTTGGAATCATATCAGAATAATAGCTGCAATATTAATTGTGGTTGGGGCAATATATTACTTTGAATTTTTGCAGGTGACATATACACATACAATTAAACACGCGATTATGCACAAACACATACTTAGATATATATTAGTTTAAAAAATACTGTCAATGTGTGTATTTTCATTTGAATACTTGCCTGAATATATATTGTATTACCTACCTTAGTTTTTCACATGAAGGTATATATATATATATATATATATATATATATAGTAAGTTATGAAAATATATTTATGGCAATTAAGCTACACAGAGGCTACCTAGCTCTAACTTACTTATCGAGCACTGTTTGAGTAAATACTGAAAATTGATACATAAAAGATTATATCTCCTTATAACATTTTATGTGGATACATGAAATAGTAATATATATATATATATATATATATATATATATATATATATATATATATATATATATATATATCTAATATTTATAAATAAATATTAAATTATTAATATCTACAGACGCTAGAGTTTCAAGCTTATTGCTCTCATCAGTGCAGGAAAGTAACAATTTCAGATGGTCGGGAAGCGCGAACCTGGTTCACAGAGCAAGCCTAGAATCTGCAAGCAGTCGCCATATCCACTCGGCCAACAGAAACTATCACGTAATTAATGGAAATTAAGATCTATATGTACCTAGAAGCGGGCACAGATAGAAGACTAGTCGAGAGTGTTCTACGAACTTATTCTGAACTTTGCATTAGAGCTTTTTGACAGTCTATTTTTAACATCCCCGAGAGTGCTCAACTTTAATTTCTTAAAGGGGCTTAGTATAATATTTATAAATAAATATTAAATTATTGATACCTACAGACGCTAGCGTTTCAAGCTTATTGCTCTCATATTAGATCCATTGCTCTTTCTGTTTCTCATAAAGTCGGTTATCTCTATCGCTCCAAACACTTTCTCACACCTGAGGCTATTCTCTATCTCTACAAATCTACTATCAGATCTTGTATGGAGTACCGTTGTCATATTTGAGCTGATGAATCTCTGTCCTATTGAGGGTTCTTGATAAGGTGCAGAAACGGATCTGTAATTTGATTGGCCCTACCATTTCCTCTTCTCTACACCCCCTCTCTCACAGACGTGATGTTGCTAGTCTCAGTTTTTTCTATAAATACTATTATGGCATGTGTTCTTCAGAATTAAGTGATCTATTCCCCGCTTCTTTTGTTCCAGCTCGTTTGACTCGTTTGTCTAGTGGTCTCAATCTATTCATTGTAATACAGTTACCTATTCCAGTAGCTTCTTTCCAAGAACTGCAGGCTTGTGGAACTCTCTTCCTGTTGAGTGTGTTCCTTCTACCTATAACCTTGGTCTTTTCAAGCCTAAGGCCAATAGGCATTTCCTGTCTTTGCAGTAATCATATTTCTTGTTAGCTCCTTACATCAAGTCGCTTCATGCCTTGTCTGGAGTGATTTCCATAAAAGAAATACAGACATGTATATAATAGCAGGAAGATCTGGTATTGCCTTTTATTAAATGAGGAAGCCTATGTCCTACTGCGCCAGTCTATAAAACGTATTATCTTATTCTTGTCACTGAATACCGTTCTTATTTGCACTAAGTAATACATATGTATGCACACCTACACACATGCACATATATATATATATATATATATATATATATATATATATATATATATATATATATATACTAGACTGAAAAATGCGGACGCATGTGTATTAATATTCTTAAATATAAACCTTGCAAAGTACAGAACAAATAGAAATTAACTCTTAAAATATTGAAGCTGGAATTGAGATTTTAAGAATTTAATGTATAATAAAATCCCACTTAATCACAAGGTTGCTAAAATGGCAGACACATGCAATGGTTTTTCTTAGCTCTTTCTTTCATATTCGTATTTTCATAAACACAAGAATCACATAAAATAGCATAATTATTTTTCCTTTAATTATTCAGTAGATTTCGTCTAAATAGTCACCTAAAGTAAACAGAAAATGTGATGACTTAGGCAAATTAATGAGTTAGACTAACTGATTTAAAAAATTTTGAAAATTTTTGTCACTTGAAAAAAAATACAAAAAATTACTACAGTTAGTAACAGTTTAAAAAAATAGAAGTTGAAACAAAATGTTGCTGACAATTAGAGAGAGTTAATTATTAGGAAGAGTTGAATTTAAATCAATTATGTCAAAGTTTGTTTTGATGTAATTTTAATTAAAATAAAAAACACATGTGGTTTGCATATAACACAAAAAATCACAATTTTTCCTGACCTGTGCAGTATGGACCCATTGTTAAATACAGACAGATTCCATAGCTGAGAAGAGTCAGCCACAGAATCCACTCCACATAAGGTAATGGATTCTTCACATTTTGAATGATGCTTTAAGCAAATTAAACTTTATTTAATGAATCAACTAATTCATTATTGTTTATCATTCTTGTTACATTGCTAATTTTACTCTAGATTAAATTCTTCAAATCTCATTAAATTCTTCAAATCTCAATTCCAGCTTCAATATTGTAAGAGTTAATTCCACTTGTCATGCAATTTTCCAGGTTTATATTTAAGAATATTAATACACATGCGTTCGCATTTTTCAGTCTATTCCACTTTTTTAAGGTATTACAGTTTGAGAATGTACAATGTATTTTTTTATAATAATTTAAAAAAGGAACAAATAACAAGACCCCAAAGCATCTGTGACCAGGTTTACCTTGAGTCACCTAGACTTTGTGTTGGTGGAAATATTAGTAACAATTTCTAATTGAGTTGAACCAATAATTATAATGAAATTACAATAATCAAAACGTCTAATTAACTAGTGAACTAGCCTTGCATTCATTACTTCTCATCCGTTGAAAAAGTTAAATCAATTAATTCAAAATAATAAATTCAGAAAGTCTCTGATTTTCAGAATAAGATCAGAATAAGTTTCAGAATAATAAGAATAAATTTCAATTTCTGAGTTTAAAATAAGTTAAAAAAAGTTTTAATTATTTCAGAATGAATTCAAATATTATAAGTCATTTAGTATTGCCTTCAGTATAAATTCTATTTTAGAATTGTAATTTTCAGAATTTAGTAAAATAAGATAAAAATATGTTGAATATTTGAATTTGAAATATTCAATACATTCAGAAAAACTTTCATTTTCAGAATAAGTTTCAGAATAATAAGAATACATTTCAATTTCTGGGTTTCAAGTAAGTTAAAAAATTGTAAATTATTTAAGAAAACATTCAAAAAAAGTTTCCAAAAAATTAGTTAATTATTTCAAAATCAATTATTAATTTTAAAATAAAATTTAATTTTCAGAGTTTCTATTAAGTTAAAAATTATTATCAAAAAATAAGAATAAGTTCTATATTTCAAAAATCATTCTTAAAATTTCAGAATAAATTCTAATATTTTTATTTAAGTAAATATATTTTCAATTTCAAGTTTATATTTTTTCCATGAATAATACAACCACATTAGGTAATTTGGAAAGAAAATGTACTGTGTTTTTTTCTTGATAATTTTGTCACTAATTTCATTCCAATTTTCAGTGCCATTTTTTACTAAACAAGTATAATGACCTGCCATAGATGATGCTCCATTATGAAGAATGGCAGCTTTTAATGTAAAATTAGTTCCATATATTTGCTGCTTTTTAGAACTGAAGTTCATAATATCACAATGAATTATTTGTTCTCCTTCATTATTAATCAAAAATCTATTAATTGAGATGACTAAATATTCGAAATCATTAGTGAATTCAATTCTTGGATTTAACTGATGATCAGTTTTTTCCGAACAAGTATCACAGTATATAATAAAAAGTAGTTTTTGTTGAAACCGAATATTTAAATTGGTGTGTGCAACTAATAGTATTTAATAGTAAATATTCTGTTATTTCAAAATGTACAAAAGAATTGAAAGTTTACAGACATGCCTCTGGTGTACAAAAGAATCGAAAGGTTACTAACGCGCCTCTAGTGTACAAAAGAATCGAAAGTTTACGATCAAGCCTCTAGTGTACAAAATAATCGAAAGTTTACAGATACTGTATAAAAGAATCAAACGTTTCTAGACGCGCCTCTGGTGTACAAAAGAATCGAAAGTTCAGAGACGCGCCTTTGTTGTACAAAAGAATCGAAATTTTAATCGAAAGTTTCCGGACGCGCCTCTGATGGACAAAAAGAAACCAAAGTTTCCCGACGCGGTTCTGGTGTACAAAAGAATCGAAAGGTTACGGACTCGCCTCTGGTGTACAAAAAACAATCGATAGTTTATGGACGCGCCTCTGGTGTACAAAAATTAATCGAAAGTTTATGGACGCTCCTCTAGTGTACAAAAGAATCGAAAGTTCAGAGACGCACCTCTGTTGTACAAAATAATCGACAGTTTAATCAAAAGTTTCCGGACGCGCCTCTGGTGTACAAAAGAATCGAAAGTTTCTAAATGTGCATCTAGTGTACCAAAGAATCGAAAGTTAACATCTTCAACTTACCCAATAGTTAATATCTTTAATATAGCCAATTTGTCTCATTAATAAAGAGAATTTTCAATTTGGCATTTTTTTGTCTTTCTTCTTTCTAAAAGTGTGACTTAAATTTGGTCTTTTTGGGCCTTTTTTCTGAAAAATTTAGCTACAAAATTCAATTATCACTTTTAAAAAAAGATTCTGCAAAAAGCCACACAACTCGGTTTCTATAGACCCAATCTTTTTAATACTTACATATTTCGAATCAGCTCATCGAATTCTATCTTTCTATTTTTCCATCATTAAATTATATTTATAATTTAAAAAGTTATGTCGAGTTAAAGGGTATGAGAAGCGTTACTCAATAGACATTTTTGTCAATTTAAGCTGCTCAACGTTTCCATATTTTAAACTCCTTTCGAGGTATCTATATTTTTTAGATTCCTTGTGCCGTTTGCTGCATTTTTGGTATAAACAAAATAAATATTTGTTTTAAATAAAAAAAAGTTATAGTGATTCAAAGTCAATGGGAGGGGGGCGTTATCCTAAACATTGATAACCACACATATTTTGATTAATTTTTTCTTTTACTGGAGCCAATTTTAATTTCTTTATGTTCAAAAATGGCTTGGATCTAGTCAATTCAAGTGCATAACCCGGATCAAGTTTGGATGAAAACTGAATTAATGACAAGCTCAAGAATCGGTCACGATTGATTAAGTGTTGACCGTAAACATATTATTCACACACTGCCGTGTGGGAATTATATATATATATATATATATATATATATATATATATATATATATATATATATATATATATATGTCAGGTTCATATTATTTTCCAATAACCATGTTTTTATTTTATTATTTTTATTTTTATTTTTTCACATTTCAAAAAAACATAACATTTCTGTGAGATATATTTTTTACAGTCCATTTCATTTGTCTTGTGTCAAACAACATTTTATGTTTATATATATATATATATATATATATATATATATATATATATATATATATATGTTTTATATAAGAATTTACTATTTTTGTAAAATTATATATATATATATATATATATATATATATATATATATATATATATATATATATATACATGTATATATATTAGCAAGACATTCTGGAAGATCTGGTGTTGCCTGATATTAAATGAGGAAGTCTATGTTCTCCTGCTGCAGCACATAAAACATTATTTCTCTGATTCTTATTTTTTATTGTTTTGCTCATGGTGCAGATAGACTGAGAGATAAACGGCAACAACTAGCATGCGTCTGCTGCAAAGAAACAGTGTCTGTACCCAGGAGTGAACCTGGAACTGTTTGATTTCGAGGTGACAGTCGAACGTGCATGCTTATGCAAAATAGGCGCGTTTGGCAGTTCCAAAGAGCTCAGTAAAAGAAACGATATTTTTTGCTTGGGGAGAGATCTTTGTTGGACGCCTTGCCGCTAACGTCGTTCACATGTTTTGGCTCGATGTGTTTTGGATTGTCGTCGGTAATATTATTTTGTCTTGTGCTGCTGGTCTGTTGGTCTGCGGGTGCACGCCACCACACAATTGAATTGGAATACTGCTGCTGCTGCTACTAAGAACGAACTCTTCTCTATTGCTGGGGTACTAAGGTAAAAGGTAAAACTTAAATTATTGAAGACACTATCTTTTTTCTTTCTAGCAAGGAAGAATGTTATATTACATTCGTATGGGCTTCCATACGTGCTCCTGGAGCTGGAAGTCGTCAGGTGACGCGTATTAAAACTGGCCCTATCTGCCACCTTTTTGTATTCCTTTTTTAGTTGAATAAATTGTAATTAAAAAACATGTGTTACTTGGAAGCCAAGCTTTATTCAACTAAAAAAGGAATACAAAAAGGTGGCAGATATGGCCAGTTTTAATACGCGTCACCTGACGACTTCCGGCTCCGGGAGCACGTATGGAAGCCCATACGAATGTAATATAACACTAGTGAAGAGAACAAAAAAGAAAATAATCCGGGACCAGAAAAAAGCGAATACACTGAGAGCTGGTATTATGTGTGTTCTCAATTCTCGTTACTACTTGCTTTTAATTACATTTTATAATATTCAATTTTTAGCTGGGGAGCAGAGGATGTACACAGTTAGTACAGTGACATTTATAATCTTTAACTGTCTTGAAACACTCCCGGGAATGAATAAGAACACTTATATACACATACTCCAAGCCTAGAACTCCATATTACCATTTCTATTGTTGTTGTTTTATTTTATTTCTATTATTTTCACATTATAAATCAAATAAAGTACAGTAAAAATTAATATTGCCTTTTTATGGATGTCAAGTGCAAACTACAGACTCTATGATATGATTAATCAAAATGAAATATACTGGGTAATGTAGTTTCAGAATATACATCGTTATGGGGGGTTATCTGCAAAATCCTAGGAGTTTGTGAACAAACAATCAAACAAACGGGAATTACGACTTATATATATATATATATATATATATATATATATATATATATACATATATATATATATATATATATATATATATACATATATATATATACATATATACATATATATATATACATATATATATATATATATATATATATATATATATATATATATATATATATATATATATATATATATATATACATTTTTGTTCTTCCATATGGTTGCTTCCACTCATAACATTCACGGCTAAAGAGTAAGAGATATTTTTTAAAAATAACACATATTTATGGTAGTCTATTCGATAAATTCAAGGCGATACCTATAAAAAGCCTGGTAGTTAAGCACCTAGTGCTAACGGCTGGAGAGTTTGGGTAAGATGACATCAAATTAAAAAGAAGCATTTTCTTCATCCTCTGTGGCGAAACAAATGCTAACATTGTATCTAATATTTCTTGGAATTACATGAAGAACACTACTATGTATTTTTTTCATTATACGATATTCCTTTTTTCTATGCCCGCGTGTTCCGCGCCCTAATATAGTCAGAAGAAACTGAAATTTTAGAAATCTCTCTGAATTAGTGTCTTATACGTATGCTTTAAATTAGTGATTGGATGATGCCAATATTTTTCCTGATTTCAATACAATTAGCGATACTGTTCTACTGAGCGTTCTCAATTCCCGATGAGGATACAATTACCGATTTCGATTCTGATTGTTTTTAGATTTCTAAATGTTTAGTTATAGAGTTGTTGTTTTATTTTAAGTTTTGGAATTACCGTTAAAAACACATCTAATGAACATATATTTTTTCGCAAAAGTAAATACACACTTAGTAGGGATCATGTGGCAAAGCTGGCTTGCCAGTGGTTAATCTTGGGACCGGCACCAATGTGGCACGTTTGACGGAGCGGCAGACCTTTCCGGAACGTTCATCCTTATCGTGGCATCCATGTGGCAGGATCTTTTATCCTAGGGACGAATTGTGGCGAGATGTCGAACGGGAGACGTCTGGCTGCATGTGCACGTAATTTACTCGCCGTTCTTACCAGTGAGCAATCACTGTCTGACGATAGTCACTGTCGTCCGCCTCTGAGATTGGCTGGCTGGCTGGCTGGCTGAGGAGCACCGTGCTGCAAAAGACCCTTAAATAATGGAATAAACCATTTTGCTTTTAATATAAAAATATATATTTATTTTCCTCTGAAGCACATTTTTATAACTTTGTAAGGACCGCAACAAAACGCGTGCATATCTGTCCGAATTCAAAACCAGTCTCTCGTTTACAAATCTCTTAACGAGATAGAGAGAAAGAGAAGGGGGCAGTGAGAGAGAAGGAGATAGACAGAGGGAGAGAGAAAGAGAGAAAGAGAGAATACAGACACAATCAGTGTCAAATGTTTATTTTTTTGAGTTTCATAACTGATTTCTCGAACGACAACAGTCTGATCCCTGACCCCATCACATGCACCTGTAATTGAATTGTTTTGACACCGACCTTCAGTCCTCCAAACATTACTGAGGCACAAGTGTACTCAGTGATCTCAAAACGCAGAGAATTACTGTCTTTGAAACAAGTCTGGCATAAGGATTACGAATATTACGCATTGTGCCATAATCATACATTACATGAGCAGATCTTTCTCAAATGGTTTTCTTGTAATTGATTGTAAATAGTGAGGCAACTAAAGATTTATTTCTTTTTTAAAACATCTATTCGCATTAGTTCGTCGTTGGTTAATAAAATATTTTTACCGAATTAAACAGATTAGTTCGTCGTTGGTTGATAAAATGTGTTTAACCAATTAAACAGATTAGTTCGTCGTTGGTTAATAAAATATTTTTACCCAATTAAACAGATTAGTTCGTCGTTGGTCGATAAAATGTTTTTAACCAATTAAACAGAAACTTTTTTAGTAAAACAAAATGTAGACTAGTAAGTAACAACCTATTTTTAAAATGAAAATACTGCAAAAAGAAAAGCAAGAAGAAAAAAAAGGGACAGAAAATTGTCCCCTTTTTCTTTCTTGCCTCTTTGAAGATTACAAAGAATGCTGCTTTGATGTTCATTTCTAACAAACAACTTGTGTAGGTTATGTGGTGTCCACATTACCGACATATCTAACCCCCACATCCGATGTCAGACTTTCTAAGAAAAAAATTAAAATGTTTGTCTCTTAAAATAAAATCAAACTGCTACATTTACTGGGTTAATGAAAATGTAATCGTAAGTTCGTAACTAATTGAAATTATGATAAATACAACTAAAATAAAAATTGACAATTTTTTAATGTTTATAGGTGTGAATTTTACATGGGTAGAAAATCACCTATATACGTTACATGTTTTTTACGGTAGACTTGATTCAGCAACAGTTTTTTATTATTTTTAGAAAGGATCACAGGGTGAGTTAAGTATACTATGTTTGTTTAAAGTACATTGACCATATACACAAAAGAATGTCACCTCATACAATATGCGGGGATGTGGATTTATTTACGTTAAACTTACATAGTAAACTGCCCCTTCATCCTTATCCAAATATTAAAAAGTGAAATTTAAAAATCTTTTAAAAATAATCCTACCATTTGTGGTTTCTGGAAATTTCGGTAATTTTGACAAGGTAGGATAATTCTGAATTTAGTAACCATCAAATGATAGAATTGGAATTGAACCACGCAAATGATTTATTGTGAAACTGTAAACCAGTTCTAATTTCATTCTAATTTCTGTTATAAATTAATAAAGAAGTGCGTGTCAAAATACACAAAGTCATTCGCTAATAATTTCTTTGAAATTCTAAGTAAAGTGGTTAAAGGTGTTCGTAAAGGTGTTCAGACGTCATTCTCTCAAGAAATACGGTGGTTTATTGAGTTAAAATACACCATAGATGCACGAACACCTAACATTTTCTCTTTGCAAATACTGAATCACTTTACAAAATAAACATTTAAAATATTTGACATTCAATTAAAATTTATCAAATATGTGTAGCACAAGTGCAATCCAAAACGGATGTTTAAAAGTTCTAATCACACTTCAAAAACGAATGATTACAAGTATATGTATGTAAAATAAGAAGCTGGTGTAGGAACAGTATAGTTAATAATGTCACTCCTCATGATAAGAATGAGTTTCTAAATAATTACATAATTATTTAGATTTTTTGGTTCCGTGACTTGAAACAGGATTATGTTTAATGCCGAGTCAAACACAATAAAAGTGAGTGACTCACTGAGCTACGAGCTTGTTCACAACGGTGCTGTGACCAGGATCATATGTAACTACTATCCACGGTATGGCACATATGAACCAAAGAAATCAGTGGCGCTGAGAGATCCCCACGGTGGACTCTCAAACGAAAAAAAGTTATCCTGAGAGATCTCTATATTGCATAAACAACATGAAAAATAAAGGTATACATAAAGGAAGACACGGTCAAACTGAGAATATAAGTTTGAAATAGGTGACTATTTTCCTCTGCTTCTCTTCTTTCTTGATGCGATGAGCTTGTTTATATATTTTTTAGTAATTGTTTATACATTGTTTAAACAGCCTGATACTTTACAAAACATATCTAAACAAAATGGCTTACACCCCTCTTAAATAAGATCCTAATATTTACTGGAAAACCGTCTGATATAAAACTGGTTAGCAGCTTTAAAAAGAATGGATTTACAAATTAACAGATCCATTGCTGATAAATCTAGTTCTGATTTTTCGGATGGTATGTTATTGGAATGGATCAGAGAATATCCCGACGACCATCCGAATATAACTAGTAAACAGGTATTCGATCAAGTATCGGCACAGTACAGTGAGTTTACAAATTCCACCGGTGCTGCTCGAGCAGTAATTAAAACAATGCAAGATTGCGGTAATGTACAAACCGAATCAATCGTCTTACTAGATTAGCATATAGGGATGCCTTGCTGAAAGAAAGTTTAGCAGTACATGTGCAACTAGTTGAATTCTTCATCGATGAGTTAAACAGTCCCTTTATTAAGGAAGATGTGGCTAGATGTAACCTAACATCATCGTCAAGGGAGAGTGAAAGACTCTATAAGCGCCTCCAAGATGGTCATATAAAAGAACAGACTTATTTAAATAATAGTTGGCGGCAGGGGCAAAGTGTGACCCATTCTATGTTAAGGGTAAACTCGACGAAATGGTATGAGTAGGGACATGGTTGTTACAGCTGTGGTAAACAAACAAAAACTATAGAGAATAAGAAGTTTTCTAGGTATACTTCAATGAAATTTAAGAAAACTTAATGAGGGCTTTTTAACCATGATGGATTAGAACAGGATTGCCCATGGTTCTTTGCCGCAGGATAACTAAGGACCAGGGTACTCTAAAAATGTAACTAATGCCCCCGGCTTGATCAAAAGGCTAGGACACCAAAATGCCACAATGTGGAATCCTCAAAGAAACAAATATCCCGAGTAAAATATAAACACTTGGGGACATAGGTGTCAGAAATGTGGTAGAAGCGGTTCGAAACGGGTCCACCAATGAAAAAAACGACAAGGAAATAAAACTATTTTAATAATGTCAATAGAATCCCAAGACCATTCAAAAACCGTTTCATGATATTCAAAGAAAATTCCAACGACAATTCTATGATAATTGATAAAATAATTCTAAAGACAATCCAATGATAATTGTAAGTGCGTTCTAATACAATTGCAAAAACATTTTAATACAATTCCAAATAAATTCCAAAACAATTTCAATACCATTTTAAGACAATTCCATAATAATTACAAAACTGTTGCAATACAATTCCAAGACAATTATAAGACAGTTTCAATGCAATTTTAAGATAATTACAATACAAGTCCAAAAAAAATGCAAAGACATATCCATGATAATTCCAAGACAATTTCAAAGGCAATTCGAACAATTTCAATATAATTACAATTCCATGATAATTTCATTAAAAAATTCTAAACATTACAGGACCGTTTCAATACAATTCCATAGTTATTCCAATTCAATTACCAGATTGTTTTAATAAAATTCCAAAGATAATTCCACTTCTAAAGACAATTACATCGTAATTACAAGACAATTCCATTTCTAAAGACGATTCCAAGACAATTTCAAAATTGTTTTAATACAGTTCAAAAACTGTTTCAGTAAAATTGAATGACAATTCAGAAGACAATTACAAAAATGTCTAAATACAATTCTGAGAAAATTCTATAGACAATTTCATGATAATTCTAAGAGAATTCCATCATATTTCAACAAAAAAAATTTAAGACCGTTTCAATTCAATAACATTTCAAGAGAATTCCACAGACAATTACAAAACTGTTTACATACAATTCCAAAACAATCTCATGATAATTCTAATATTATTCTAAAAACAATTCTCAAACCGTTTTATATACAATACAATTCTAAGACAATTTTAAAGTCATATTTAAGATCATTGAAAGTTATTTCCATGACTGTTTCAATACAACTCCAGGACCATTCCAAGACCGTTTCAATACAATTCCAGACATTTCCAAGAAAATTATACGACCATATCAATTCCAAAAACAATTTCATGATAATTCTAAAATTATTTCTAAAGACTATTCCAAAGCGATTTCAAAACCGTTTCAATAAAATTCCAGGACATTCTAAAGGCAATTCGATGCATATTCGAAAAGAATGCTAGGAGTGTTTCAATACAATTCTAAGACAATTCCAAGACTAATTTAGTAGAATTTCAAGACAATTCCAAAGACAATTCTCGAAACAATTCCCATACCGTTTCAATATAATAGCAAAACAATTCAAATAATGATTCAATTTATTAAAAGACAATTCGTTGTAATTGCTAAGAAAATTCCAAGAACAATTTCCTCAAAATGCAAAAACAATTCCCAGACATTTCTAATACAATTCCAAGTCAATTTTAAAGATAATTCCGAGATCGATTACTACAATTTTAAGACAAATCTATGACAATTCCAAGCTTGTTCTAATACAATTCCATGATAATTACAAAAAAAAAATCAAAGACTGTTTTAATACTATACAGCAATAATTCCCAGATAATTCCAAAGACATTATCAAAACTATTCGAAGCGATTTTAAAACTGTTTCAATACAATTCCAAGACATTTCAAAGACAATTCAATGCTTATTCCAAGAGAATTCCAAGATTGTTCTAATACAATTCCGAGACGGAGTCCGAGTCCATAGAATTCCACAACAATTCAAAACACAATTTCAAGACATTTTCAAAATAATTTAATATCAATTTCAATACGATTCCGAGGCAATTACAAGGATAATTCGATACTTATCTCAATAGAATTAAAGATTGTTTCAATACAATTCCAAGACAATTCACAAATCGATTTTATAGAATTCCAAGACATTTCCAAAGACGACTCCAAGACCGTGTAAATACAATTCTAACACAATTACACAATCATTTCAATTCCGATAACAATCATGATTATTCTAAGATAATTTAAAATACATTTCCAAGACTATTCCAAAGCAATTTCAAGAGTGTTTCAAACAATTCCAAGACATTTTAAAGATAATTCCAAGATTGTTTCAATACAATTTCAAGACAATTCCAAGGCCGATTCCATAGAATTGCAAAGCTATTTTAAAGGCAATTTCAAGACAATAACATAAAGATTCCATAGAAACTTCAAAAAATATTCCAAGACTATTTCCATACAATTCCAAGTTTTGAGAAGAAAAGGAAAATAAAGGTAATCAGTATTTGATTTAGATTCAGTCTTATTGGTTTTTTTTTACATTTGAAAGAAAGTAACCTTTTCTGAGCCTCACATGAACTAAATTTACCCATGAAGATTCCAAGAGAATGAGAATTGGAGTATTTTATTAGCATAACTCGAGGATTGAATCAGGAAAATGGTGTCCTCTTTTCTGCAGCCCATGATGCCAGATTATCTTGTTTATTCTTGATGTTACCTTTTATAATCTGCTATTTTTGTGGGTAAGAGGTGCTGCACATTAATTGGAAGAGAGGTGGTTGAGGTACATTTATTCAAATGGTTTTCATTACATTTTAAAGCCTTGAAGCACGCCAGGTGTTTCCCAGAAATTAATGAAGACCCATGTGTATTACTACTCGAAATCCTGGACCCCATATCAATATTTCACTTTTTATTTTCATTTCTATAATTTTATAAATTATAAATAAAATAAAATAAAGTTAGGTGTTGTCTTTCCTTTTCATGGATATCAGATGCGAATGCAGATCTTATAATATTGTTGATCAAAATGAGGTATACTTATCTAAGTACCTTCGGTAACCCTCTACCGTGCTAGTAAACTCCTCACACCTGACATTATCCTGTATCTCTACAAAGCCACCATCCGCCCATGCATGGAGTATTGTTGCCACATCTGGGCTTGTGCATCATCTACTAGTCTCTCCCTCCTTGACAAGGTCCAAAAAAAAATCACCAACCTAATAGGTCCCTCACTGTCAACCAAGCTCCAGTCCTTGTCCCATCGCCGCAATGTAGCATCCTTGCGCTTGTTTTACAAATACTTCAATCGATTATGCTCCGATGAATTGGCTGCTCTGGTGCCCCCTCGACGTAAGTTCACTAGACCAACTCGACAATCGACTAAATCCCATCCATTCAATATGGAGGTCCCCAGATGCCGGAGAGCTTTCTACTCAAATAGCTTCTTTCCTCGTGCTGCTGGCCTCTGGAACTCCCTCCCTGCCCCCTGTTTCTCCGACGGTACTGACATGCAGAAATTTAAAACTAATGTAAACAGACATCTTGCTGCGTAGATCCCAATTTAGGTTGACACCCCCAACCTTCTCCCTTTTCTTTCTTCTCAGTAGCCCTTTACGTCTACAGTGGCGGCCTGCCTTGTCTGGGGTGAACTATGTTTAAAAAATATATATATGGTTATGGGGGAGGGGGTACTATCTCCAAATCCGTAGGAGGGTTTGTGAAATATTTCCCTTTTATATTATTGTACACTCTTTGATCAAAGTCAGATATACTTAGCTAAATAATGTGATAGTTCAAATATGTATACGCTTATTGATCCATCTCAAAAATCGTAGAAGGAGTTTGTGACACTTTTTTTTATAAACGGCTGATGCTAACACAGACCTTACAATATTGTTGTATTCTTTTTAATCTAAATGAAATATACGGATCCAAGTAACCTGGGTAATGTAGTTTCTCTTTCTCTCTATTTGGGACACTTGGGGAAAGTTTTTTCGTCACTAAGTCTTATATGACCAGTCTGGGTCGGTCTTGTTCCAACAGGTTGATGGTACAGGTTAGACAGCTTGTCTGACTGCTGTTTCCGACTGGAGCCCAAACTCTTGGGTAGCGCTAAGAACTGCTGCTCCATCATTAGTTGCATAATATCGTGGGTAGTTGTATGTGCCATGTCGCGCATGGAAATGGACTCTGCAGTTATCTCCAATGGGCTTTCCCGAAGCCACAACACCCATGGCCCAGGTCGTGACTAATGGACTGGTTGTGTGAGCTTATTGGCACCTAACAAGCACCCACTTTTCCCAACCCACTCTATAACAAAACAAACATGTCATTATAAAAAAATAAAATCAAACCTAAACCAGACACCCAACGAAAAAAGCACCTTCGCCTCTGCCCTTGAGGCTAGCCTCCCAATTTAGGTTGACTCCCCAAAAAAACTCTCTTTCTCAGTAACCCCTTACGTCTACAGTGGCGGCCTGCCTTGTTTGGGGTGAACTATGTTAAAAAAAAATGTTAAGTTTAAGAATATGGTCCATCTCCAAATCCCTAGAGGATTTTGTAACATATTTCCTTTTTATAGAGGTTCGGCACAAACCGCAGACCCCATAATGCTATTGTACTCTCTTTGATCAAAATTAAATATACTTATCCAAGTATGCTGGGTAGTGTAGCTCAAGAATAAATATAGTCATGGGGATCAATCTTCAAAACCCTATGAGTTGAAATCAAAATTTTTAAATGCTTGGTTCTTCTCATCCGGCTTGTATTATTACTTTTCAGGACCGGAAACCAAGATCTTCATAGAATAAAATGATAATAGTAATCATTTATTAAAAATACTATACTTGGTTCTTCTCATCCAAATTTTATTTCAGCAAGTAGAATATAATTCTAATCGTATTCAGAAATAGTCAAACAGTTGAAAACATTTGTACAACAGACGCTCTTCTGGTTCAAAAGCTGCAATTAAAAAAAAAAATTTGCCGTCAATACTTGAACATCTCCACAATTTTCTACAGATATCGGACACCAATTCTTTAAAGTCGGTGTTGAAACATACCTTTCTGAATTGCGACGTTAAGAAATATTTTGTCGCATGAAAATTGAACATTCCTGTAAAACGTCTTTCCGCATGCAACTATGTCTTGTTTTGGGGGCAGAGTCGGACATCACTGTACAATTATTGATTCGCACCTGCAAGTGGAAGGTGAAATAATGCCAGGTATATAATCGTTTGCTCTAATAAATGTTCTACATGTGAAATAATCCATTCAGAAATGTGGAAATGCCTTGGGTACATACACTCATAGAGATACTGCCCATCTCCACTGAAACCTTGGTCTTCACTGCCACTGAGTACTGTGCTCAAGTCTGGTGCCGCAGTCCACATGTGAAAAATCTGGACACTGCCTTCAATGACGCCCTATGGACTGTCTCCGGATGCCTACAAGCCACTCCAACTCACCAACTGCCTGTCCTCACCGGTATTGCTCCAGCCGATATCAAACGAGAAAGAGGAATGCTTTCCCTCGCCTAGAAGACACAGACGAGTGAATCCCATCTTCTTCACAAGATCGTTACGAAAAGACCTCAGCGCAAGTGCCTTAAATCCTTGCGCCCTTTCGCCTTGCAAGCTCAGGAACTGCCCCACACAACACCAGCTGACATCAGCAAGGCTTCTTAGGTCCAGGCAAGATCGAGAGAACAGTTGAAGACAGTAGAACCATCCAGGCTTCACCACTATATCAAGGACCCCACAATTGTTTCTGGCTAGCACTTGCCGTGAAAGAAGTGGACAATGCGCAATCGTCTGAGGACCGGTGTGGGATTCTTTGGCGAGTCGAGTGAAAGGTGGGGCCTCACGGATGGTGCCCAATGAAAATGTGGGGAACCTCTGAAGACAGTGGAACACGCCATCACCAGCTGCCCCAAACACCAGCGACGAAATAACGATCTGGGCCTTATTAACCTGGACGATAAAACTCTGGACTGGCATGAAGGTCTAAAAAGACATAGGCAAGAAGAAAAAGAGTTCATACACACGTATAGACATTTTCAAAATCATATATATATATATATATATATATGAAGAAGAATGGAAAGGAATTAGAGAAGCAAAAGCCAAATCATAATTCAATTCAATTGCTCAGAGCAAGGTATATTCCGCAAAAAAGGCAATTTATTCAAGTTAAATTTTCCTTAAGCCAGGCTTTTCAAAGATCAAAATCTTATCATCAGAGGAAGTCGCTGGGATAGATAAGTTGGCAAAGGCCAAGATTTAAAATTTGAAAAAATAAAATAAAAGTTGTAGGGGAAGAAACACAGGGCAAAATTCAGCCCGAATGCAAGCAAATGTCCGATTGCTAAAAAGTCCGGTGTCGAAAAGTCCAGCGGAGAGAATGAGATGTAGAAAGGTAGGTCGTTAAAAGGGCCGAAAGGTTGTGAGAGAGGATTCAAAGTTAAATTCCAAGAAGCCACAACTTCAGGTGCGGCTAAAATAGAAAATCCAATATATATCTCAAGTGTTAGTCTCAGGAAGGGGCCCCTTGATTTCTGAGAACATCGACTGAAGTAAAATGAAACGAAAAATTTAAGACATTCTTCTTGAATAACTAAATATAATAATTCTCTTTACTTCCATATTAATAATGATACTATTATTATTATTATTATTATTATTATTATTATTATTATTATTATTATTATTATTATATAGAAGTAAAGAGACTTATAATTTGGCATCTAATTTAACTACATTGTGGTGTGTACATAGATATTCGAATAATCCATTAAAGGTCTCTTTAACTGTCAAACGTTGAGTTAGTAAAGAAGTTAAGAACATTAATTTTCCTCTCCCCAATTGACCAGTTAACTATTTTATAGTATATCATTCTTGTGGTCTCTTCGTTTTACTAGATTCCAGGACAAGAATTCATCTAGTCTGGTGGAGTATCCAGCTAAGTGCTGTTACTTGAGGTAAGATTACTTGGAGAAGGTGCACCATTCCTCGTATGAGCCAGTGTGGGTTAGCCATAGTGAAATAATCTTATTTGGGCTTCGAACACTACATTATTTTGAATAATTATTCAGGGTTTACTTGTAGCAGGAAGTGTACTCATATCAGCTTGTACAGAGAGACTTTAGACAATCGAGTACAGTGTCTAGTAATGATTCAAGTTCTCTTAACAGATATGTCACAGTTTATGAATTTTTAAATAAAATCAAAGTAGAATAAATAGTGAGAGTACTTGTAACCCAACGAGTCACAGGTACGTCTAGGTTCATGTCATGGACTTTTACACCAGATATGTCTCAGCTTCGAATGAAATCAAAGTCGAATAAATAGTGGTAATAATTGTGACCATGGTCATGGGCACGTTTATATATATATATATATATATATATATATATATATATATATATATATATATATATATATATATATAGAGAGAGAGAGAGAGAGAGAGAGAGAGAGAGAGAGAGATATGGAGAGAGTGAGAAAGTGAATAGTAGTATGAAAATATATCTACAAAGAAAGGTAAGCTGAAATAATTAGGCTAAATAAACATGAACCTGTCTGTGTAGCTTACTTGCCATAGATATATTTTCATACTACTACTTCTACTAAGCTCTACTCACATATTGAGCACTGTTGAAGTAAATACTGCAAATACATATGCAATATATTATTATCTTATGATATTACTAGCAAAAAACTATACGCCCTCCAACCAGCTGTTAATCTAGCTGTAGCTTTATCTACAGAAAAAAAACAAAGAAAACATTTTCTTTACACATTTGGTAATTTGAAAGAAAACAACAAAAAGTTGATTGTCATGGTGTTATTTGATATATTCCAATGTTGAAATTTGATTTTGTATAAGCTTTAAAATGAATTCCCTATAATGAAAGGAATAAACGAAAAATCGGGACGATTGTTAAGAATAACCAACAGAAAAAAGGAGTGAGAAAAACACAAATAAAAAAATAATAACTGTTACTAAAGGCAATAAAGTTACTTTTTTACTTACTTGCCTTATTTTTGTGTGTTTTAAAAGATTTTAAGGTGTTTTTGTTGCATTTTAATAATTCGTCCAAATCCAATCGCATTACAGTTCTATTTTCAAGATGGCATAAGCAAGTATCCCCAAAGTTTGTTTAATGATTTTTTTGGGGTGAAAAAACAACAAATAGTCAACAAATAACTGTCTTAAACGCTTAAAAATTTACTTTCTACCAAATTGAAAGCAGAAAAGTACAAAAAAATCATCAGACTTCATAGACGGTCAGTGAATAACTGTCAGCCATCTTTGTTTTTCAGTCTAACGTAATATATTTGACCGAACTTTTTAATTGAAATAAAAAACGCTTTAAAATACTTTAAAACAAAAAAAAATAGGCAGGTAGGTAGAAAAGTAATTTTTATTGCTTTTGGTAACAGTTATATGTTGATAATTTGAATTTTGCGCCTCTTTTCTTTCTGTTAACAGTCACCAAAAGCAGAACGTCAATTGGTCAAATAAATGAATTATATATCCTTGAGTAATTTAAAATAGTTACTTTGTGTTCTTTGCTTTTATTATTAAAAATATCAAAATTAAATAAAATACTTAATCACGAATTTTTTAAAAATATGAATATACTTTTTTTTTTGTAATTTAAAAATTAACCAGCAAACTTTGTTAAATTTATAGATTAAAACCCTCAGCTAAATCATCTATGCCTTTAAAAAATGAGATTTTACTTTATAGTGTAATTCTAACTTATTAGGGCAGTCAACTAATATATTTTTTAAAACTAACCCTAAGTCCGACTTGCAAGGTCGTACAACAACACGTAATCACCTAAAAAAGTAGATCCCCCAACTAACGCACAGAATTTATCTCCAACAGCAAAAAAAAATGGTTCCAGCTTGCTATCGATTCGCAAAGTAAGTAAAGACTAAGTCATAGAGTGAATGCGGTATTTTGGTGAGAGTGTCTCGCGTAGAGTAAATCCAGGGTATTTTGGATAAAAGGTATGACTATCGACCCTACAACCAAAGATTTGTTGTTAAGATTGTATAGCCCCACTCCGTTTTCCCCAAAAAACAGTTAGGGCTTCATGCCTAAGTTTAAAGAATTTCATTCATAAGTGTCTTGTAAACACAAGACAACAACTTTCGCATTTATTCATGAAATTTTCGATACAAACTTATTTATCTTTTAAATAAGAAATAAATGGATAGAAAACAGAATTCAATTCGCTTGAGAGATGATGCGAAGCTCTTTAAAAAAACAATAAAAAAAGAAAATTTGGCATCACACTCAAGAGAGAGAGAGAGAATACAGGGAAGAAGAGAGAATAAGGTGGAGGAGAGCACTCGCCTTAATACGTCGATATATATATTTTTCTATAAAATAAATAAGTTTAATTTAAATGACCTTGACCTTCTTTGAAGATGAATTAATTCATCTTTTTTTTTAAAAATTAAATAACTTTAATTAATTACTGTTAATATCGACGAAACTATTGCATATACATGGGAGAAATAGATACAACATAAGTTTAAATCAATAACACAAAGCATTAATTTATTATAGACTCGTTACAAAATAGATATGCAAATTAGGATTCCTAATTTGCGTATAAGGGTGTTTCATCAGTACTATATATATCGTATTTATGAATACTATGTCGTATCATTGATTGATACGCACCATAAACTGGTATCGTCTTGGCTTTCGGGGCTTGATTTACGCCGGTCTATGGGTCTGTCCTGTGCAGTTCTAGGAGGTCCACCCTCCCAGGCTTTGCCTCCCCTCTTTGGGGAGGAGTAAGTTTATTGCTTACTGCCTGAGGCGCCCCTACCGGGGAATGCCGACGGGGCTGCCCAGGCAATTTTTAATGGCCAGAGTGCTCACCTTCTCGGGCGCTGGCTTTTCAAACCCCACTTTCCCGACCCGAGCTTGGGTCACATCTTACTTGTGGGAGTAAGATAAACCTGGCCTTGTGCCTAACCTCCTGGGAGGTAAATAAAATGTCGTATCATTGATTGATACGCACCATAAACTGGTATCGTCTTGGCCTTCGGGGCTTGATTTACGCCGGTCTATGGGTTTGTCCTGTGCAGTTCTAGGAGGTCCACCCTCCCAGGCTTCGCCTCCCCTCTTTGGGGAGGAGTAAGTTTATTGCTTACTGCCTGAGGCGCCCCTACCGGGGAATGCCGACGGGGCTGCTCAGGCAATTTTTAATGGTCAGAGTGCTCACCTTCTCGGGCGCTGGCTTTACAAACCCCACTTTCCCGACCCGAGCTTGGGTCACATCTTACTTGTGGGAGTAAGATAAACCTGGCCTTGTGCCTAACCTCCTGGGGAGGTAAATAAAATGTTGTATTATTGATTTAAATAACAGTAACCTGTTTTGATGGTATTAAAGGAGTATTAAATGAAAAAAACTTTCGCATTTATTCATTCAGATATGTGTATACACATGAAATATTCATATATATATATATATATATATATGACTTATGACGTTCGACTGCTATTTCCTTTAATTTTTTAAATTCATTTTGTTTTCTTTATTTACTTGTTTCCTTTTCTAATCAGTCGTGTCAAAAAATTAGGATATTTTCGAATGATTCTTTTCTAATTGATTGTCATAATTGCAGATAATTTGCGAATTGGGATAATTAATCCTGGGCTGATTTTTATCTGAGAGATCAATTCTTGCCAGCGATTTTCCTATCTTGACAAAAACAGAAATGTTAAACCTCGCAAATTCATTTCTGACAATCTGCTTTTAAAGGGTGACAATTTCATCAGGAATTATTGATTGATTTCTTGACTAAAGAGTTTTCCTGAAAAGTCACACCTTATTCAATTTGAAATTTTCAACATTGTGTGAGTTGTACTTTTTAAAGACTAAACTTTTGTACCTGAGATAAATTTGTATTGTTTTTTTCTTTCTCTTTTTAAAGGTAACATTAAAATAATGTCGTAAATTTGGGAAGCAATATCATTTTAACATTTCTATAAAGTTGAAGTGTTTTACTGTCTCGTTCAGAAAACAAAATTGTGTTGTGTATGATCGGCCAAATGGATACCGTTGTAAACATAGATAACTCATTATCAAGCGGCAGGTATTGTTTAATGCTGGATCTAGTTTATTAACATAAGATGCTCTCTCCTAAACAGTACACACAAACTCTACCGAGAAATAGCACATGTGGGTGTGGCCTAGGGGAGTGGGTGGCGGTGATACTTGGACCTTTATTATTCCTGATCTTCATAAACGACCTCCTTGATACAATAGTGTCTGGGATGGGTATATTTGCTGATTACATGATACTCTATTTTAGACATGTAGAAAATCGAACACACACATATATCCAAGGCAATGACTGAATCCTTAGAAAATGACCTCCTGTCTGTAGTAGAATGGAGCCAAACATGGATGGTTACATTTAATGTTATCAAGACAAAGCTCCTTTTCAAAAATGGATGGTTACATTTAATGCTATAAAAAAAAAGCTCCTTTTCAAAAGTTGATTGTCACATTTAATGCTACCAAGACAGAGCTCCTTTTCAAACATGGATGGTTACATTTAATGCTATCAAGACAAAGCTCCTTTCATTTAACAATTATAAGGAACCTTTTCAACAACCGATTTCCATAGCTGATAGTATCCTTCCCGAGTGTCCAACATTCAGATTCCTTGACCTAATATTCACAGGCAACATGAATTTGATTAAATACATAGAAGGTATTGTCAAGTCTGCTGCAAAGAAGGTGGTCTCCCTCTATATGACTTCCAATTCGATAGTTTAAATATTTCCAACTTCCTTTCGAATTTCGAAGTGTCACGAAGTAATTCATTTTTTTTTCTGTCACCTGTGGAGTTTTCAGGATTCAGTAAATAATGTGCTATTTTATCTGGCCATTTGATGGTGTCGCATCGCATGTTGCAAGACAAGAGTTCCGCTTCAGACTCATCTTCAATTGCAACAAGGATACTGTTGGCAAATGCTCGACTGCAGTTGGTTGCTTCAGATAAGTCTGTGATAAACAAAAGATTAAAATGTCTTACCTGTTTATTAACAAACTGAAAAGAATTCTGGAGAATTTCATTTCGTAATTAAATTATTTTCTAAATAGGATTTTTTTAAAGTTCGTTTAAGTACTTTATGCCAGCATCCTATATCTCTATAAAACCACCATTCGCTTATGCATGGAGGGTTGTTGCCACCTCTTGGCTGGTGCACCAACCACTACTCTGTCCTTCTTGGACAGGGTACAAAAAGACTCTCTAGCCTGATAGGTACCACGCAGTTTACCAAGCTCCAGCCTCTTTCCCATTGCAGCAACGTTGCATTCCTGTGCATGGAATGTTCTCTAACGAATTTTCTTCACTTGTACCCCCCTCAACATAAATACATCATATAAATAAAGATAAAAAGAAACGCACACAGTTTTTGGTTTTATCTTATTGTGACATAAACGCCATAGAAAGTAAATTTTAAAAAACTCTTATTGGCAGAGTGTTCATCGTGAGCAATTTTAAAATCTCGTCATTTTAGTGAATATTGCTTGTTCAATGGTCAGAGAATATAAATAAATGATATGATAAAATAATATAAATAACAAAATATAAACTGCAAAAGTAAAATCATTTTTAAAAGAGCATTTCAAGAAAATTAATCAAAATATATTTAATGTTTATTTTTACTTATCTCAATCTGACAACTGCTTAAGGTTATTTCATTTCTCAGCTGATGACAACACATTATGGAATTAAGTGCAAAAAAGAAAGGTAGCGAAAAATTACAGATGTGTCGGCCTAATGAAGTCGGGTTTGGTTTTCTAATTGGTAAAAGTATTAATTGTATAAAAGACAAGACCCTAAGGCTAAGGTAAATGAATTTGTGTCTTACTTGAAGCTATATATTTTGAGTTTCAATAAATTGTTTGAAAAATATTTGCAAAAAAAAATGATGAGAAAGAAAGAAACAAAGTAGCTAAAAACAAGATTAATTGGAAAGATAAGGCTTACATTAATTCAGAATACAAACTAAAAATGTTGCCCATAACAATTAATTAATGATATTTACTAATTGAAAACAAATACTTTGGAAATATTTATATACTATTAAAACGTTATCGTGTGTTGGGAGTTTGTCTGTTCGTATGCAAATAGAAACATGTGATTGGTTAACAAAAAGCAGAATACATGTTACTAGGGAAGAAGAAAAAGAGATTGAGACGAATTCTGTTAAATGCGAACATCCTTCATGGTCGTTCTCTAAGATGCTTAATTTAGAGTTTTTTTTACAGTTGGCATACCCGAGTTCGAATCTCACATAAATCTAAAGTTGTTTTTTTAACTGGATACATGTTTTATAAATTTAAACAAATTAACATAACATAATAATACATTACAAAAATATTTTAAAAACTAAGTGACCATTTTAATATCTTGATTTTAATCTTTGTAAGGGGACTTAAAAGTGGTGCAAAACTGTTCTGTTTGGGGAATTAATTTTACCTGTCCTGAGACGGGTATTCTTCTAGTATTTACTAAAAATATTGTGATCAGAAATTGATTATTGATACTTTTAGAACCGTTGATACTTGTGCGACCTAAAACAGCAAAACATCTATATTATGTTTGTCATGTCCCTGTCTGTCTCTTTGTTCAAGGATATAATTTTTTAAAAGTCTTATGCCAAGATTAAAGTTTCCTCAAGTAAACTTTTACAAAGATTCAAATCTGTAGCATAGACAGGACATTATGTTGCATACTGAACCTTGTGTTATACACACAGCAATCAAGTTGCTGTCATCATTACAGAAACATTAAATTCTACAATGGTTTTTCGTACCTTGTTTGCTGTTCGTTCTCCTTGCACGCGGCTGTGTTATGATCCTTTCATACCGAGGTAATGTCTGTCCATAATTTTTATTTATTCCTTCAAAAGAACTAACTCAGCACAAATCTGATGGAAGAAATCGAGTTATGTATTTGACATGGTCTTCGTTCCAAATCACTGAACAATGGAGTTGGAGACACAGAGAAGAGATCAAAATTACTAATTAGTTATATCTTATCAGCCCATATCATTATAGATCCGAAACCTTCGCATCCTTTCAAATAGACTGTCATTTATTATCACCCTGTCTTTGAGCCATGTGATGTCATATCTGTTTTAATACATTCCCACAATAATTCTCAACCCTAGAACAGCAAGTTTACTTCTGCCAACTCCTTGGCTGTCACATTTCTTGTTATTCTTAACTAACTAAATTATATACAAAGTGATCTACCTGTTCAATATCTAACAATTTGACAAAACAGTAAAAAATAATTTTTTGAGCTAAGATAACAGCAAAAATTATTTCTGTATATTGATGGGAGTCAATGGTCACTATTTGCAAAAGCCTTTTCCAAGCCAGGATCCAGTCACCACAGATTGTCCGAGAACCGAATTATGCATGACAACTTGGTTTGCATATGTCGGATTTAAGTGAATACAAGAAAGAACATAATTCAGATTTGTGTGTCAGGAGTTGATTAATCTGAACTTTCTGTTGTGAAGAGCAGAGAAGGAGAAAGAAGAGAAGAGAAAGAAAGAAGAGAAGGAAAAAGAAGAGAATGGAGAGAAGGAGAAAGAAGAGAAGGGAGAGAAAGAAGAGAAGGAGAATGAAGAGAAGGGAGAGAACACATCGAGTGAGCCGGATTATTTTTGACTGAGGCAACAAGTCGATTATTTTGATTTAATTCCGTGAATTTTATCTTTAACGGTCTCGTTGAAGTCTGATAGACTTTCAAACCCCTTTTTTCATGCATATTAGCATGTCGAATATACAATCAGCCATCATTTGATGCATGACTCAAGATATTTAGAAAAGGTCAAAATATTTGCATCTTATATAAATAGGGATTTTGTCTGTCTGTCAGTCAGTCAACATTTTTTAAACGTAATAAATACATTGCGAAATAATAGAGAATACTGCATTTAGCTAATCTAATATTCCAATCGAATCTAAATATGAATAAATGCGAATCTTTCCGAAGTAATATTAACATCAAAACCTTTAAGTCTTACTTAAATATAATGATTGATACAGTGTATATATAGTAATCTCTAAACTCCATCAAACAAAACCCGCTTTTGCACATTTGCATATTTATTTTCTTTTTTAGTTTCTAATAAATTAATATTCTGTAATATATATTTATAATTGGTATTGTCAAATTTTATTATATATTTATAATATTTTCCTCAATAGTAATATTATTATAATTATTAATACAATTAATTTAGATAGATTGCGGTTTCCAATATCTTTTTTCAGAATAAAGCTACAAATTGATAGTGAATTTCTACTTTTACTATAAAATAAAACTATCATCAAAAATGCTTACATTTCATAATTTAAGTATCTTATGAATAGGGATTCTGTCCGTAAGTCACATTTTTAAACGTAATAAATACATTGCGAAATAATGGTGAATACTGGATGTTGCTAATCTAATATTCTAATCTAATCTAATGTAAATATGAATAAATGCGATTTTTTTCAAAGTTTATTAACATCAAAATCTTTCAGTCTTACTTGGTATTTATCTACCTCCCACCGGTCGGGAAAGTAGGATTTAGAAGCCAGCGCCCAAGAAGAAGAGCACTCTAGCCTACAAAAAATGCCTGGACAGCATCATCGGCAATCCCCAGTAGGGGCACCTCAGGCGATTAGCAATAAACTAACCCTTTCTCAAAGGGTGAGAAGGCAAAGCCTATGAGGGTGGACCTCCTAGAACTGCACAGGACAGTACCTCAGACCCGCGGAATCAAGACCCAAAGGCCTAGACGGTACTGGTCTACAGAACCTAGCATCTATCAAAACGGATACTACACTCCGATCTTAGCCAAAAGGCTAAAGAGGATTTTTAGTAAAACCTTTAAGTCTTACTTAAATATAATGATACAGTATATATAATAATCTCTGAACTCCATCAAACAAAACCAGCTTTTGCACATTTATTTTCTATTTAAGTTAAATTAATATTCTGTAATATACATTTATAATTGGTATTGTCAAATTTTATTATATATTCATATTTTCCTCGATAGTAATATTATTATAATTATTAATTCAATGAATTAAAGAGATTTTATTAAAAAAAAAGGTTTAAAAACCTTTCAGTTTCAAGGGAGATAATTACATGAAAACTTCCGGCGTTGAAGTTAAGGAAACAGATACTACACTTTGATCTTAATCAAAAGGCCAAGGAGTAATAAAAAATTATTCTTTTGTGACTAGACATTTTTAAATGAATGAAAAAAAATCGATTTAATGAAATTTATAAGTGTAGTATTTGTTCTGTTGTAATAAGACCGTCCTCCCAGGAATTACCTTCTCTGTTGTTAAGGAAGGATCCTCCCATATATTACATCCTCCTTTATATTTAAAACTTAAAAATAAAACTTTTCAAATAACTAAATAGTTTAGATTAAAAACTGAAGGGACGAAATCGACATTTCCGTTCAGCGTTCAATTGTATTATAGGGATTATTTGAATATCTCGCTTATTTCGCTTGATTTTTGCACACATTTTGGATGAAATTTATAATAATTTTTAAATTGTATTTTTTATCCCGA
The DNA here is from genome assembly GCA_963556195.1 of Sepiola atlantica. NCBI lineage: Eukaryota > Metazoa > Mollusca > Cephalopoda > Sepiida > Sepiolidae > Sepiola > Sepiola atlantica. The sequence goes on along the minus strand of OY744517.1, from coordinate 87,688,355 downwards.
AATAATAGTCTAATTTATATTTTAAGACTTGAAAATCGAACTTTAATTCAATGCCTTAATCGCTGGCGGCCATGTTGTAATTTCCTATTATTTGTTTTGCACTTGACATCTATAAAAAGGAAATAGGTTTTACTTTATTCTATTTATAAAAATATTGTGGGGTCTGCATTCGCGTTTGACATCCATAAATAAAGTACTTTGCTTTTATTTTTATTTATAACAATAATATGTTTATATTTCACTTGTTTTAACTACGTATTGTATGTAGTTCTGTCACAATTATATAATACTCCCAGCCTAACAAACATATGCGACTAGAAGGAGTATATATTTGCTAGTAATATTAAATATAAAAGTTTTTTAAACAAATTTTTCATTCAATTTTCTAAACAATTACATTAATGTTATGGTCTTGTTTAAAACTAAAGTTTGATAAGTAATTAACTTAATGGAAATTTGTTTTGCAATTTTTTTGATGAAGATTGACAATTTGTATTTTTGGGATTATTAGGATTCTCATCTTGGATGTTATTCTCACAACGTTTTGGCCGACCTTCTTCACGGGAATCTTGTCAAACGCAGGAATTTATATGCAATTTCGAACAAAACCATTTATTTAATCCATAAGGGTAGATTGTCCTCATTCCGTCAGCCATGACCGGGTACAGAAAATGAATACCACCATTAGTTTTCTCATAAGATTTTACTCAAGGAAAGTTGTTTGATCTTGTTATGGGGCTTTGTTTTCAATTGTATCCCTGAAAAAAAAAGCAGATAGACAGAAAATATAGTATAGATGTTGCATAATTTTGTTTTAACATAAGAATATAACTGAGAGTTGCAAACGTTATGATTGTGAATTGTTGTCTCCTTTGTCTCATTCCAAGGCATACTGTTAATACGAAATATGAAAAGCAAAAGGCTATCGCTTTAAGAGAGAGAGAGAGAGAAAGAGAGAGAAAGAGAGAGAGTGGAGGATTTGGCTCCGTGACGGATTGATATGTAAAAGTATTGTTCATGTTGAATCACCGAATCCTTGAGAATCTATAACCGGAAGCAATTAGAATCTATAACCGGAAGCAATTATTTCTAACAACTGATGCATCTTATGGGTTCAATATGGCAAAAATCTGTAGTTATCGTGAACAGAAACAATGCAATTCTTCAGAATTACAATACAAAATATCTCTTGGCATGATCGTACAAAGAGAAATGCATTAGGTAAAGATAAGTGTAATCTATAATACTTATTATATTAAGTCACAGGTTCAATTGTAATGTTATACAAACAGCAATCTAGTTCATGCATTTATAAATATTTGAATTTACACTTTTTAAAAGATTTGACGTATAACTTTACACTGTAAATATAAGCTCTAATTGTATTATTTATGAAGTTGTATAAACATTACTGCTAGTGATAGGCCATTGAACATCTCAATCACAGGGTAATCAGGAAAATGAACTTTTGGTCTCAGTCATAGGGTAATCAGGAAAATGAACTTTTGGTATCGATATCCAACTCTTCAGACTTCTCTTCCACTTCTTCTGTCTTCCGCCCTCCATTCTACATTTTTTGTACTAAAGAGTCACCGCTTATCAAGGCCCAAAGGCCACTCGGTTAATGAGTTTGTTACGTGGAGAGTAAGACAAACACTGTGAGGATTAGAGACGATGGTTCAAACTGGGCAAAATTTGATTATTCAAGAGGACGGCTCAAAAAGAATTTAAGATTGAACTTGAAAACGACCATGTTATAGTCAGTTGGGAAGCAGCCACATGGTATTGTGTTCGACAGACGGGTAGTTCTTGGAAATAAACTCTGCTCATAGAAGTTCAGTTTAGCTCCGGGTACACAGAGGAAGAAATGAAAATTATTTACAGTGGTTGTAGCTAGACGAGTTTTTGCTGTGAATGTTTTATAGGGGGGACGAGAGATTTGTGCTGAGTCTAGCACTTACACTGAAAATAATAATAGAGTAGAGAAAGACTAGCAACGTCTCTTTTCTGAAAAAGAGGCTGTAGGGAAGAGAAGAGGACACCCTCACTAGATGTCTAAGTCAAAGAGAGGATCAATTTGTTTACAATAAGATATGTCAATTGTACATTGCTGTGACCTTCACGGAAGATCGATTGTTATTGTCTAACAACCACGTACTACAATTCCTATGCAAATTAATGTCTTCCATACTTTTAAATGTCATCCCGACTAGCATTCTCATTACTGTATTGAATGAATACTGAATATCACCATGAATGGACTTTTATGGAATTGTAGGTTGGGGTATTACCGTTCAGTGAATTGTGTTGTATTTTGACTGCTTTTGTCTTGTGCAAGTATTTAATGAGAGTAATACAATAACAAGTATTTGTTCTCACTTGGAATGAAAATATCTTTTTTATCAACGAGTGTGTTAAAGGCATGAGCGATAAAGAGAGTTATGATAAATAAGAAAACAAATGTTTAATATTCATCTATTCTTACCAAGAATTGTAATGTCTAACTAAATTGTGAAAGGCATGAGATATATTTTCTTTTTTCTTTCTATCTAAATGAATAAATGTGAAAGTTTTTTTTCTCATTACTCACACCTATATTAATAGGGGTGGGACGTAATGGGTGAAAATTTCAGACTCATGCGAGTAGTATTTTTTGTGTTCATTTATAAATGAATAACACTAAACAATCAAACATTTTGAAAATGGTCCTAAATTACAGTATTATATCAGATTTAACCATCTATATCCATTCATAGCTTTTGAGGATGTTTTAGGACCTGCAATGTCGCATGAAACCACTTTTTCACCGATAAATGATGGATTTTGAGTCCCGTGGAGCCCTAACGGCTATTTTTGGCCTGCACCTTCTGAATTTTGCAAAATTTTCAAAATGTTTGATTGTTTAGTGTTATTTATGTATAAATGAACAGAAAAAAATACTACTCGCATGAATCTGAAATTTTCACCCATTACGTCCCACCCCTAATATTAACATCAAAACGACTCACTGTTATTTAAATCAATAGTACACGATCTTTATAAATACGGTATATATAGTAGAGAGCAACAACCCAAACACAGCCATTTGTATGCAAAATTTGCATGACTTTTCTTTTAAACAGTTTATAATAAATTAATGTTTGGTGTTATTCATTTGTAATTTTCAGATTAGAAGAAAAAGCCATGAAAAATATCATACACAGATTCATATTCCCAGTTGACAATAACAATAAAATTAGACTCATTATTTACTATAAGAAATTTAAAACCCAAAATCTTGTAAAAAACAACTCCTCTCCAACCCCAAAACCACTAGAAAGAACCAATGTTATTTATAAGTTTAAATGCCATTTAGGGAAATGTAACTCCCATAATAATAATAAAGCTAATAGCTACATTGGTTTTACAAGCACTACTCTATCCCGCCGTCTCACCATGCATCTTCTAAACTCTAGCTCAATTTACCAACATCTACAAAAACATAACTGGCCACCCTCTGATTTAAGACAAATTCTACTTAATCACATTCAAATTATACATTCCGAAAATAATTTTTAAAAAATAAAAAATATTGGAAGCTATCTACATAAAAACACAACAACTTAAAATTAACAACATCACATATGAAACCCGTGGTAACATTTTAAAATGCTAGACGTAATGCGGTTTTGTTCTGTGATGCCATCCAGCGTTGCTGAATTTAAAATCGTCAACGACTTCCTGGAACAATGTGAAACACGTTATCTGCACGTTTCTCCACCGTCTTCTTAAAAATTCTCTTCTTTCTCCAGCTTTTCTGTTCATTTGCTTTTGACACCTGAGGATGATTCGCCAAAGAATCGAAAACGTTCGTGAAACCTATGGAAGATTTATTATTTTTTTATTTTTTTAATACAAAGAAGACCATCAGAAAAATTGAAAAAATAAAAAAGGTATAATTAAACTGATGAATTCTGTTATTTTTAACAATGTTTGCATACATGAGAAAATGCTGCCTAAATACACATAATATATATATATATAGAGAGAGAGAGAGAGAGCGAGAGAGAGGGAGAGAGAGAGATGGAGAGAGTGAATTTCATATTTCTTAAGATCATGCAGAAAGCTGGTTAAAAGCTCAATAGTCATTTTTACCTATTCATATCATAGCTAATAAATACTGCAGCTCAAATATAATAAAAGAATAGAATCCGAGTTTTTTGGCTTAAATATTTTTTTATTTTTTTATAATCCGATTCACCATATACATGTTTTTTTTGTGATAAACAAGGACAAAATCTGATTCAATAGAGACGAAACAGCTGTTAATGTATTATACGCAGCAAATCACGCTGACACACCGCTCCCTGTTGAATGACCGAAGTTAAGCAACATTGAGCCTGGCCAGTACTAAATGGGTGACCATTTTGGAACACCAGGCGCTGTATGTAGCCTGAAAAAGATATGGGCACTACCAGGTTCTATCATGCCCACAGAAAAGTTAGGGCAGATAGAGTATCTGCCTGACTCCCCGAGGACATCCCCGGACGTTATGGGAATTTTTTTATATATATATATATATATATATATATATATATATATATATATGTGTGTGTAGTTCGACAGCAAGTCATTTTTTATACAAGCGTCATTAAAAACCACAGAGTTTTCTCTTTTCACGATCTTTCTTGTCAATTTCTCGACGCGGCAAGCGATTCTTCGGTTTTCGGGTGTTAATTGGTGGAGTATGTATATATATATATATATATATATATATATATATATATAATTAATTAAGTTCAAATATTAACAAAATGAACAAAACCAATACTTTTCAAAAGTTCTCAATATATATTAGAGCTTTTTATATTAAAATAAACATAGTTTGAGTATCCGACAATTGTTTCAGAACCTCTTTCGCTCCTCCTCAGGGATATCAGTATATCCCTGAGGAGGAACCGAGGAGGTTTTCTCGGAATACTCAAACTATGTTTATTTTAATATATATATATATATATATATATATATATATATATATATATATATATATAATAATCCAGGTAAATCATCCACAGACTAGTAATCCAAAGAATTTCAACCGGGTTTATAAAAAGTGCTCAATATCAAATAGAGCTTTTATATATGATTATTTTTATTTACACAGACATGTACAAAATCTGCGACACTGGCATGTCGATGTTATCGATCAACAGTCATTATAAACTGAGATCTCATCAGGCAGATGAGATCTCAGTTTTATTTTCTTATATATACGAGACAGATAGGTTGATCGCTATGTCATTATTATCAAGGTTTCATTTTTGTTTTGCTTTTATAACTGTTTTTACCAAATTATTTGCTTTTTAAATAGGATTTTCAAAGTTAAATTTAATTATTACGATATCGTTTGGTTATTAAATTATTAATTGAAAAAATTGTTATAAAAATATAACTAATTTTGTGACGCTAATGTGCTTTTAATCTATATTTATAAATATTATATAATATATATTATAGTTTAATAAATTTGCTTGGAATGACTTCCCATTCGATAGTTTACATATTTCCAACTTCCTTTCGAATTTCGAAGTGTCACGAAGTAATTCATTCTTTTTTTCTGTCACCTGTGGAGTTTTCAGTGGTTCATTACATAATGTGCTATTTTATCTGGCCATTTGATGGCGTCGCATCGCATGTTGCGAGTCAAGAGTTTCAGCTAAGACCAATCTTCAATTGCAACAAGGATAGATTGGGCAAATACTCGACTGCAGTTGGTTGCTTCAGATAAGTCTGTGATTAACAAAAGATTGAAATGTCTTACTTGTTTATGAACAAACTGAAATGAATTCTGGGGAATTATATTTCGTAAATAAATTATTTTTTTAAAATAGGATTTTTTTAAAGTTCGTTTAAGTACTTTATGCTATGCCTTTGTTGGTTGTAATAAGTAACCGATTAACAATGAATAATAAAAATAATAACGTGTAATTCACATAGAGGCGGAAAACACACATACAAAGACACACGAGAAGTGGTCACACAATTTCATTAATACAGAGATTATGCAAAGCTAGAGCGATTATTCGGTCAACTTTTATCACTCTCTCTCTCTCTCACACTAATGGATTTTGTGATTTGATCGACTTGACATTTGACAAATATTGTACACTATGAATTGCCTGATTTACACGAAGCCATCACCATAAGCCATTAACATTAACAACTGATTAATATCATGAGTGCAATATGCCACAAATCTACAACTGTTCCGAACAGACGATTGTAATTCTCGAGAATGGCAACACAAACTATATTACAACAATAGCAAGAGAATACTGTCAAATATCTATGTAATCTTTTATACATAATTATGATGGCAGAGGTTCAATTGGAATAATAGATTCACTATATATTTTATATATGAAGAATACCAGTCTCAGGACCAGTCTCAGGACAGGTAAAATGAATTCCCCGAACAGAACAGTTTTGCACCACTTTTATGTCCCTTTACGAAGATAAAAATCAAGAGATAATGTTACTAAACATGTTTAGAATCCTTATTCCAATTTTGATCAAAATCCATTACATGATTTTGATTCTAGAAAATGTTTAAAATTAAAGGCTTAATATTAAGAGGTCTTAAGAAGAAATTGAACTTCAGGGAATCTTCCTTAACTGGTGTCTTATAAGTATGGATCAAATTTAATTCAAATCTGAAATATTGTTAATTTTCAAATGGGAGGTCATCCTCATATTATGCCCTCTAAACACACTTTCAGAAACAGAAATTTGGGGGGATATTTATTAATTGGTGTTTAATACATATTGTTAAAATTTAACGAAAATAGGCGGTATCTAAATTTTCAGGAACGGATTCAACATCATTTTTACATCTTTTCCATGAAACTAAATTAAACTAAATATAGCCCACATTTGAACCTCTTACGTCTAGCAGCTGTGTTCAAAAATTCATACTGAGCAGTTAATTATTTTAGGAGTGAATCCTGTACATACAAATAATATATAAACCTATACATTATAGCAATATTAACATTTTAAATATAATATACATATTATTTATCGAGTCTTTTTAATGGCCATATTTGCCGTCAAGTCTTTATGCAAATTAGATATCACTATCATTGCTGTAAACTATAAAACACAGTTCATATGAATCAGGAAGATTTGATTTTCATTTTAGTTGCTTGAATCGGTTTTGTTAGCATTGCTTTAAAGTTGATTCTTTTTAAAATCAGGGACTCAGGGAAGAAACCACTTGAAGGTTGTCAACATCCGTGGTGTTATGGATCTGACAGGACTTGAACATGGCACATCAAGATTTGATTTTCATTTAGTTGCTTGTATCTGATTTGTTAGCATTGGTGTTTATTTGATTCTTTTTAAAATCAGGGACTCAGAGGAGAAACCACTTGAAGGTTGTCAACATCCGTGGTGCTATGGATCTGACAGGACTTGAACATGGCACATCAAGATTTGATTTTCATTTAGTTGCTTGTATCTGATTTGTTAGCATTGGTTTTTACTTGATTCTTTTTAAAATCAAAGACTCTGTTGTGGAATCATCCGGATTCACCCATAGTGACAGGATGGATTCGTCAGGTCACTATAAAGTCGATACCTTTTCCCTTACCAAGAGAACTGCTTAGTGAACCGCTTAGCATGTCTGCCTAGAGCCGGTAATGGCGACCAACTTATTGTAATTAAGTATTCTTAATACAATTTCTATTCTTTTCAATTCCTGTCTGGGGTTTCTTATTTACTTATTGTTATTCTTATGATATAAAAGACTCACAGGAGAAACCACTTGAAGGTTGTCAACATCCGTAATAAAAGTGGTGTTATGGATCTGACAGGACTTGAAAATGGCACATCGAGTCATCAGCCCACACTAGTATCCACTTAATCATTGCTACCTCCATATAGAAAATAACTTACAATCTTACAAAGCCTTTTTTATGTGTGCAGATTTCTTCAAATAGGTAACGTGTAAAATAAGCCTTTTTAAATTTAGACTGGCAACAGAGTTATCATTTGAAGCCTCTTCTGTATGCTAAGCACTATACATAACGACTGAAAACGAAAAAATTAAAAATGAGAAATTTTAATTCCTCACACACATAATTTATTATTACCCGGTGATCTGGGTGGCAGGAAGAGTACTTGAGACTTCTAGAGGGTTAGCTGCTTCGACTCCTTCTATCATATTAGTAATCAAAACAAAGATTGTTGATCGGATTAAATATAAAAATCGATGAAATCAAGTGAAAATAAAATGGTGTTTTTTACTAATACAAACCAATATGTGACTTTTGTTACTTACTTAGGGTTTTTATGTAGCTTGTAGTAAAAAAAGCTATTCATTGATTACTAAAGTATGGGGGGGACTGACTTTACTTTATATATTAGATTCGGCATGCTATATTAAGAGAAAATTGGCGTCATGTCTCTTCTATCAAGAGATTATGTCTTTCAAGCAAAAGATAGAGGCTCTCTCTGTTGAGATTACTCTATGTGTCATGTTTTAGGTTTCTTGTATATTGTTTAAAGACTCTTTCTTGACGTGAGTATCAGTGCTTCTTGGATATATCTAGTTTTGTCACGTATTAAAGGATATGTTGTACTATTTACAAAACATTCGTATACAGAAAAGAAAACGAAACAGAATGAGTGGGCTAATTAGCTAAATATATGGTATATGACAGTGTGAATATAGTGCATCTCCAAAGACAAAAATAATGGTTGATTATCAATTATTTATCATGTTCCATGGAATTATATATATATATATATATATATATATATATATATATATATATATATATATATATATGGCAATTAATCATAACTTACTACCTAGCTCTACTTACGTATTGAGTACTGTTTAACTAAATTCTGAAAATCGATACATAAAATATTATATCTCATAACATTTTATGCGGATACATTAAATAATATATATATATTCATATATATATATATATATATATATATATATGTGTGTGTGTGTGTGTGTGTGTGTATATATATATATATATATATATATATATATATATATATATATATTTAAATTCCCGAAACAGTTTTTCATGGTAAACAACTGATGATCTCTTAAATAATGTTAGAAGCAAACTAATATAATAACTGTAAAAACTAAATTGACTTACATGAGTGATTTTCCACTGAACGACTTGGGACTTAAAGTTTTTTTGTTTTTTTAAAAGTTTTTTGTTTTTTAAAATTTTTTTTTATAGTTTTAATGGTTGAGAAGCTTCCAAGACTATATATATATATATATATATATATATATATATATATATATATATATATATATATAACATACAGCACTCAATGAGGTCCAAGCCTGACTATTAAAACAACTTTTAGGCAAAACTCGACTTTATTCATCAACATAGTCTCCTTCTAGGGTAGTGCATTGATTCCAATGCTTCTCTAACAATTCGACACTCTTTTTGTAGAACGATTTGTCTTTGGCCTCAAAATAGGCCACGATTTCCGATATCACTTCTTCATTGGAGCATATTGTTTTTCCCTGGAGCATTCTATTGGGGTCTGCAAAAAACAAGTAATCGCTGGACGTGGGGGTCAGATCTAGAGAATAGGGTGGGTCTGGAAGCAATTTGAAGTGCAATTCATCTAGTTTTACCATCGGTGCAATTGACTTGTGACACGGTTCATTGTTTTGGTGATAGAGCACTTGTTTCTTCTTCATTTTTGACTGTTTTCTGACGATTCCTTCCTTCAAATGAACCAATAAGGCTATATAATATTCGCTATTGATGGCTCTTCCATTTGAAAAATAATTTTGCGCATCTTAAATTACAGAGGCCATAACATTGCCTCTTTGGCCTTCGCATCTTTGGTCACTTTGGACGGCTTTCACCTGCTGCTGTCCATTCGGCTAACTGCCGATTTGACTCTGGAATGAAGTAGTGGATCATGTTTCATCGATTGTCACATATTGACACAAAACCACCCTTTTGTTGCATTAAAACAGTGCAAACAACTCTCTGAATCGTCAACATGTTTTGGATTTTGATAGATTGTGAGAAAACGCGGCATCCATTTTGAGCACAGCTTCCTCATTGGCAAATGCTGAATACACTTTCTCATGCAAAATTCTGAATACACTGCTTTCTGATATCTTCAACGCCTCTGCTATTTCACGCAACTTCAATTTACAATTGGCCAAAATTAGTATGCAAACTTTTTTTGCTCTCCGGGATAACTGCTGACTTTGGGGAACATGAGTGTTCAGCTTCATTTGTGTCTGTACGACCACGCATAAAGTCAGCATACCACCTCTTAATCGTTGCTCCCAACGGAGCAGAGTCCAAATAAAACTTATCAAGCCATTGATTTGCTTGAACAGTATTTTTCCCATCAGAAAGTAATGCTTTATTAACACACGAAATTCAGATTTTTTGCATTGATTTGAAAATTTGCAATAGCTTCTCTTAAATGACTGTCAGTAACTTGTAAACTAAGAACTCAATTGAGCTCAAATTATGACACGTGCCATTTGAAGGTTAGTACTTTACAAAATTCAAATGAATTCATGGTGCCATCTATATATCAGGCCCGGGACTTATTGAGTGATGTGTTGTTTAGTGCATGATAATAATATGGTAGTACTAAAAAGAATTTCTTTGATATCATAGAGGCCCCCATCATCAGTTTTCTTACTCCTAGTTTCTAGCCCCGGCCCTAGCTCGGAATATACATTAATATATTTCAAATTATAGCTTTTTAATTAAGCTGTAATGATTGGAGTATGTATACAATTATTTGTACTCGCTATTATATTTTAAAATTCACACAGCTGATATGGGTTCAATACTTTTGTTGAGACTAAATATTTATGATTGAAATGGTATATCAAACGTGTATGTCACCAGTTATATAAATTTTACAATAAAATAAGATAAAAACAAATTTAATACACACTATCTCTCTTTCTCTCTATAGCTAAGCATAATTGATTCTAGTTGCAAGGAGAAGTCCAGGACGACTGGAAACTATTTCAAGATAAGCAGAGGGCTCTCCCACATACGGTACCTGGTATTCCCAAATAGTCACCCATTTTAGTACTGGCAGGCTCAATCTCGCTTAACTTCGGTGATTTAATGGGAACTCTATTAAAAATCAGAGGGTGTTCTTCAACATCTTCAATATTAAATTGTACTTGCATTCATCTCACACAAAGTCCAGTGTCTTTTTTACCAGTGTTGTATAATTAGAATGGGGTAAATGAGTTGTAGAAATATCTGTCGACCCTTTTTCCCAACAGTGGGTGTTTGAGGCAGAAGTGTATTTGGAACTCGTGTCGATCTTCCCTCTCTCTCAAAAACCGAGGGGTATGGAAGTTGGGAGTCCTTTAGTGTCGGCTGATTAACAACTATGGTTGTACAAAATCCTAACCAGGGAGATATAACATTAATAAATCTGAGTACCGTTACAAAGGTGAACTTGTCCCTTTGATAAGATTTTGTTGTACATTCAAGCACGCATAAAGGAACTTTATCCAGTTGTAAGGTTCTCCTGGGGGTGGCTATTATACAATGCAACACAACGGAGTGTGTAAATATCTTCACTGGACTATTTGTAAAAAGTTGAATATCCAGTGTAACAGCAAGTCCTGGGGGCATTTACCAGAAAGAACAGTTGGAAATAATTTATACACCATCTACTATGACTATGCAATCCCTACAGCTACATATCTAGAAAATGGAGCTGTTAAACCTGACATCATAATATGGGACAAAATGGAGAAAGTAGCAACCCTAGTTAAAATCAGTGTCCCTAATGATGCAGGATTGAACAGAGCAGAAAGGGAAAAGATTACGAAATACCAAGGTCTTATATAACCACCGAACTTCTTCAGGTGTATTTTGACAATGACTGTTTTTCTTCTGTTTTTTTTTAATAGAAATCGCTCCAGACAATGCATGAAGCCATTTGATGTAAAAAGGTAAAGAAATACTACTTCAAGGTCAAAAACTAGCTAACGATAAGTGTTAGATGGATAGATTCCGCCCCAGAAAACAGCAATTCTTTTCTCTTCATCAGAAACATCACTCATCGAATGTGAGGACTAAAGGACAAAATAAGGGAAGCGAGAGAGATATGAGGCTGCCGAAAGTAAACAGAAAGTTCCCTTTCTACTCTCCTGGACTAAATATGGACAAAATGTTTTTGTTATTTTTCGCATGCACCATTAAAATTTAAAAAATATGTGATGTAACTCACGAAACGGAAATAGCGTTAAGTAGTTTCCATTTCTGTAATTGATTCAGGTCTATACTGATTTGCTATTAAATATTTAGAATTTTTGTTTTTGAGATGAGGATGGATAATATGTTTATTTGGATTGTTCGGACTATTGAGAACAACGCCCAAGATGAGAGCAATAGTCCGAACAATACAAATAATGCACATGTTATAGACTTACCTTGTCACAGGTTTTATCTGGGAGTTTTGTTTCTCTTCTACAAATTGAGGGTATAGTTTTCCACACATTACTGGGAGGGTGAGAGATGGATTCAGATGTTTCCCCAAATGATGCAGTAGTCCTGACAGAACACAAACACAGCATTTCCGGAACTACTGCACCATAGACACTTCCAGTATATATATATATATATATATATATATATACGTCTACGTATACGTCCATAGATAAATAAACAATAACAAATATTTATATTTATATTTGAAGCTCCTCGTTAAAAAGTAGAACACTGTAAATGGTAGTACTAACACAGTGTGACGTCACTTGCTTTATATGCATCATTCCTTCACTTATAGAAGTTGATTGCCTGTATGTCTCGCCGCCTTAAATGTGTTAAAATTATCATTGTTTGTAAGCTGTTCAGAATTGGCCTATCAGTTAGCGACGTTGGATTCGGGTTGAAATATAATTGTAATCCAGGGTTTCGAATCGTGTGACTGGTAGTGAATAGTCATACTTCTATGCTGATGAGTCTTGATTGAAAAGAGACGAAACGTATACGTCCATAGATAAATAAACAATAACAAATATTTATATATATATATATAAATATAGTTGCATTAGTTTCTATATTTATAGGAGAAATTGTTCAATATATATAGATAGAACTTATGTAGATATAAGTTTGGAGACAGTGTCTACTATGCATAATGATTTTCACCTTTTCATTCTTGATACTATATATATATATATATACATATACAATGTTATCTATCCATATTGTTTTTTTATTTACGATACTTAAAAGTATTCAATTATTTTTACAAAAGAGCATTGCCTCAATCCTAAGTGTAAATCATTATCTCCTTCTGCTGGGGAGCCTATATATATATATATGAAATATAGTTATCCATAGAAACGTCTTTGTCGTCTCTACCGCTCATCAGTGCGGATAAACCTAGTGAGATTAGAAACCGGAACCCCAGTCACTGACGCCCGGCGCTCTACCAACTTGACTGGGAGAAATTGTATCCCATTATAAATGATGTATGTTATTTATATTTTTTTATAGTACTCATAATTTTAAAGTATTCTATTATTTTTACGGAAGATCATTGCCTCAATGCTATGTGGAAATCGTTATTTCCTTCACCAGAGTTCTCCACCTATAGGGAAGCCGTCTTACTAGGTCTAGCCACACTAATGAGTCATAGAGACGACGAAATACATGCCTGTTGATAACTATATATATATATATATATATATATATATATATAAAATACTGTTTCATATGTATACTTATATTATAACAAAATATATTACTTATATGTTTGTTATATATTTGTTGTTTCATCATTTACTTCAACAATGGTAAATAACCGAATAGAGCTTAGTAGTAGTATAACAAATAAACTTATAGCAAGTGAGCTGTACAGAAACATGTCTTCTTCATTCCATCGATGAAAATTATCAGGATAAATGCATTTGCCGGATGAAGAGAAATAAACACATACGTTGATGTGTTGCTCACTTGCCATAAGTGTATTTTATACTATATATATATATATATATATATATTTGTTATTTATACAGACATGTAAAAAACGACACTGCCATGACGATGCTTCGATTGGTAGCCATTAAGACTATGATCTATATATATATATATATATATATATATATATATATATATATATATATATATATATAAACTTAAAAAAGAGGCAAAATGACTTTTAAAAACTATGTGTTAGATGAAGATATTTTTATTAAAATAAAAATAAAAAATAAAAACAATTTTTCTTTTCTTCATCTTGACTTTTTATCTAATAATTTCGCTTGATACAACAAGCCTCGTCAGAGTTTTAGACAAATAAAAGGTATTAACTTTACTTTTTTTTCGTAACAATCCTTCCTGGTCTTGTAGAAGTGACGTCCTATGTTGTGCAGACTAACGGTGTAAATGTCTCTTTTAAATTAAACTTAAATCGCGCATGGTCGCTGGTAGGTATAAATTTGGCAAAGTTCATTTTTTTAAGCATCTTTAAAATATATACATATACATATACATATACATATACATATACATATACATATATATATATATATATATATATATATATATATATATATATATATATATATATATATATATATTGAGCACTCTCTCCAATCTGCTCCCTTGCAAAGAGTTTTTCTTCACACTCTACAATTCACCGGACTTCTTTTCAACGGAAATTTACCACCCGGACAATTTGCATATCTTTTTCACGGAACTTTTCTTTTCATTCAATAAGTTTTTTTAACAAAAATTATTTTAATAATTTTTAATAATAATTTTCATATTTTTCAAATATTTGAACTTTGTTTTTTTCGAAAGCCAACTTATCCATCTGTATTTCTCCTCTGATGATAATATTTCGATCTTTGAAAAGCCTTGGCTTAAGGATAGAATAATAAACACTAGTTTATTACTGAATACACCTTGCATTGAACAATTGAAATTTGAAATAAATCTGGGCAATCGTCTCATATTTATCACTCTTTTTACTGCCATGACGATGCTTCGATTAGTAGCCATTAAAACTATGATTTTCTTGGGCAAAGAAAGTCGGTCTTTCCCTTAGTTGTTCATATTGAAGAAAAAAGATATATATATATATATATATATATATATATATATATATATATATATATATATATATATATATATATATATTCAGGCAGATATTGTTGAATACTACATAATTCTTCTGTTTTACTATACCTTTCCTTGTCTTTTAAATTCGTTTAATAATAGCGTTTTAGAGGATGTAACTCTTACAATAATAAAAAAACAGATATATACACAAGTTTTACTACTACAACCTTTTCATTTAGACTTACAATGTATATGCTCAATTTACCAACATTTCAAAAACCACAACTGCCTTCCCTCTGAATTCAGACAACTTTTAGTTAGCAACAATACTACATCGCGAAACTATTTTTTAAAAATTAAACATATTAAAAGTTATTAATATAAAAACACAACAACCCACAATCAATAGCATTACTTATGAAACAAATAAAAATATTTTAGTATTTAGCAGAGATGCAATTTATTCCTGAAGCACCACTTTTTGTTGCTCGTCCGGACTATGAATTGTAAAATCTTAACTGGTACTGACATCGGTTTGTGTGGACTTAACAGTCATGCAGTGTTTCGGTTGCTTTTATTAATTTTTTTCTTTCCAATATTCATTCGTTTTTAATGTTGCCTGAAGATGATTCGTGATCGAATCAAAAGTATTCACAATAACTTTGGAACTGTTATACTCTTTTTGATTATGAAACAAAAAAGATAATTAGACGAATTCAAAAGATCAAGAAAGATATAGTGAAACTTAAGAACTCTGTAGTATTCAACATGAATGAGAGTATGCTGTCTAACTGCACACACCTTTAAAGCCAGCAGTTTTATCTATATTGGCAGATTTAAAAAAAAGTATGCTGGAATCTTTTACCAAAACCATTTGTAAGATATTTTGACTCCGAAACTGACGCTAAATCACAGTTTGATCTGTTATTATATATATATATATATATATATATATATATATATATATATATATAACTTCTTTGTAATATAGCAGGAAAAATCCCAGCAGAGTTCTCTATTAATTGAGAATTAAAGTTAAAATTAAAAATTAAGAGCGTAATATTTATTTATTTTGTTACAGAAAAATTAGTACAACATTCGTACTGTCGGTTTCAATCACAGAAAGACTTAACCATCCGGCTCTTATCAGCTTCTGTTGTCATCTGTTTCGGAAATGTGAAGTCACATTACCGAAACAGATGACAACAGAAGCTGATAAGAGCCGGATGGTTAAGTCTTTCTGTGATTGAGACCGACGGTACGAATGTTGTTTGTACTAATTTTTCTGTACCAAAATAAATAAACATATATATATATATATATATATATATATTATGTATGTATATGTGTGTGTAGAACTAAATATAAAGGCAAACATTGGTAAGAAAAATCTGTTCAAGTGGAACCCAATCGACAGTAGACTGAATTAATGGAACACGCACTGAAGAACCGGCTAGCATCCGACAGTCTGCTAGATTGGCCTGCTATTCACTGCACTCCAATCGGTTGCTGAAGCTGGGAGAATATCAAAAAGCAATTTAATCTCAACCTTTATTCGAGCCGAGTTTGTCATTAGATTTCCTTTCCTTTTCTGTTCTTATTAAACCGAAGGAAAATAAATTGCGCAGTTTCTGTTTGAAACTTAAGTAAAATGTATAAATTGTATGATTTTAAACCGGACGAAAAAAATAAAAAATAGAATTTTGGTGAAAACATAATAGAAATTGCATCTTCTGTTTTGAATCCGACCAAAATGGAAAATAAATTACTTGGTTCTTATATGAAAGTAAATAAATGCATGGAAGAAATTGAACTTTAAAGAAAAGCAAAATTAGAGAGAAGAGATATTTAGTATTTTACGAGCTTTAACAAAAAGAAGAATGAATTGGCTTCTATTTCTGGAGAGCTTCGCCACATGATGGAGTACAGAACTTCCGCCCAGGAGTCGGTTGATTCGTTTTGTCAACACATGTGTGGATTAGCAGGTTATACTGAAGTAGTACCTAAATCTTCTTCAGAACTTTATTTTTTGCATTGAGGTTTTGCTGTCCACCCACATAGAGCACACGTTATTTCAAAATAGGCATCCACCTGATACTGGCCAGGCTCAACATTGCTTAACTTCAGTGATCAAAAGAGAACTGGTGTGTCACCATAAATATGCAACTAAATACAGGCAGAACTGTCACCACTTACTAAGCAAACTCAGAAATTGCCTAGAGTACCAAGTGCAGCATTTTGTTTTTTTGCTTTTTTTCACACCTAAAACACATATTGTCACTGAAACATAAGGGGCCACTGTGATCGGATCCAGATTCAAAGAGAGGAAACCTGAGTGGGGATAAAAATGTAAATTTCTGCATGTTGGTATGGTTGGGGAAGCAGGGAGCAGGGAGGAAATTCCAAAGGCAAGCGGTCTGGGGAAAAAATGCATTAGAGTATTGATTTACTCCTCTCCAGGAGTTAGGCACAAGGCCAGTTTTTATCTTACTCCCACAATTAAGATGTGACCCACGGTCGGGTCGGGAAAGTAGGGTTTAAAAATTGCCTGGGCAGCCCCGTCGGCATTCCCCGGTAGGGGCACCTCAGCCAATAAGCAATAAACTTACTCCTCCCCAAAGAGGGGAGTCGAAGCCTGGGAGGGTGAACCTCCTAGAACTGCACAGACCCATATACCGGCATGAATCAAGCCCCGAAGGCCAAGACAATACTAGTCTATGGGGTGCAGTATCCATCGGAACAGATACTACACTTTGATCTTAGCCAAAAGGCCAAAAAAGACATTAGAGTAGCTATTCCGACATTTTGGGAATTCTACAGTAAAGTGATGGATTTTGCTGCTAGTCGAATGGGTTGGGGTATTTACATTGATGGGGTACAAATGCAGTAAGCTCTCTGAAGCACATTCCTTGAAACTACTTGTAAAACAACTGCAAACTGCAGAGATGCAACATGGACTGGAACTTTGCAGACAGTGCAAGAACTATTAGGTTAGAAATTATTTGTTGCACCCTGTTCAAAAAGAAAGTCTAATGGTTGCTGCACCAGCACAGATGTGGCAACAATACTCCATGCACGAGCGAATGGTAGCTTTATAGATATATAGAATACAGGCAGGTGGAAGAAGTTTTCTAGCCCCACAGAGGGAGCCTACCTTCTTTGTGGCAAACGTGGCAGCATCTTCTATGTATTTATTCCACTGAGAATTTCAGGCTGATGAGTTTAACTATTGGACTCTTTGGAATCGTGCTATCGGCCATAACAATCGATGGTTGGAAAGGTTTCTTTTTATAGTTGTTAAAGCAAAGAAGCTGTGACTTTGTACCATTAAATGTGATCGTCCATTTTTTACCCCATTCTACTACAGACTGGAGTTCATTTTCCAAGGAATCAGCCATTTCCTTGTATATGTAGGCATTCGGTTTGCCCTCCTCCCAGCCATAGAGCATGGTGTCATAAGCAAATACACCTATCCCAGACGCCATTGCACCAGGGAGGTCGCTTATAAAGATCAGAAATTATATCGATCCCTGAGGCACACGTGCATTGATATGGTGTTGTTCGGATGTACGGCCGTCGAGAATAAATTGGATATTTATTTCAGCTGGATCAAATTCTAAATAGGAAACATTGTGGTCATGGGTTTAGCAGGCAAGGGTTGTATTCTAAGGCATAGAGAGGTATTGGTTATTTGCATGGCTACGAGATGAGAATTATGTTGTGGTGTGTCGAGAATTAGAAACAATGTAGTAGTTAGGATTACAGTACCTACATTAGCTAATCCGAACTTTTAAGGGAGCGTACATGCATTTGCTTATGTTAGTCAACTTGATGTGTGACTATTGCATTTTTCTTTTTATATTTTGGAAGTGAAGTGTACAGATTGTTATCCAAGTGCAACTGTGTTTATCCTGGATGATTGACCGAGAATGACCAAAGCGTCAGCTAGACTCCCATATCAAACGTGGGCAGTTGATTGGTTAGATTAACCACGTGACATGGGTTACATTTAAAGATTGATATTAAATTTAGCTGCTGCCATGATTTTTAGTGAAGCTACACATCATGTTTAGTTCTGAGAAATAAAAAGGGCTAAGCCCCCCCCCCCCCCTGCCTTAAAATAGTTCAGAAGCAACTTCTAGTTAAGGAGTTGGAGCTGGCACCAACGTTGAATAGATTTTGAAAGTTCTTTCTTATTGTGATATAGTAAGTCTCATTGCTTGTATTACCCTTAAAATTCATAGTCATAGTTTTCTTGATTGTGCCCTAAATAGGGACAAACTGGTGTAGATACATCATCCTATGTAATTAGTTCAGAAAAAAACTCCTAGTTCAGGAATCGGAGATCCATTTAATTAAGTAAATAAAATCTAGTTTAAAATTAAGATCATTGTCTTCTTCAAAGAATATGCCAGTTTTCACAAAAAAGACCAAAAACATCTTCATTTCTTGAGATACTAAAAAGATGAGATGGTCATATAACAAAGTACTCAGGGGTAAACTATATAACATAGTACTTATTAAATGACTATATAACATAGTACTCATTAGATGACTATATTATATAGTACTAATTAGATGATTATATTACATAGTACTCATTAGATGACTATATAACATAGTACTCATTAAATGACTATATGAGATAGTACTCATTAGATGATTATATTACATAGTACTCATTAGATGACTATATTCCATAGTACTCATTAAATGACTATATTACATAGTACTCATTAAATGACTATATTACATAGTACTCATTAGATGACTATATTACATAGTACTCATTAGATGATTATATTGCATAGTACTCATTAGATCACTATATAACATAGTACTCATTAGATGATTATATTACATAGTACTCATTGGATGAGGATATAACATAATACTTAGTGGAAAATTATATGATATATCACCTATTAGAAAACTAAATAACATAGTACTCATCGGAGAATACATTACGCATTAGCTAACAACATAACATGATACTCGTTTTTCTTCTTCTTTCGTGTTAATCAGATGATTCTGGTGTTTGCATTAGTTTCCCCAATGTTTTTCTAGTTAGAAATCTTTCTGGAAATACATCGGGTACTTACGGGACGGACCGCGAGAAGGTTGCTAACATCCCTAAGTGAAAGTGGTACTGTGGAACCGACTGGATTCGAACTTGGAACACCCAGGTCTTCAGTTCGTGTCGATATCCACCCAACCACCGTCACTTCCCATGATACTCATTGAAAATATATAACATAGTACTCATTGGAAGACTCATTGGATAGCTATATAACATAGAATTAATGGGGGTTATATAACATAGTAGGCATTTGATACACTATAACACAACTGCTATAAAATATAGTAAATAAAATAATACTCTCCTCAGCTTCACAGCTTGAGTAGATGTTGTTCATAGTTCAGTAGACTGAGGTATGGTTTTGTTCAGTCCAAGGCGGTCCACCTTCCCAGGTTTTACCTTCTCTCTTTCAGTAGGAGTTAGTTTATTGCTAATCGCATGGGGCGCCCTTACCGTTTTATGCTGACAGGGCTGCTCGGGCATTTTTTGTGGGCCAGAGTGCATTTCTCTTAGTCTTGAAAAGGAGATAAATAAATACTAAATAAAATAATGTGTTTGCATTTTAATTTAGATGTCAAAACAAATGTTGGATAATGGCCCTATGGGAATGGACGTATCTGTTGGAAATCGTTGGTTTGACTTGTGCGAATTAACGTGGGGTTGATCCGACAGTCGAGTGCAGAATGGGGCCTGTTCTCACAGTCAGAAATCACAAACGTGACAAGGTCACCGTGTGACGAGATCCCAGCTCAAGGGTCAATGTGCACCCTGCGAGAGGCTCTGTGACGTCACAGCCCCTTTTGTGGGAAACAGAGGGATCCGTGACCTCACTCGTTCTTCATGAGAAGCGAGTTTAGCCAGTCTGGGTTTTGGAGGCGAACCGATGAGACGTGATTGTTACCATGTAAATTACAACAGATAAGGGAAATATTTTCCTAAGAAAATACAGGCGAGAGATATCCTTTCCCCCCTCCATGAATGGTTAAGGAAATAATTGTTAGGTAACTAAGATAAAGTAATGATTTTCTCTCTCTCTCTCTCTCTCTCTCTCTCTCTCTCTCTCTCTCGACGTAGTGAATAACTCCCAGCTGATTAAATAACTAACACTTGTAATAAAAAGAATTGAAAGTAAAAAGATTGTTGTTTGGGAAGGTTGTCAGGAAGCTTTTGTTGCAGACAAAGGATGGCGTGGTTCACGGCAGGAAGGAAAGAAGAAAAAATTTATCCACTAGACGACATTGAGACGGCGACCCTCTACACGGCAGGGGAGAAATCTAAAGGTATGCAAACAATATATGAACTATATGATTTATGATGTTTTAAAAATGACGAATATTAAATGTGGACGGCCACGGCCCGTAGTGGGACTAGTGTACAAAACGCGTACTGCCACGGTCCAAGCAGGAGTGGGGCTATACAACACAAATATTTATCAAAATTAATATTAAATAACAGCAATTTTAATTAAATGGATTCTATAAATATAAATTTCATATAGAACCCACATCAGTGATACTATGTTTAACAATTCTTTTTTTAGTTTGACTAATTAGAGAAAAGTTGAACAAACATCACACACACACATATCACATGTGACGTAAGTGTGATTTGCAGAATGAAATTAAATGCAGTTTGCTGTCAGAGATTTAGTGATACCATACGTCATATAAAGTCCTAAATATAGAGGTTGCTCCGACTTCTTTCCCTATCCCTCATAAAGATAGTCCAATAACAACACTGAGTTAATGAATTAGAGTTTCATTTAAGAAATGGAAATCAAAATTAAAGTTAAAATCGTTGTTGTCTTCTTCCAAAATAGAGATCAATAAAGGTTTATCTCTTGAGATAATGATAAGAAAGTATAGAACATAATATTCAGATGCCCATATGACATAGTGTTAAATACATCTCTTAACTAAGCTGTAATCAGGATAACATGGACGCCCGGTCTGTCTAGTTTCGAAGAGAAAAGAGACTGATTCTAATATTGTTCTCTTCATTATCTCCACACCTGTGCTCAACTATCATCATTTGACCTGTAGATCAATTTGTGATTCCGTTATTCGTGACGTGTATGTTTATATTATTTTATAATGACCAATCTCATGTTGTTTAATTTTTCATTTGCACCTGCATCACTCTGGCACAAGGCCACCAGCTTTGAGAACTTTCTTAGGTGATAGTCACAATTATGTCCATTAAAAATGTTAAAGTAGTCAATCAGATTACCCTGCATTCTGTATCATTCTAAAAATGAACAAATTAAAAGAAATTTATTCATTTGTTATGCTATAAGATGGCTTCCATAAAACAAAGTATTCAATTCTGATATGTAAATTGGTAATATCTGGTTTAGAATGAATT
The DNA here is from genome assembly GCA_963556195.1 of Sepiola atlantica. Lineage (NCBI taxonomy): Eukaryota > Metazoa > Mollusca > Cephalopoda > Sepiida > Sepiolidae > Sepiola > Sepiola atlantica. Next base: position 87,665,801 of record OY744517.1, on the reverse strand, counting down.
CGGAAATAGAATAAAAAGTTGAGTGTATTCAGTGTATAATATACTAGCTGCACATACCCGGCGTTGCCCGGCAGTGTATTTACTTCCAATTTTTTTTGCTTTGCGTTTTTTTTTTCATAAATTTCATTTTTTTCTCCAAACAAAGTGCAGTAACTCTGTAATGGACGAATACAAAGTTACGTCCCTTTTTATTCAAAATATTCTTTTTTCTGTTCCAATTAAATGAAAGAAAGACTGTAATGGACAAATGCATAATTACCTCCATACATGTCTCTAGATATGATGTTTCATTACACCCATGCCATGGCTGACACATTACTGCTGCTATTAAAAGTATATATTGTGATCAAAATTCAATTGAGTGTTAAATATTACATCTAAAGTATTTTCCGCTTTAAAATCTTCCAGATTTAATAACAAAAATGAGTTGATATCTAAGTTATTGTTATGGTGCTGTACCTACCTACAGAGAACTAATGGACTCGTCCACCTTATAAATACGGGAAGCACGTGACACTTGTCCTCTTCTTCCCAGGCAAACCAGCAATGGCGGTTGAGAGCAACCTCTCCTTGTAATATCTTTCTTTCTATTATATAATATATACCTTTGTTCATTTAAACCATGTGTTCCTGTGTCATTTATTCAGCTTTACCCAGGTCCACAACAAATGGCGACGAGGCAATTCGAACTCTTGGGTAAAAAAAACAAACTGAAAATACCACGTGAAAATGCACTCACAAGGTTAATGCAGCAAGCCGCACGCAAAAAACAAAAACAAAAAAAACAAAACAAAGGTTTTTGCCGTACGGTCGAGAGAAGAAAAGAGAACTCAACTGAAAAAAAAAACAAACACGTTGAATTCTTTAGTGCGAGAAAATTGTTTTCTTTTAAGAAAAAGAAAACTGAAATGGACCTGTTGTGCTCTAAGTTTTAAAACTGCTTATCGAAAAAAAAAAAAACAGCTTGAAATTGGGTGCGCGTTCCTCTAGTTTGGGAAAACTAGTTAAAAAAAACAAAAAAAAAACAAACAAAAACAACTGAAATTGAATGCGCGTTTTTTCTCTGGGTTGGAAAACTAAAAAAACAAAACAAAAGAAATATCGAACACCAAGATTAAGCGGGTATTGTTTTTTTTTAGACGAACGTCACAGCGAGTTTTTTTTGACGAACACACACAAAAAAAAATGAAACCGACACCACGTGCTTCATTTTAAGAACAGATATGAAACAAAAACATGAAATGAACACACGTGCGTTACTCTATAAAAAAAAAGACGCACGATAAAAAAAAAGGTCAGTTTTATTTTCTCTCTCTTTTTTTTTTCTTTTTTCCGACTTGTACTGAAATATTTTAAAATGCAGAAAGAATTAATTGTGAAACAGATTTTTTTTTCTCTTCGTTAAAATTAAAAACGTGTATAAGAAAAAAACATTACATAATCTTTTCATAACTAAAACTCAGCGTCTTGCAAACGCTAATTTAAAGAAAAGAACTTCTTATAAATTCATTAAATAACGAGAAAATATTAATTTTCAAAATAAAAAAATAAGTGAATATACGCGTATATAGAGAAAAGGAAAAGTTTCATAATCTTTTCATAATTAAAAACGGCGCCTAGCAAACGCTAATTTAAAGAAAAGAACTCTTATAAAATCATAAGATAATAAGAAAATATTAATTTTCTAAATAAAATCAGAAACTAAATGGTTGAATATGGAAGATATTAAGTCTATAATCGCCGAACTAACGAAATTCCAAATATCCCAGCAACAACAAACTGAGGAAAGATTTCAAAAGCTTTTATTACAACAGAACCAAAATATTTTATTACTCAAAAAGGAGTATGATGAAAGATTGGAATTTCTGATACAAACAATATCGCGCAGTGACCAACAAAATGAAAAAGACGACACGTTTTCGCAGAACGAAATTTGGAACAGTATTGATAATTACTCATACACGGAAAATAATACATTTGAAGAATATTTCCGAAGATATGAAGACCTATATAAAATTGACTGCGGTGGTTGGAGTGATGCGAAGAAGCTACGCCTCCTTCTTAGAAAACTAAATACCACAGAACATACCAAATTCGTGGATTTCATTTTGCCTCGGAAAACTAGCGAGCTAACTTCATAGAAGCGGTTGGTTTATTGACAGAACTGTTTAGTCCAAGAACTACACTATTCCACAAACGATGGAAGTGCATGAACCTGGTAAAGAAAGACGAGGAAGATTATGCTACTTTTGCATCGATAGTGAACAAGCATTGTGACGATTTTAAACTAACTGAATTAAGTGCAGATAATTTCAAGTGTCTAATTTTTGTACAAGGTTTAATCTCAGGAAATGACACGGAGATAAGGCGTAGAGCTCTAAATAAATTAGAGAATGAACCAAGCCTTACGCTGCAAAAGTTGGCTGAGGACTGTCAAAGATTTGTAAATGTAAAACAGGACTCAAAAGACATTGAATTGTCCGGCATTGCGCACATAAAAAAGGTACATCAAAAAACAAAAGCTCAACCTTATAGAAAAATAAGAAATAATAATTTTGATGTAACAAAGACAAACCAAACCAGTAAAAAAATAAATAAATTGCCACCAAGCCCTTGTTCACGCTGTGGTAATCCACATTGATACAATGAGTGCCCATTCCGTTTTAAAACCTGTATGAAATGCAAAAAAGTTGGACATAAAAGTTCGCACTGCAGAACGGGCAGAGGAAATAAAATGCGGATTCAAGCCACTAGGACAAAGAAGGAAACTGGCATGAACATAAGAAAATATGTACAGGTGAAAATCCTGGATAAAAATATAAAATTGCAATTGGATTCTGGTTCAGACGTTTCCATTATAAATTTACATACATGGAGGAGATTAAATAAACCTACTCTATCAAGAACAAACAGGCTGGCAAGCACAGTTACTGGTGAAAGAATTACATTTGAAGGAGAATTAATCACAAATGTGTCCCTAATGGGAAATGCTAAAAAACTCAAACTACTGGTACTGAAGGATTCGAATAATCTTTTTGGTTCAGATTTTATGCAGGCATTTGATTTATGGAAGTTGCCGATAAATACATTTTGTAAAAAAATAAATAGTCGCGCAACAGAATCGGAAAAACTACAACGAGAATTAAAAAACTCGTTTCCAGAGGTTTTTTCTGGCGGTCTTGGATGCTGCACTAAAATGACTGCAAAATTCCGTCTAAAAGAAAATGTACTGCCGGTATTTAGAAAAGAAAGGAAAGTACCCTTCGCCTCGATTGAAAAAATAAACGCTGAATTAGACCGACTGGTAAAGATGGGTATTTTATCAAAAGTACAACACAGCCAGTGGGCAGCACCCACGGTTTATGTAAAGAAAAAATCTAATGAGATTCGTGTATGTGCAGATTTTTCAACAGGACTGAATACTGCCCTCGCGGACTATCACTACCCACTCCATACCCCGGAAGAAGTGTTTACAAGCTTAAATGGAGGAAGATTTTTTTCAAAAATAGACCTAAGTGAGGCATACCTACAAATACCGGTGGATAAAGATTGTTCTAAGCTGTTATGTATAAACACACATCGTGGTTTATATAAATTCGAAAGATTAGCGTTCGGAGTTAAGGTCGCGCCAGCCATTTTCCAACAAGTAATGGACACAATGCTGGGCGGACTCGATTTCGCAATAGCGTATCTCGATGACATCTTGATCAACAGCAAAGATATCGAACAACACCAAAAACATGTAAATCAAGTGTTTGCGAGAATCCAAGATTATGGGTTCAAAGTAAAAGAAGAAAAATGTGATTTTTTCCTGGAGGAAATAAAATATCTGGGTCATGTGATCGACAAGGACGGCAGAAGACCAGACCCAGAAAGGGCTACCGCAATAAAAAACATGCCGGCGCCAGAAAACGTCATGACATTACAGAGTTTTCTGGGCCTAGCAAATTACTATCAGGCTTTTATCCCAGAAATGCATAATTTGCGTGCTCCATTAAATGAGCTATTAAAAAAAGGTAAAGCCTGGGTATGGACACCTGAATGTCAGGATGCATTTAATAAAATCATAGAAAGACTTACGTCAGAGTTATTTCTAACACATTACAATCCAGAATTGGACATAATCGTAGCTAGCGACGCTAGTTCATATGGTTTAGGAGCATGTATCCTACACAAAATGCCTGATGGAACCCATAAACCCATTGCACATGCATCAAGGACCTTGCTCCCAGTGGAAAAACAGTATTCTCAAATCGAGAAAGAAGCCCTAGCAATAATATTTGCAGTAACAAAGTTTCACCGATACATACATGGTAGACAATTTACCTTACAGACAGACCATAAGCCGCTAATTACAATTTATGGATCTAAAAAAGGCCTACCTGTATATACAGCTAATAGACTACAAAGATGGGGAACTATCTTATTAAACTACAACTTTAAAATGCAACATTTACATTCAAATAAAATCTATCATGCAGATGGATTGTCGAGATTAGTGCCAAAACAGAGAGAGACTCTAGAAGACACAGTGATTGCGTCTCTTCAAACAGAAGGAGATTTTAAAGAGATTTTGTGCAACGCAGTGAGAGAGCTCCCGGTGACACTATACGAGATAAAAAAAGAAGCTCAAGAGGATGAATTTATCACCAGAACAAAAATGAAATTGGTAGATAAGGATTTACATGCGGCAAAGAGTTTCTTACTCTGTGATGACGTACTCATGCATAACGAAAGGGTGGTCATCCCAGAAAAACTACGAAAACAAATTCTGAAAGAATTTCATGTTGGCCATCCAGGGATAACCAGGATGAAGGGGTTAATGAGGAGTTTTGTGTACTGGCCAGGTATGGACAATGACATTGAAAAAGCAGTAAAGCTTTGTAAAGGCTGTGCCTTAGCGGCAAAAGCACCGCGTATAAAGCATAGCCCATGGCCAAAGACCGACTGTCCTTGGGAAAGAATTCACGTGGATTTCGCGGGACCATTGGAAGGATTTTACTACTTAATCGTAGTCGACAGTTTTTCAAAGAGGCCCGAGGTACTACGTTGCAGGAGTCCCACGTCAGAGGTTACGATAAGATTCCTACATGAACTATTTGCCCGTTTTGGGGTAGTGGATTGTTTGGTGAGTGATAATGGGACACAGTTCACGTCATCAGATTTTGAGGAGTTCTGCGCGACGTTTCAAATCAGACATATAACGACGCCCCCGTATCATCCTAGGTCAAACGGCCAGGTGCTTCGTAGACACATTAAAAAGAGCATTAAAAAAGGCCGGTGATACTCCTAAGGAGAAGGCTTTACAACAATTCTTACAGGTATATAGAATTACAAAAAACATGAACATAGCATCATCATTATCCCCCGCAGAGATGATGTTTGCGCGGAATGTGAAGTCCGTGTTTGATAAATTATTACCTAAACATAATAATTATGACCGAATCTCTACGGTACCGAAGAAAAAATACAACCCAGGAGATAGGGTATATTTTAAGATGTTCAAAAACAATGCATCGTTCTGGGAACCCGGTACAATTGAAAAGAGGATCGGATCGATGGTCTATATCATAAAAGGACCACGGTTCTCGCATAAGAGACATCTAAATCAGATCAGAAAAAGACTGTCAGATGACACTGACAGCGCCCCACAAAGAGTAGACGTGATGGACGTGATATATGACACCTTCAACTTAGCAGCACCCCAGGTAGTCACACGTAAACGACAACCAAAAAGAAAACGAATGGCTCCGGACTACCTAGAGATAGATCCGAAAAGGAAACGTTATTAAGACTCCTGAGGAGGTAAGGCTTGGAAGGGGGGTGTTATGGTGTTGTACCTACCTACAGAGAACTAATGGACTCGTCCACCTTATAAATACGGGAAGCACGTGACACTTGTCCTCTTCTTCCCAGGCAAACCAGCAATGGCGGTTGAGAGCAACCTCTCCTTGTAATATCTTTCTTTCTATTATATAATATATACCTTTGTTCATTTAAACCATGTGTTCCTGTGTCATTTATTCAGCTTTACCCAGGTCCACAACAGTTATCATTCAGTTAGTTAATCGCAATGAGCACTTAGGATCCATTAGTTTGCAATAGTCTGGTCTGTTTATTATCAACTAGCTCTTCCTACCCCGATTGTACTTTATTATATAGATATATTTTATAATGTAGTCTTGCCTGTTTATTAACAACAAGCTCTCCCTTCCCTGATTGTACTTTATTATATAGATATATTTTTATAATGTAGTATGGCCTGTTTATTAACAGCTAGCTCTCCCTACCCTGATTGTACTTTATTATATAGATATATTTTTATAATGTAGTCTTGCCTGTTTATTAACAACAAGCTCTCCCTTCCCTGATTGTACTTTATTATATAGATATATTTTTATAATGTAGTATGGCCTGTTTATTAACAACTAGCTCTCCCTACTCTGATTGTACTTTATTATATAGATATATTTTTATAATGTAGGTGTACAGAAAAAGTTTACAACGAGTATCCAAATGATGTAAGTATAAAGAAAGATTGAAAAAAACTGGGAATTTTAACATTTTTCGAATGATAAAGAATGCAGGGTTATCTGATTGAATACTGAATAATTTTTAATGGATATAACTGGATTTTTTCTTTTAATATTTCAAAGAGGACCAGGAACTATATCACGCATCTCAATAAACATTGGGATTTCGTTACCAAGACAGTTATTAACTACTGTAACAATTTACCGGAGCATGTTAGGGTTACGGTTAATAATGTAAGTGACTATGGTACAGCAAAACGCAATGTATATGAATCAGTAAGTTACAATATTTTTACTTACTTGATCTTGTTTTTTGGCATTGATTTCCTGATGTTATATATAAATACATCTCATCTTCAAAATCACTGTAAGCTGAGTATTGCCTCCCTTATCTACTTTTGTTCATGGAAGCTCTGTGCTTAGCTAACACCTTTTGTACTTCAAAATAATAAAATTAACTGCTTGTTGTACACCTGTTTTTGGTTTCCCGCTCTCTATTCAATCTCTAGACTAACCACAGGTGTCAATATAACATGTAGTAGCATCGGTTTCAAGTAGCTTTCCTAGTTTCTCCCGGGTTGTTCGCGACTAATTGGGTCAGGTGACGCACATATCGATAGTAAGAGCTGCTTTCCTTTGATGGTCTAGGACAGGGGCGGGTAACCTCCGGCCCACGGACCACATCCGGCCCGAGAAGGCTTAGCGTCCGGCCCGCCACCCTGCTATGCTTTATTATTGCAATTCGGCCTGCTGACCTCCCAGTAAAACTAATATCATTTTGTGACATAGACGTAAAAGTAGGTTTTAATTAAGATATACAGTGGGATAAATATGTATGAATAGCAGCGAGCGATGATGCATGTATATTTTATTTTTCTTTAATTATTAATTTAAAATCCTTGGCCTGAGATAAAAATAGAAAAAGAGAAAGAGAGAGGCCAAGAGGAAACGTGAGACGAAGAAAGGGCATGAAGTATAGAACCTATGTGAGGTGTGTCAAAACGAATGCTGGATCAACTTGCTACTTCCCCAGTCATTATTTTTTACGATTCCAAAATGGCTTTTCGTCGGCGCCCTTTATAAAATCACATACAGAAGTCTCTTGAGAAAAAATATCAGATTCGTAGAGTGTTCAATGCAATTTTTGTACAATTTATTCATGTAAACAAAATATAGTAATTCTGAGATTTCGTTTTTGCACTCCAGCACGCAGTCTCCTTCCAAAAGTCTCATCTGGCCCTTACTCTGAAAAGGTTGCCCGCCCCTGGTCTAGGGTATTCATGTGAAGGACTACGTGAAGGTTGCTAGCATTCCTAATAAAAATGTTGCTTTGAGACCCGACAGGATTTGAACAAGGCACACCAAGCCATCAACGCTACAGCAAATACAATTTTTTTAAAATGTGAACTTAGTGCAAGTCAAAGCGATGTGATAAAAAATGTAGTAATAAAAAATATTTCGTTAAATTTTAAATTCCATTTTTGATGTTGATATGGGAGTGTGCATATTTTTTGTTTGTGTTGTGTTTTTGTCGAGGTGTGCATCCAGGCGTTAATAAATAAATAAATCCATCTTATTCTAGAAAGTGTTTTAGATGTGAAAAAGTGTTTTTTTTTTCAGAAACACAAAAGATAAATTGTGACAGATCCATAGGTAAATAATCATATCAGGTTTTTATTATCAGTCCTTTTCGGCAGAAATAGAATAATATATTATCATTGGGTGTGCATGTACCCCCCGTTTCATACGCAGGCATTTATTCCTACATTTTTGTCATAAAACATTTCGCGGCAGTGAAAACAAAATCAAAATCAAAGGAAGTTCAGTAACTGCCACCAAATTATTTTTCAATTAATAATCATTTTTCTAATTTTTAATTTGTGGAATTATGAAAAAAATATCTAAGTGGGTTGGATTGAATAATCTCCATTTGGTCTCTTAAAGGGTAAATCAACATAGTAAGTTCAATGTACAATACAAAATACAAGGAAGAAAAAAAAGAAAAAGAATAATAATAATAATAATAATAATAATAATAATAATAATAATAATAATAATAATAATAATAATAATAATAATAATAATAATAATAATAATAATAATAATTAAAAAAAAAAAATTTAATTAAAAGAAAATTAAAAGGAATTAAAAAAAAAATTTTTAAATAAGGAAAGAGAAAAGGAAAAAATTAAGGAATTGAAAGGAAAAAAGGAAATAATGGAAAAATTTTAAAAAATTAAACTTTTTTTTAAAATTAATTTAAAAAAAATATTATTTTATTTATTCATTTTTTTTTTAAATTATTTATTTATTATTTATTTATTTATTCTTAACTGGTGCCGGCCTAGGTTGACACCAGACAAAATATATGTAAAGGGTCGAGGAGGATGAGAAGACCGAGGAGGGATAGCACAAACCAGACCTCCACTGAAAAAGTGCAAAGAATGCTGGGACCTTAGGGAGGCTTGTTGCCACCCAAATCCCAGAGAAGACCAATTGTCCTTACCAGCGAGAAATCAATGGTAAGAGGCTGTTGCGATACCGCATCGTTATCGAAAAGAGGTGAAGAATACTAGAAATCTGGGGAGACTTGTTGTCACTCAGACTCCAGGAAATACCACTGGTTGTTGTCGGTGAGCAATCACTGACGATGATCTGTGTGAGAACTCCTAGTGAGTACAAATAATATGAAGGTGTGAGAAAACTCAATGATTGCTGTTTGAGCCAGTAATGGGTTTGTTTCGGCTATCTTCAGTGTTAAAACGGCTTTTGAAATCTAGTGGGGAGGTGATCTACTCTCTTCCCTACAACCCGTTTCTCACAGAAGAGACGTTACAAGCTTCTCTCTACTCTATCGTTATTTCCAAGGAAGGTGCCCAACTGAACTCTTGTGTTTGGTTCCTCCTTGTAAGAAATTCACAGCAAGAATTCAGTTTTCTACCACAACGAAAAAAAGCTTTTCTTTCACCCTCCTTGTGCCTAGCGTCGGGTGGAATTTACATGGACAAAACTTCTTTGCAAAGGTTTCCCATCTGTGAAACACATCACCGCTGGACAGCTTCCCTGCTGATTACAACCTGGTCATTTTCAAATCCAATGTAAACAAATTCTTATAATGAGCAGCGACAAAAGTAATCAAACACAGTTCATACCATTGACCAATGTTAGCACTCCCATAGTGTTCCTCATCTTGCAGCTGGCATTCATTCCCATATCATTATCTCTGATCCTCGAGTGGTTCTTGACCTTGATAAACGGTGACATCGAAAGTATTTCTTCAATTGAGATCCTCATAAATACCCACGAAGACTTAGAAAATGATTTCCTATATATTAATATTGTTTGGCTGGGAGCAGGAGTTTCTTAGGTTCATCAATTTAGCAGTATTACAACTCAGCACTCCTAATAACAATTTTTTATGATTAATTCAAATCACATGTAGGCCTGATCTTCAGATTCTAGACTAAATTATCTAGTTAAAGAAAGAGTGTTAGGAATATAAACCCCAAGCCAATGTTTGTCTGAGTCTTTTACGACAGGGTCGGAGGTATCTGGTTCTCCCCTGTAAAACATTCACAGCAAAAGCTCGCCTATCATTAACCACTGTAAAGAATTTCCCTTTGTTCCTCTGTGCATCTAAAACTAAACTGAACTACCATGAACAAAGTTTATTTCCAATAATTTCTCATCTGTGGAATACAATACTGTGGGGCTGCTTCCCAACAGAGTACATGATCGTTTTTAAGTCCAATGTTAACAAATTCTTGTTGAGTCACCCCACTTAAATAATCAACTTCAGACTTATTGTTTCCAGTCCCCTCAAATGTATTGTTCATCGCAAACTGGCAATCTCATTAATCCTTATCCTCCAGTGGCCTGTAGGCCTTTATAAGTGGTGATTCATCAGATATTTGTGAAGGAGAGCCTCAAGAGAGGAAGCGATTTGGTTGATTAACTTGTAGAGTTAGACATACTTTTGATTCTTGATTAAGTTATAGAATTATCAGCCAAATATTTCAGTATCTTCTAGCAAAAATTAAACTTTTATATGCTGTCTCAGTATAAACGTGGTCACCCATCTACACGCCCATAACTTATGAACCAGACAAGAAACACAAGAAAACCTTGGATTTCCTAAGAGCTGAAATGACAATAATTAAAATCAGTGTTTAGTCAGTATTTCTTGTTATAAAATCATAATTCTATGAAACATGATCTAAATGTGTGTCTCAGCCTTCATGGCAGATTTGATTGACTGTCACTGTCTCCTCAATATCATTCTCAAACTAAAACGGTTTGATAATGCCATGTTTTGATATGACGACCCACGTGATGCACTTCACAGAGTACAGTTGCTTCTGAAGAACTTCATCTGCCATTTAAGAGCCACAGAAGACAGAGTTCTTTCTGTTGACATGGTCTGATAAGCAGAAGTGGGTTATATCACAGAACTACCCATTTAGAGATTAATAACTTCGCCAATATTAATGATATTGCAATCTTCGTGGATGATTTTAAAACGTTATCGTGAGAAGTAAAGCATAATATCATTAATATTGGTGGAGTTATCAAATTGGTTACGTTTATACTGAATGTACGTAAAGTAAATAATAATTAATGATAATAAATAGAAAATTTGTTTAATGTTTGATCAAGAAAAGGGAAGTTAGTTTAGATGGCTATCTGCATCCTCTTTTGTGCATTTCATCAGAATGAATTAGTCAGTAATCATGTCTGGATTTTGGCAAAATGAATTAGAAACCACAAAAACAAGGAAGCATGGTATTCTCATGAGCTAAAATGCTGAAGACTATTTCCCTTAACCCTTTAGGGACTAAATTTTTTTCTTTAATTTATTACCAAAAATCTTTTGTAAATACAATATTATTTTTAAGAAACATTATTTTCAAAGATTTACTTGACTTTATAGGATAGTAAGAGCATTCATTTATACTATACTAGCAAGACCCGTGTCCTAGCATTTCCCGGGGTAGGGGGCAATCATTCATTTATACTATATATAAAAATGTGGGTTGGTTATAAAGACTACTTACCAAAATATCTTTGATTGAATAATACATTAAAACTGATTGTATGCTTCCGCCGTAGATCTTCATAGTATATTGAAAACTGAAACATCAGTATTACCAATATACATCAGATATAATGAACGACATTCCAATTTTTATGAAATATACTAATGTTGCTGACATATGGTTAATTACTCTTCTGATCTTAAAAAAATAGGCCATGTGCGCTAAGGGGTTAAATAAGAATTCTCTCTAAGTTTTTTGTTTTCGGGTCTGAAAACGTCTTCTTTCTATATCTTTCTTTTTCTCTCTCACTGAATAATCAACGTGGTCCAAACTCGTCACATCAACTTTTAACTTTTCCCGAGGAGGAAAGTTCCTACCTTTTCTATCTCAACGAAAATTTGCCCATACAAAATAATGCTCATTTGCATAAGTGAACTCTTGTCATCGCACAAAAATAACAAGATTCTATCTTGTAAGCAGAATGATTTGGGTTCAATCCCTGATGAACAACACAAGGCACGACCCTCACTCTTTTTTCTCATGGACCCGCATGATGTCTAATACACTCTCTAGTTTATAGATACAACTTGAATACTTTTGAATTTTAGTAATAAAATAAATTGTCCATGGGAGGTAGAGAGACAAAGCTTTATCAAGACCAACACTCCACAAAACTTTCCTAATATATGCCCCCCTCCAACAGACAAACACTTGAATCCTTCACAGATTATAAAAATGAGTCTTTTATTCCTCCAAAATGAAAATAATTTTCAAAAGTAAAAGTTTGTTTTTTTATTTTATTAGATTTCCTCCTATACTTTTTTTACAAATTAATTTGGTATCATTTTAGAGCATCTTTAATGTTGTTAATTATAGTAATTGAATCAAAAGATAAGATAATTTTACCACCGTCTCTTTACTTATATAGATCAGAACCATTCTACATAAGATAACTAGAACATTTTCTTGATATGAATATATTTTAAAAGTAAGAGGTTATAAATTTAGTATCATCAGAACTGGTTTTGTCTAGAATGACAAAATCAATCTCCTTAGATTCTTGGGAGAGTTTTCTATTGTTATTATTATAGTATTTAAAATATATGAAAATAATATATATATATATATATATATATATATATATATACGTAATTTCTGGATAGAATTAAAGTTTATATACCAAAGACCAGTATTTGTGCTCTTAAACCAAAGATAGTTCGAATGTGATTTTGAAGCCTTTAAATAAACAGCAAATATAACATTTTACTTAATTTTATTCATAACTTGAGAAATGATAATTATAGATATTAAAAAATGAGAATAAAAATAGTAAAATGGTGTTCATGGCTAGGAGCAGGAGTGTCTTGCGTTCATCAACGCCGGATATCCGACGGTTTCTGCTCTTGATGTTAGATATCGAATGTAAATAAACCCCAAAAGCCAGCCGACGGTAGCAGTACCAGAAGATTTCTTGTTTTTCGATTGCTTGTAGTCGTCTCTCGCACATACACTCTCTCTCTTTCTCTCAAAGATGGTGGTGAATTTAATAATGAACTGTGTGTGGGCATATTTAGAAGGGTAGTGAAGGAGTACTCTTTGTACCAGTAAAAAATAGATTTTACTTCGAAGAAGTAAATAACAAAACCAACGTTTTAATTGATACTTGATAATACTGTGTATAATAGATCTACAGACCTACATTTTTGCTGACTTTGCTTTATATCTTAGATGTTGTGAAGCACATCATTATTCCATTTTATATGTATCTCCCTTTAACACGAGGGAGACCTATTTTTGTAACGCTGGTATTTGTGCACTATGCAACCTACATTAGTGGATATGAAATCTCTAGTTTTCTCCGTCACTTTGTGCTTTAATTATAATATTAAACAAAATAGACGTAAAGATTTGATATCAAGCCTACAACTCTTAACCTTAACACAAATAACAAACATTGAAAATTCACATTTAAAAATAACAGCGTACAGCTAACAGAACTGAAGAGATCAGAAACAGCCAACAAAACTTCTTTGCATTAGTGAACAGCATATCAGTGACAGTATTATTAGTAACACAAACGCCTATGACTGCCATAAGCCCTGCATACATTAAGCCCACAAATATAGCATATAACTGGCATCACTTTATTACCATGAAACAGCAACCAGTCCAAACAATAGACTTTTGAAGCAGTTGGAAAGGGTTGGCGATTGGTCTTACACATTTTTTAGACACAAGACAAATACAACATTGCATAAAAAGATGACAAACACAGGAATATCATTTATAAATGAAATAGCCGCCTTAGTTAGGCCATAAAGATACAGGAATTGGATCAGCTGCCAGCGTTACAGGGTTGTATGTGTCGACTGCCTGTCTTCGTTAACGTTGGTGGTTGAAATGTGGATGTCACTGATGTTGAAGACAGAGCATGGTCAGTTTGCTCGTTCAATCCAATCGATGCAAAGCAGGTGTGGACATCACACAAAGTTTGGATGGCTGCTAGGCAGTCTGAAAGGGAAGTTATCCTGGGAATGCATTGAATTGTACTGAAATAGGTAGTGGTTTTACTTGGATGAACGAATAAATGCCAGAAAAGAAGGACCGTTTTCTGTGCTTAGTGTATGGGTTGGTAAATGGCTGGATAGATGGGATGTGGTCAATAGCTACATCAAGTCATCACAATATCAGTTGGAACAGCTGGTCAGAGTAACCAGGTTGGCAGCAGAATCAGAATCATTAGTTGCAACCAGATGCAGTAGCTAGAAATATCAGCAGAAGCAGCAGACCAAGTCGATGGCAGGAGGAAAAACGGCACTTGTAATAACCAGATTTGTGGGCTTTTAAAGTTTACCTAAACTAGAACAAGCATTCTGTTGACACACACAAAAAATCGGGCCAGTTATTTAATTTGGTTTACGTGAAAGGAAGCAGATACAAGCTGATATCTAAAGAAACGGTCACAGAGTTCCTTTCAGGGCTAGGAAAGTTGGTGGATCAGTGTAGCATGGGTGCTGAAGCAGCATCTTCCTCAACCATGGGCACTGATTATACATGGAATCAGGCAAAAAAGGCTAGCTGGAAATAAAAGTGGTGATATTACACTATGATCTTATATGCTGTATCACTTCAGCTAATTTATCTCTTCTACTAAAGCAGTACAATTTCAAATAATTAACTTTTAAAAATTCGTTTCAGAAATTTGAAGTATATGTAGCTGACCATTATTTTTAAGATAAAAACACAGAAAATATTCATTGAATTAAAAATAAGTAACTTGCTACAAATTTAAATAAATAAAGAACAGACATATTCGTTCTTTTTTTAAAGCTGGCAATGACAATTATTTTTACAGAAGAAGAAAGAGTGTTTTTTTCTTAATAGTATTGACTCTGACAGACATTTATTATTTAAAAAAAAATTATTATTAACAGTAAATTATACAGCACCGTGGAATTTCCAGGGCCATGTTAGTAATTAAATAATTGTAAGAGCTTTAATATACAAAAGTACTGCAAAATGTGAACCTCTTCATTATACCAACATTCAAAACGATAGCACTGGCAGAACTTAACCAACATGCAAACATTATATATATATATATATATATATATATATATATTATGGTAAATTTATTATATACGTTTCTGTAGATGTAAATCCGTTGAAACTCCAGTGTTTATAAAAAGTGCTCAATACAAGTAGAGCTGTTCTTTAGTATAATTTTTTTTATACGAACATTATTGGTTACATATGTGCATACATGTTTCGGTTGTACACTTCACAGAGAGTCCACCTCTTCAGACCAAAGAAGAAAATATATATATATATATATATATATATATATATATATATATATATATATGATGCAGAACTTAACGAACATGCTAACATTATAATATATATATATATATATATATATATATATATATATATATATTAAATTCCCGAAACAGTTTTTCATGGTAAACAACTGATGATCCCTTAAATAATGTTAGAAGCAAACTAATACAAGCCGCACATGCATGGTCCCCCTCTGTATGTGACTCGATGTGGTGAGTGTAAAATGCAATAAATTTGGGCAATTTGGGGCATTTTTGACCCCCATTGTACCCCCTGGGGGCGCGAATTAGAATTTTTCTGAGGTCAAGGATGCTCATTTTATATCCATTTATATTTTGGCCAAGTTTCAGAAAAGTTGAATGGATGGATCAAACCTTATAGGAGAAAAGGTTCATTTTTTGCCATTTTGGGGGCTTTTGACACCCTGAGGGCGCGAACCAGATTTTTCCAAGGTCAGCGATACTTATTTTCTATTAGGAACGATTGCCTCCACATTTTGGCCAAGTTTCAGAGAAATTGAATGGATGGATGAAAAGTTATGGGGCAAAAAATGTCATTTTTTACCATTTCGGGACCGTTTGACCCCCTGGGGGGCTAACGAGATTTTTTTCAAAAATCGGAGAATGTCACTTTCTAACCTGATCAAAGTTACAACTTCATGAAAAATTTCAGAGAAATTCAATGGATGGTTTCGGAGAAAAATCCGGACGGACGGACGGACATGCCTCAAAACATAGGTCTCCCGATTTTATAAATCGGGGGACCAATAATAACTGTAAAAACTAAATTGACTTACATGAGTGATTTTCCACTGAACGACTTGGGACTTAAGGGTTTTTGTTGTTGTTGTTTTTTTTTTTAGTTTTAATGGTGTAGAAACTTCCGAGACTATATATATATATATATATATATATATATATATATATATATATATATTGAATCCTCTTTAGAATCACACTACTTGTGTTTACATTAATATACAAGGCATTTTTCTCGAGTTAAAAGCGTGATCGAGTCGGTGGCCATGCTTAGAATTCCAGGGTCTATGAATTCAGAGCTAAAACCGTCCGACCAGCGATGCATTTACGTAACTCCATACTGACGAGCGTAAAATAAAAACGTGAAACATATATATATATATATATATATATATATATATATATATATATATATATATATATATATATATATATTTATTTCTTTATTAATAATTATTATATATATATATATATATATATATATATATATATATATATATATATATATGAACAGAGTTATCCGGCGTTGCCCGCGTTAGAGTGTGGGATAGTATCGGATGCAACACGATATTAAGGAGCACTTATCTTAACATCAATCTTAATGTTGTCATATATCTCACTCACTGTGATAAACAGATATATGTTAATACTCTTAACCTAACGCTTATAAATAGATTAATTTCATCGTGTAACATATTAGAACAGTGTCATCAGCTCCTTTAAGGGTAGCTAGAGATGCAGAACTACTTCCATTATGTTCACATGCCAATTTTACAAGTGAATACACTTATATTTAAGATACACTCTCCAATATGTCTTCGTTTTTAGAGACAGACATGCACACAGATAGAGAGATTTTCTTCTTTATCTATATAATAAAGTAATGTATATTTGCCCCTTCTCTCATCGGACATTTAGAACTAAAAGCTTTATATGCTAATCTATTCTGCTAGTAACCTAGGCCAAGTTCTCATGCGTGTTTCCAGAAAATATGTGTTCATTTCGTCTTCTTTCAAAATTTCTTACATTTTCTTCAAGTTATCTATTTCTCCCAAAAAGTATTTCACAAAGAAGGTGGCAGCCATTTTTACTCTCATACAAGTATCTACCCCTACTGCCCCCAGTAATACCGGGGCACAATTTTCCATGTTTTCTGTTGCCTACTGTATATTTTCAATCAAAATAATGACTGCCCCTTTTTTCTTACACATTCTAGTTTCATGGAATGTATGCGTAGCGGGTTTGTAATTCTAACATACTCACTTCATTATTACTAATATTGACTTCTTTCTTTTTACGTTCGTTTCTCATTTTTAACATCGTACGATTTATGTAATAGCAAAATACTAACTTAGATCTTATTCGAGAATAGCAGATTATGCTTTATTTTCTATTTCCGAACGGTTAACATCATACGATGTATGTAACAAAAAATAATAAGATAACCTCGGCACTCTGGAGAAATGTCTGTTTCGGGAAGGTTTTCGATTATTGTTTTGTTAGATTATTCGGACTACTATTATTATCTTTGTTGTTATATTAACAACGTTTCGGCCGATGTAATCCTCTAAGAAGGTCTGACACAGATAATATAAATTGGCAATACTCATCTAAAAAAGTCTGTATTGTGGTTCTATTTCTTTTTAGTTTCCTCTTCTGAAAAATTCATTTTTTTAACTTGTAGAAACCACTAAGTATTTGCTGACTCTAAATAAACAAAGTTTAAAATTGAAACACTTGCAAAAAATGTTTAAGATAAAACCGTTAAAACGTGTTTACGCGTTAGTTTTCATACTATTTTGAGGGGAATTCCTATTTAAATCACGTAAATTATTCCGAGTGAAATGAGTTTTGGTATTACTCTCGAACAACTTATTTTTACTTACAAACATGTTTTACTTAAAATAAAACATTCAATAGACTCACATTCAAACATGATTTTAGTTTTTTTTATTAAAACATATACTTGGTGACGAAAAAAAAAGGGCCCCGTGTACACTTTATGTGATATCTCCTTTATTTATTCACCGATTGCCATTATTTTACAAGACATGGCAGAATCAACGACCGTGAGTACAGCAAGACATCAGTGGGAGCTGGGACAAAGAATACACTGTGTTAAATTTTACTACAAGACAGGCTCGTTTAAGAAAACCTAGGACTGTTTCATGCATCAGTTCGGATGTGAAAAGGCTCCACCCAAAAGCAGAATTCAGAACTGGGTGGACCACTTCGAGAAGTATGGGACCGTGAAGAACTTCAACGCTGCCAGTGTGAACCGTCCAAGCCACTCGGCATGTCCCAAGAAGCGGACAGCCGAGCTGGTCGAAAGTGTGAGAGAGTCTCTCCAGGAGAGTCCGAAATGCTCTGTGCGTAAGCGAAGTCAGTCCCTCGGTATCTCCCGTAAGACTTGCAGGAGAGTGCTGGTGAACGATATCAGGGCTTACCCATACATAATACAGACACTTACAGCCTCAGACAAGAAGCAGAGGACCGCTATGGCAGTCAGAATGCTCGATAAGATCGAGAAGACACCAGGTTTCCTTAACCTCCTTTGGACCTCAGATAAGGCCCACTTCCATCTTGACGGAAAGGTGAACTTCAAGACAAATGTCTTCTGGGGGTCCTCCAGACCCAATGAAGTAGCCACCAAGCCCCTGCACTCTCCTAATTGCACGGTGTGGGCTGCAATCTCGGTCAGAGGCATCATCGGACCAATCTTCATCGAAGAATCTGGCGCAGCAGTGACAGTCACCAAGGAGCGGTATGTGGAGGTCCTTAAAACCTTCAAGAGTGAGCTCCAGACCCTCTACCCGTCGCTCATTAGCAAGTTCTGGTTCCAGCAAGACGGAGCAAGTTCTCACACCTCAAACCTGTCCCGAGATTGGCTGAAAGAGAACTTCGGAGGCCGAGTGATCAGTCTCAAGACTAATTTTGAGTGGCCACCCCACAGCCCGGACCTAAGCCCCCCAGACTATTTCTTTTGGGGCTATCTTAAGGACAGAATGTACGCAGGGAAACCCAGAAACATCACGGAACTCAAGGAAGCCATCAGGGAGGAGATGAGAGCTATTCCCACTTCAGTCTGTAAAAACGTCATGGACAACTTCGTTCTACGCTTCAAGAAATGCACGGAGCTAAAAGGAGTCAATCTAGAACGCATACTATAGAACGGAGAAAAAAAGGCCAAAGACTCTAGTATTTTGATATGATGTTGTGAATATAATAAACTAGTTATGCCCAAAAATTCATTTAATTCGGACAAACCACTAAGAAACGGGGCATAATTAGATTTGGGGCCCGTTTTCTTTTGGGTCACCCTGTATTTTAAACAAAAAAATTAAGCGTTTTTTTTACCCAATGAAAAAGTTATTTACATCATTTTAATTTTTAAAAATTAAACATTTTCATATGAAGCCGATAAATAAGTTTTTATAATTTAATTTTAAAAATGTTCATTATTATTAGTGTTATTAGTATTAGTTTTAGTAGTAATCTTGCTACGCGGAGGCACTATTGAAAAGTAGTTTACAAAGAAAAGAATGGGATCTTACACATTTTTAAAAATAACGATTGATAAATTCAATCAATATTTGATATTTTCTCCAGGCAACGCCGGGACACGGGTCCTGCTAATTATATATAGAGATAGATAGATCTAGGTATATATATATATGTATATATATATATATATATATATATATATATATATATATATATATAGAGAGAGAGAGAGAGAGAGAGAGAGAGAGAGAGAGAGAGAGAGAGGGAGGGAGGGAGGGAGGGAGGGAGGGAGAGAGACAGACAGACAGACAGAGAGAGAGAGAGAGAGAAGAGAAAGAGAGAGAGAGAGAGAGGCAGACATGTAGACAGGGGCGTTACGTACTAAATATACCAAAATTCTTCGTTTACATTTTATTATAATAAAAATAAAAATATATTATTTCATTTCATATAACTTTAATCGAAACCGCACACTCGATGTTTTAACTCTAATACTTTTCCAACAAAACAATTCAGATATTTGTGAAGTCGACTTTTAAAATAACACTCATAAGAAAAATCGGATATACGTATTTGAAGTTTTAAGGGGATTCTATCCCCATGGATCACTCAGAGGTACGATCACGTAGATCTTCGGCACATAGAGGATAACGTAGAGATCAGGAACCACTTTCATTGTCTTCCCCGGAGAATGTTATACATATGATATAAATCTCATAAAAATTGGATATATTTGAAGTTTTAAAGGAGGTTCGGCCCTCATAGCTCCCTTAGGGGTGCACTTAAAGGTTTGCAAAAAATTCCATTGTTTTCCCCGGTTAATTCTACATGAGAATACATTTTTAGATTGTTTATGTTGATTCTGTAACCTTTCTTTCTATAGAGAACACACAGATATCACACACGCACAAATTGAGTTCATATATATATATATATATATATATATATATATGCACGATCACACAAGGGACATATACTTAATGATATTACTGACTTTGGGACTGCTGATGGGGATTGAGGTTCTGATGAAATGTCCTCAACTCTACTCCTACTACTATAAGACACCATACGAATGAAGCTGTAAAAAATCCGTCTGTCTAGAGAACTGACCAAAATGGATGCCTTTTTGGTGAATTATCTACACAGATAGATTTTTCCTTTGGTGTTTATTATTTTTGACAAATGGAAAATTTTCCGGAAATATTAAATATATGATTTTTAATCATAATCCGGACAACACACAAACAGCCGACACCACACTTGCTGCTATGTAAGATTTTAAAGAAAAATAAATAGTAAGTCCTCCCCACTTCGATTTATTATGTTTGTTCCTTCCAGCTTACAACTTATCCGACTCTTAACTCAGCCTTCTTAACATATTACTAAAGTTAGTTATGGGTATATGTTTATATATTTGTTTGTACAGGATTCACTCCTAAACTAATTAACTGATTATGAATTTTGAAACACAGCTGCTAGACATAAAGGGGTCCAAATGTGGTTATATTTATTAATTGATGTCTAATACCTATTGTTAAAATTTCACAAAATTCGGAGGTATCTGAATTTTGAAGTTTTAAGTTTTACTAACATCTGTGTTCTAACATTCATGGTGATCAGTTCATTAGTTTCAACGTGAATATACAAATATATAAACATATACACGTACATACATATCTATCTATCTATCTCTCTCTCTCTATATATGTATATATAAATAGCATATATATATATATATATATATATATATGATTATTTTTATTTACACAGACATGTACAAAATCTGCGACACTGGCATGTCGATGTTATCGATCAACAGCTGTTATAAACTGAGATCTCATCAGGCAGAGTTAGAATCCGATTTTAACCTTATATCATATTTGGAAAGAATGAAATGGAGAAAAAAGGAATTTAAAATTTAAATTTGGAAAGTCACGTGGTTGGGACCGTTAAGAATCAAAATAAAAAAATAATAATGTCAAAAATAATAACAAAATATTAATATAAAATATAAAATAGAATAAAATAAAATCAAAGAGAGAGAAATAATAAGTAGATAGATATATGAGTAAAAAGATAGATAGATAGATAGATAGATAGATAGATAGATAGATAGATAGATAGATAGATAGATAGAGAGAGAGAGATAAAATGAAATAAAATGGTATGGGATAAGATAAGATCATTTAGGATAGATACAGAAGTGGGTGATAGAGAGGGAGGGGTAAAGAAGTGGGGATGGGAGGGAAGGAAGACACATGTGATGGGACGTGTCAAAATCAGTCTAGGGTTAAAAAGCATGTAGCATGATTTTAAGGCCGGTTATAGGTTTGAGTCGACGATGATGATGGTGGTAGCGCATGTGTGTGTGTGTATATATATATATATATATAAAAATAATATATATGTATATATAGAGAGATAATATATATATATATATATATATATATATAAATTTAACGATTTGTTACATACATATTGTTTACTTAAAAAGAGTTCATTAAACTATCAAATGGCTGTATAGTTATAATATGGAAGCACACATTATTTACTTCGACGCACTTTCACTTCCCCCAAAGCAAATCATCTAAAAGTTGTATAATGTATCTATATGTTATCAATACATTTT
Source organism: Sepiola atlantica (assembly GCA_963556195.1). Taxonomy (NCBI): domain Eukaryota; kingdom Metazoa; phylum Mollusca; class Cephalopoda; order Sepiida; family Sepiolidae; genus Sepiola; species Sepiola atlantica. The sequence continues at coordinate 87,643,498 of OY744517.1, read as the reverse complement.
CAACAAAATAACTATCCCTTTCATATTTACAATCTCCTTACACGTCATATCAATATTAAAAATATACTTCACGACAACTTATGGTTTATCAAAAAATGTTTATCTGTCAGAGTAAAGATGTTTCGTCATGCAGTGGAAAAGAGACATTTTTGTAGACGAATCAAGTTTTTTAAAATATTTTCGCAGACTGAAAACTAATGTACCTTAGATAGCAATGCCAATTGTCTGCATAAAAAGAGACAAAAAATGTTTCATTTCCCATCGAAATTTTAATTCAGCTCCAATTCATGACATTTTTTTAATCATAGATTGCATATTAAAGATTTTTGCGAATATTGCAATAATTGCTGGAGGCAGTGGATTTAAGATCAGTAAATAGTATGCTCTTTTAACACACAGACGTGACTGCTATGTAGGTGTGTATGCATCTAAGTATTTCTCATTCTCTCTCTCTCTCTCTCTCTCTCTCTCTCTCTCTCTCTCTCTCTCTTTCCTCATTTAACGTCACTTTCTCTTGTCCAGGGGTCAGATGTTTTTATATTTCACAAGCTCACTCTCCAGTCCTCACGCTTCAGCAGGTCAACTGTCTCCAAATTCCATACTGTACAGTCTTGTTCAATTGCTTCTAAGTTTTCCTTGGCCCACCTACCTTCTTGCAATTCAAGACATCCATACTTCTGCAATGGTTTACCCAGGAGGATGAGCGCTCCATAGGACCGTAATATCATAATTAATTCATACTTAGGACAACCTCTATGCTGGGCCAATGTAGACCTTTCAGCAAATTGTTGGGTTTGGTCAGATTTCACATTGCAGATCCATCTAAGCATGGATCTGTCATTGCATTGAAAGAACTGGGTGATGACCCAGCATTCACTGCCATATAAAATGATTCTCCTGACACAGCTCCTATACAATTTACCTGTATATATAGGGGAACAACTTGTTATGTTATCAGAGGCAACAGCTCACGAAATTTCGCCCAATGCTGCCTTCACCCTTGTGGTTGTACTGAGTTCACAAATACCACCACCTGCACTCAGCATGTCTCCTAGGTAGAAGAAAGAGTCTACTACCTCCAGCGTGTTGTCATTGAGTGCTATATCTTGGTGGGGACGACCGTCAATAGTGCATGCTTTTCTCAGGCCTGCCCTCCACTTGAAACTGGGATTTAGAGCTAGTTTACCCTTCAGGTCACTACATTTTTTGTGGACCCACACTAGACACAAGCTACATTGTATCACATTGTATCCAACACCTTTCGGGCACACAGAACAAAGATATCGACCAAATTCCTGTAAGGATTGTAGCCTACAGCCACACATCATCACTTAAAAACCTTTGGCCTCCAGATCGTTTTTCCATATTTTCAGTCTATCTTTTAGCTATTCCAACGACACGACAATAATAACCAAATTATCAGTTTCGAGTAACTCCCATGGACAGCGCAACCGAAATTCTTTTGACAGTGCCTCTAAGACTATGATAAAAAAGTAGAAAGATAAGGAGAGAGCCCTGGTGATCTCTAACCTTGACACTCAAGCTATCACTGAAGTGTCAGCACCCGCACTTTACTACTAAAGTGTATATACATGCATTGTACAAGAGGGACAAGCCACTCCTTTATGCTAAACCTTTTGCATTGCTTACCATAGCACTTCTCTGAAAACTGTGTTGAAAGCTTTCTTCAGTAAGGTCAACGAATCAAGGGAGGCGCGAGAGCGCTCTATCCCTTAATAGACTCAAGAATGGCCTATGCTGGAAATCTCATTTTTTTTGATCAATCATAACTCAAAAACCAATAAACCAAATTAGTTAAAACTTTGCACAACATTTTTATTTGATAGGTTCTATAAGTGTGTAGAATTTCAGCATCATTAGTCAAGGCAACCCAGAGATCCAGAAAGGTCAATCATGAAATCATGCTATCTGTGTGTACGTATGTTAATATTTGATTCAGATAAGCCTATTTTGCAGAAAATATTTATTCCGACTAAGAATATTTTTAGAGTGGAGACATTTTCCCTTTTTCACCTAAAAAAATAAAGTTAACATATTTCCCTACCTATTTCTGCAATTAAACTATTTATTTTTACAATTAGTTATTTACTATAAAACTAGATCAAATATTTTCCATTTTGACTTCCACTTACACTTGTGTTAATATAACATACTACAAGGGTAAATTATTTTGAAGTATATAAAATGACTTTCAAACCACAGTTGCCATCTTGGACTCTTATAAATATGAAACGACAACCTTTTATATCATGTAATTACTTTAAAATGTTTTTATTATTTTTCTACTGTGGTTAAGATGTCAATATTTTCAAAAGACAGACAAGAGAAATATAAGAGGGCTCATATTTATAGCTTGCCGACAGAAACCAAGTTATTAACAACCCTTTTTATTGACTAAAATACACTTCACTCACTCTTTATTGAACATGGTCATGACAGATTCACATTCTCTCTTAGATTTATGGTTTACTGAATGAGCCTTGGATGGTGAAATTTACCTTTGAAAGCTTTTTTGTTTGCTTAGTATTTTCAAGCATACATTTCATAAACACACTTTTATTTCATTCGTTTTTTTTACTTTCATTTTACCATAGGCAGATAGTTATTTTCTGTTTTTCAAAATGGCTAAACAAAACCAGCTCCATTGACAAAATAATACTTAATCATCATCATATGCATTCTTGAACTTACGTCTTTACCAAATGAGCCGCAGATTGTGAAACCATGTGGTTATAAACACTTAACTAATTGTTGGTAACGTTTTAGCCGCTATACAATTTTTCGGTGTAAATAACTTTCTAATCGTTCAGTCTTTTCAGACATGCGGTTTTTAAATATTTACGCTAGAACATCAATTCATATTTTAGTCATCTAAATTACTTTGAGTGAAATGGGTTTCGGATTAGTTAAATAATGAAGTATATTTTTTCTTTCTTTCCTTTTGAGTTCATGGGTATGTGTGGGGGGTACCCCCAAGACGATACATCATCACCTGCGCCACATCCTTTAAGAAAATCGATATGTTTACTAAATGAAACACGGATGAGGCATTTAAAGTTTACCAATTTATTTTTATTTCATAAGCTTTTTTTGTTGGGGGGGGGGAGGAAGCATAGGATTTTCAGAATCCAGTTTGAAAGGTTATTGTATCTTTCAGTCAAGTTGGTAAAAAACATGCAGTAACAATTATTACATAGTTTTTAATTCTCGTACCTTTTCTTCTTCCTCGTCACGGAGGGGTGCCGTCTCGATGCCGTCTCGATGTCGTCTCCATGCCGTCTCGATGTCGTCTCGATGTAGTCTACAACAAAAATCTTCATACCACAATTCAAGGCAGGCAAACAATCTTTTAAATTTTGATTTGTTTATTTCAGGCGTCAGTCTACCGTCGATCTGAGAGATGTTTCACCAACGTTAAGGGAGAGACCAAATTACTACTTTATCGTAGTTAATTCCTAGCTTAAGTCCTTAGCCATTCGAGGAGGTGTGAAGAAGAAATCTCATGCCTGTATTCTCTTAGGGAATTAAATTCCCATTTCTCATTTCGGACTACATAGAGAAATAGTATGTTCGGCTTGCTTCCAAAACCCAGACTGGGAAAACTCCGTTTCCCACACAAAAGCCCGTGACGTCACAGAATCCCTATGCGCAGGTGCACCCCGACACTTGACCTGAGGTCTCATCAATGTGGTGGTCCTGTTAGCGCCTGTGAGAACAGCTTTATTTTGCACCCGGTTGTACGGGTTCACCCGCATTAAATCGCGCAAGCCAAACCAAACGATCTCCCCACATACGTCCACTTCAACATGCGTCCGGCCTTAGAGGGCCATTATCCAACACAATGCTGGGTATGTACAGCTGGTATATGATAATGTTTGTGAGTCCATAAATCTTAGTGGATTTCTATAGGAAGGAACAATACCGGAGAGATTGTTGTTAGTAGATGTTATAGGGAGTATTATAAGGTATGTCTGATTTTTTTTTTAATGTACCCTTGGATTAAAAAACTACCCTCCCATTTCATATATAGATATATTATTTTGATAACATCAGGTACAATAATATTGTGGGTCAGTATTCATGTCAAGTAACTTTATTTACTACTTGCAAATTATATCAGATATGTAAATCCATTTGGAAATATGTAAATCCAAATGGATTTACATATCTGATGATAGCGGACCACCGCTTGAAACACGTTATATAAATTATAAAATGATAAAATAACAAAATAATAAATAAATGTTGAAAAAATTTTTTTACAAATGTTGGTAGCCTTACTCCTTTATATATATATATATATATATATATATATATATATATATATATATATATATATATATATATATATATATATATATATATAGTGGACTGCCTGTTAAATACAAAGTATCTAATTGCAAAACGTTTAATTAAATTAATAGAGCTTTTTTGCTAATGTATATAATGTAAGTGTTGAGTTTTCCTATGAAAAACCGATTGTGATAATTTATTGTTAACGTACAGTATCCACCCCTAAAAAGGAGGTAATGTCTTGGAGATTGGTCTCATAAAAACACAACAGATACGATACCTCTCCATAAAAGGAGGAAGTAATGCCTGGGAGGATCGTCTTATGACCAATAAACATATCCTGCACTTTTTACATTATTATAATGTGCAGTAATACAAGTAAGTAACAACACTCTTTTGAATAAGATAAGAACCTGATTCAGCAACAACTCTTGGAAAGGCGAAGAAAGAAAATGAAACCCTGCAAGTGAAGCGTGTGAATGCACCTTCGAGTGTTGCGGTTCGGGATGTGAACATGGCTGCCTCGATAGTTGAGTATATTATTTCAGCAAAAGCTGTGCTATGTTAGACGGAAGTAGTTATCTCAAGAAGCCATCTCACCTGTCTTTAACTCCCGAAGTGCACATAATAGAGAGGAGATGGGTAGGGCTGCATACGTACGAATCGTTATTCTCGCTGGATATATGTACAACAGATATCATGCCACAGATGACTGAAAAGTTTTGGGAGGAAGTTGCAACTAATTTACCAGAGCGGTGTACATGATTGCATCAAGAGATACTGTTACGAGATAAGACTGGAGACTAGTTTCAAATAGCTGAAGACTTTCGTTGTGTAGCTTACTTGCCATAAATATATTTTCATACTACTACTAAGCTTTACTTATTACGTATTGAGCACTGTTGAAGTTAATACTGAATATATATATATATATATATATATATATATATATATATATATGCAATACATTATATTACTTTATAATATCATGTGTATATACATGAAATATTAAGACATTATGGAGAGAGAAAGAGAAAGAGAGAAAGAGACATTTTTTTTTATTTACCTCTCCACGAAGTTAAACACAAGGTCAAGTGTAAAGTTGAGAAGCCAGTGCACTAGGATTAGAGCACTCTGGGCTACAAAAGTGCCTGAGCAGCCCAATTGGTATTCCCTGGTAGGGGCGCCTCAGGTGATTAGTGATAAACTATCCTTTCTCAAAGAGAAGATAAAGCCTGGATGGGTAGACCCCCTGAGTTTGAACAGAATAAAGTCACTGTTGGACTGATTGTTGATGTCGAATCACCGACTGGTACGAACGGAAATAAGTTGGTGAGAGACGTATATATATATATATATATATATATATATATATAGAGAGAGAGAGAGAGAGAGAAGTTTGCAACCACGTCTGATGATTCTCGTCTAGCGAAAAGAAATAGATTATAACGTGAAATGACTGGATTGTTGGCTTGTGTTATTTCTTTCTAACTTCTATTATTGCTCTGTTTTTACATTGGGCTTTTTGACTCAAGACTTCTTACAGAAATTCTCTTCTCTCTATCTCTCTATCTCTTTCTCTCTCTCTCTCTCTCTCTCTCTCTCTCTATATATATATATATATATATATATATATATATATATATATATATATATAATAGAGAATGGTAGTTTGCTTGAAGCATTGCTGGGAATAGTAGTAGTATGTTTTTAAAAGGCTGTGGGCAATGCAAATTCCGGGTAAGTTCAGCTTACATCTTACCCGGAATTTGCATTGCCCACAGCCTTTTAAAATGTTCTACTATATATATATTTTTTAAATAAATATTTATTATTATTACCTACAGACATCAGTTTTTCATGCTTCAGTGTAGGAGATACTAATTACTGCCGGTCAAAGGATATATATATATATATATATATATATATATATATATATATATATATATATAAAATAGTAATCCAGGTAGGGTAAAAATCCACAGGGTAGAAATCTAAAGGGAATCAAACCGGGCTTATAAAAAAGTGCTCAATAAGAATATAGAGCTATATTATGAATAATTTTTTATGTACATGTTTGAATAAAAAATTATTCATATATATATATATGTATATATATATATAGTCATCCACAGACAGACTGTTTTGTTGCATCACAGCTCTTCAGTGTGACTAGACAGTCGGCTCTTTATATATATATATATATATTTCATTATATTTTTAGGAAGGGGGGAGAAACTCGGTGTTGCTTAGGAGCAATAACTTAAAAACTGAAAGCTCAGGTGAATGACTTACATTAAAACTAGAAAGAGGAATGGGTGGAGGTGAAAGATGAGTGGAGGAGAAAGAGAGAAAGATAAAGAAACATATTGAAAGAAGTAGAACGATAGGAGTGTAAATATAAATACGTTACACTTTTTAACCTCTTCTATATTTTTTATGGACCCGGGCAATGCCGGGTAGCCCTGCTAGTACTTCTATATAATAATAATAAGGATAATATAGAAGTAAATAGACTAAGTAAACGAGAAGAATGTCTTTAAAGACATGTCACAGTTTATGAATTTTCGAATGAAATCATAGTAGAATGACTAGTAGTAGAGGTTGCAACCAACGAATCACGGTTATGTCTAGTAGGGTACAATTCTGACAAATCAAGGGAGGCGCGAGAGCGCTCTATCCCTTAATAGACTTCAAGAACGGCCTATGCTAGAAATCTCATTTCTTTGAGCAATCATAACTAAAAAACCCAATAAACCAAATTAGTTAAAACTTTGCACAACATTTTTTTTTGATAGGTTCTATAAGTGTGTAGAATTTCAGCATCATTAGTCAAGGCAACCCAGAGATCCAGAAAGGTCAGGCATGATGTTGTGTTATCCGTGTGTACGTACGTACGTATGTGCCACCCTGTATCTAATCAACTATTTGGCAGAGATAGAGGTTCTAGGGTCTAGTTGATGGCATTTTAATTTCAGTTTACCATATACCTTAGTTTTCCAGAAAATTCCAAAAAACCTTTAAAATGACCATTGTATTGAGGCATAGCCTTTACAAAAGTAGTGACATTCCATGATAAATGACAGTATACTGAAATCATATGCCCTTAATAGGGTTAAGATGAAAATTCATATACACTAAATGTACAAAAGCAAGGAAATTCCCACATTTTTACACTTTTATTGTCATTAAGGGTATGCGAGCAGAACAGGGCTATGTATTTTACTGGTAGGAATTTTTCTTCAGCGCACCTCACACACTTTATCCACTCATGCATAGATATTTATACTGTAGTGATGTGATAATGAAATGGTTTGGTTGCTATGTAGTCATACCCTTAATTAATGACAATAAAAGTGTAAAGATTTGGGAATTTCCTTGCTTTTGTACATTTAGTGTATATGAATTTTCATCTTAACCCTATTAAGGACATATGATTTCAGTATACTGGCATTTATCATGGAATATCTTTAGAGGTTCTGCATTTATTATTTTTATCCCTTATGACATATTTGTCGTCACAAGGGTTATTTAAGCAAAATTCGGTTGAATTCTTCCAATAGGTTATTATTTTAGCAGTAGTAGTAGTAGTAGTAATAGTAGTAACACATTTTATCCTCTTATGACCCCCAACACTTCAAGGATGCTTCATGCCAAATTTTCAATTCTATCAAGTAGTTTTGGAGTGTATAAGTGACTAATAGACAGACAGAAAATATGTTTAATTATCATATTCATGCATGTAAAAATATTAAGAATTAATTATTTGAATAAGTATGTTATTTTTTAAATTAAAAAATATTTCAGTGTCAATGGTTTACCTCTTGGCATTCTGGTTTCAAATCATGGCTTGTGAGAATTTACAGAATTTTGTTTTAATTAATATAGACAAAATATAGATATAAAAATATACTCGGCAAATATTAAAATTGATGGTTTAAATTCTAAACTGGTTTGATGTCTAAATTTTGGATGCAAGTTAGTTTGTGTCTCACTATCTAAGTTGGGCATTTGTAAGCTGGGCTGACGAATATGTGTGTGTATATATATATGTACATGGACTTGTATTTTGTTCATGCAGTTTTTTTTTTTAGTGTTTTTATTTTGTTTACTTGTTCTCTTACATGATGATCAGATGTGGTTGGCATTGCTGGAGATACTAACAACAGGTGATGAGCGCCAAATGTACAAACACTTAAATCTCATCAACTGCATGTAATCTTATTTACAGGAAGTCAAATGTCTGCAATCGGAAGAGACAGCAAAGTTTCAAACGCTCTGAAAACAACAAAAAACTTTGGAAGAAAAAAATGAACCAATAAAATTGGTCTGAATAAAAAAAAACATTAAGAATGTTTTTATGGATGTTTTTTTCAGTTGTTCCATCTATCTCCCTCCCTCCCTCCCCTCTCTATATATGTATAATATATATATATATATATATATATATATATATATATATATATATATATATATATATATAATGGTAATAATCCAGGTGAAAACATCCACATGGTAGTAATTCAAAGAATTTCAACCGAGTTTATAAAAAGTGCTAAATATCAAATAGAGCTTTATATATGATAATTTTTATTTACACAGACATGTACAAAATCTGCGACACTGGCATGTCGATGTTATCGATCAACAGTTATTATAAACTGAGATCGCATCAGGCAGAGTTAGAATCCGATCTTAATCTCAGATCATATTTGGAGAGAATGAACTTGAGAGAAAAAGAAGAAGAAAAGAAATTTAGAATTTCAAAATTTATGGAGTCATATATATATATGTCCCTACGTCTTTCTAAATAAAGACATCTCTTCCCCTATTTCTCTCTTTCTCTCTCTCTTTCTCTCTCTCTCTCTTTCTCTCTCTCTCTCTCTCTGTGTCGTGGTCGTTCACAAAAATGCTAAATCACACCCCAAAAAAAAGAACAATAGCTGGAAATATTTGTTCTGGCAAAACACACTTCCATTTCTTTGAAATCTACATGAGTTTTTCTAGTTTTCTGTCTTAATTTCTGTGCATATGAGACCAGTACAAAAGTGAGATCTGTGCAATAAACTTTACAATGGAAAAAGCAGAGGCCCAGAAGGTATAACATATCTGCAAAAGAAATGTATGACACCTGAGAAAATCCATGAGGACATGATACAGATATTTGTTGAAGAGTCTCTTTTCTATGCAACCTAGGAAGTGAAAAATAGAATTCAAGCAGGGCAAAGACATCACAGAGTATGATTTTCAGTTCGGTTGTCATAAAACCTGATAGACAAGTTGATGCTATTCATTGTACACGTTTACTGTAATCTGATACAATTATATTATGTTCTAAGTTAGGGACTATAAAATAGAATAACTCTATTCCATTTTTATTCATAACTTTACGGTAATCATGAGGGACGGGGCGTTGCTAAATTATCATTGATAAATTTGTAGAATCTTTTAGGATATTAGTTTTTATACTCAGATGAAATGGTGGCTTAAACCAAGTTATCAACGTCTCCAATTTTTATTTAGCTTATTATTTTCCCCAATTGATTATTTGGTGCTACGTCTTTTTATCCAGCAGATAACTAAGTTCACAGGCATTAATTCTGGTTAGGTACTGTTATAACTGTGTTCTCCAGCATAAGTAATCCGTCTACGAGATAAGTCCCAAGAATACAGAACCTTAAGTACAAGTTTAAGAAGGTTGACAATTCTAGTATATTTCTGACTCAGCATCCGGCTTACCTTGAAATTTCCACTGATATTTTTAAATAGTTGTTCCACATAGAAAATATTTTGATAATCATAAAAACACATCCATAAAGAACAAAACAGAATAGCCACCGTTTGAGTTAATTAAATAAGTAAATGATCAATCATTTTTATTCTCTTTCTACCATTCTTTTCTCAAGATGTTTCAATTCATAACATTTCAATATGTTGAGATGCAGCAATGAACCAACATCGTTTATTTATTAACATATAATAAAGAAAAATTAATGTATACATCCTGTTTATTTGCAATATTGGTTATGAGTTTAGACTGTATCTTGTGAGGATCTAATTGGGGAGATTTGAGGAATGGGGAGTAAACCCCTTGTTGTTAGTTCCTTATCCAAAATGTTACTTCCAGACAGGGTTCCAACTGTAAGATACATAGAATCTGTTCTGTGTATGATACAAAACTATCTTTGGTGTTAAGGCCCTGATATTTAGAGCTTTTCTGAGTGTGAATTACCCATGATTTGACATTAATCTAAGGTCCATTTTAATCTGGAGTTTAGTACCTCTTAGAGTTCCATCTATGAGTTTAATAGAATTTATCAACTACTGATGAGTTATTTACAAAAAATATGCCAACAAAACAAATTAATCTACAAACCATTATCATACCAATCATGCATCCGGTTTTGACAAAAAATGGCCTAACAATTATTTGATGTGCCACAAAATTCCACGAGCCCCATCCATTTATTTGCAGTGTCTTGTCATTAAAATTTAGTGAAAGCGATCTCCTTCAAATCACCAATTATTTGTCTCTGTATTCTAGTAGAACCTAGTAAGTAGGATTATCTACAACACATTTACAATGTATCTCATGTAAGTATTCTACACTATTCATAATGTTCCTCAACCACATATGCCTTGTTTTAGAATAAACAATTTATGAAAAAGAATAAGATTATCAATACATCAAATGCCATGATGAAATTAGTTTTCTTTCATGAAGAATCAGTTAATATAAATAGAAGTGACTTGAGAAAGTGACGAATTATGGGAAGGAGGAAAGAGATCGTAGGTTTTGCTTTTTGTTAAGTAAGAAGATTGGGATAGAAAAAGGTCAGTTAGTTGAAAGAGAGTGAGAAAGAAAGAGAAGGAGGAGAAGAAGAAGAAGAAGAAGAAGAAGAAGAATCTAACTCCCCAAACAGGGGCACTGCATTGGGACAAAACTTTCTAGTCTTTTCAGGTCAATTTATTTATGGGGATTACGATCCAGTTCTACATTGTAAATTAAAAACAAAGCCCCCCAACACACAAAGTGCAGCCAAGCAAACAAGTTAGTGTGTTAATTGGAAGTTATGAAATTAAATTCCACCATAATGCATTTCCGTTTATTTCTATACACGTCAGCTATTTTATCATTTTTTTAAACTGTAATTAAAAATAAAACCCCCACCCAAAACATGCACACACACACACACACACATACACACACACACACACACACACACACACTGTTGCAAAGTAAACAAGTCAGTGAGTATCCCCCTCCCCCTCAAATAACAAATATTTTTTCATATCGTGAATAAAAGTTTAGAATTTAGTGTGAAAAATGTCTTTCCAATAAATTTACTTCTGGGGGTTACAATTTTTGTTTTCCTCAATTTTCGCAGATCATGCTGGAATACGGGTCCTGAGAATTATTTAAAATGGTTTAAATTCAAAAGTTAGTCCAGAATGGTGGAATTCATAAATATTAGGCAAACTCTTCATTATCTTTTATAAAATCTTTGAAAAGATGTATTTTGGTGCTGGTTATGTATATTTTTATGTTGAAATGGGATTGTGCAATTTCTTTTCTTAAGCATAATTAATTCCCGATTTGTGAAAACAGCTATTATAAAAACAGAATAAATATAGTCCTCTGTTTTAATTTTGTAGTTTACCTTAAGAAATAGCCTTCCACTTCTTCTATAATAGTCTTCGGCCCTTCACTCTAAAGTGCTTCAAGACAAGAAAATAAACTATTTAAAGTAAAACATGAGGCCATTCCGTTGGCATGGCTGATCTTTATAGTCTTAATCAAATTTAACGAGACACAATTATTTTATTCATGGCAATCACCAAAAGTTCACAAGTTTTCGAATTAATCTGTAAAAAAAAATATCAGAAGAAATTGTTTTGATTTTGAAGAGCTCCAGTAGCTGAGCTTATTCTAAGTAATAACAGATCTACAAAAATCATTGGTTTTTAAATGAGGATTTGAAGGTTGTGATTTCAGTTCCTGTGCTTTTCTATCGAACTATAGACTCCTAAGTCATGTGACTGTCAATCCATGTAATTTTTTATCTTCAGTGTAGCAATGTTAATTCATGTCGGTCAGAGGGCTTGAATCTAGTTTATACAAATCATCACTGATTTTTAGTCGAGTATCGTTCCCCACGATATATATATATATATATATATATATATATATATAATAAATATTTGTTATTGTTTATTATCTATGTACGTATACGTTTCGTCCTTTTTTAATAATCGGGACTCATCAGCATAGAGATATTACTATTCACTACCGGTCATGCGATTCGAAACCCCGGATTACAAGTATTTTGCAACTCAAATCCGACGGCCAATTTTAAATAGCGAATAAATGGTGATAATTTTAACACTTTATCAGCGGCTATAACGTCTTGACCGTTCTACTTCTTTAATGGAAGGAACGATGCATTTAAAGCTAGTGACGTCATGCTGTGTTAATACTACACTTACAGTGCTATACTTTTTCGAGGAGTGACAAACAATAATAACTATTTGTTATTGCTTATTATCTATGTACGTATATGTTTCGTCCTTTTTTAATAATCGGGACTCATCAGCATAGAGATATTACTATTCACTACCGGTCATGCGATTCGAAACACCGGATTACAAGTATTTTGCAACTCAAATCCGACGCCTTAACCACAAGGTCAATTTTAAATAGCGAATATATATATATATATATATATATATATATATATATAGATATATATATATATATATATATATATATTCTCTAGATAAGTTTTCCATCCACAAGTAAATATCCAGTAAGTCTGTACACTGTTTATTTGGTATCAAATATGCATTTATACAGACACATTTGAAGACATATACACATAGATAAAAAATTAAAAACATTATTTTATATGACACACACACATACACATATATCTAGAAAACAGAGCTATTAAACCTGACATCGTAAAATGGGACAAAAGGGAGAAAGTAGCAACCCTAGTTCAAGTCAGTGTCCCTAATGATGCAGGATTGAACAGATCAGAAAGGGAAAATATTACGAAATATCAAGGTCTTATGTACGACATGAAAAGAAACTGGAATCTTAGGAAAATCTCCATCATACCAGTAATTATAGGAGTAACAGGACTAATGAAAAATAATTTCAAAAGCTATCTGGTGAGTATACCCGGTGAACCGAGTGCAAGAGAAATACAAACAACTGCACTTAAAGGATCGGTTAGAATCTTAAAAAAATCTCTAGGCTGGAGTGTCTGAAATAGCCGGTGAATGTCTGGCATCCGGTAGGATGCCTCATCTCCAGAAAAAAACAGAAAGATAAGAAAATATATATATATATATATATATATATATCTTGTAAGTATTAAAATTCATATCCGTAAGTATATAAATATTTTGTCGCAAATAAATTCCAATGGTGTGTACTATATAATATAACATGTCCACCATATTCTCTTGTTGACGTTATTTCGATGTGATTATGGTTGCACGCGGTTAAATTCTCTAACAAATCTATATCAAATTGTTTGCAGAATGAATTATTTGTACAAATCTAGTTTTCCAAATATTTAATAAATTCATCTTCTATAATAATCCATATTCTTTCCTACACAACTTTACTTCAACTTCGCAAACGATCAATGTTTTTCTTCTTTGTTGTACTATTTTGAAGACCTCGTACTTTTTCATGTTTTTATTTCTTTAATCTTGATAAAGATGTGGATTAGCACTACTATATATTCAATCAGCCAACCATAAAAAAAACATTTATTCATGAAAATCAATGTTTTTAGTTAAAGAAAACCGTAATAGATTTTAATGTTGTACATTTCTTCAGCTCTCCTGAATATTAATCTAGTCTAACAATACTAAACCATGGCCATGATCAACGTGTAGTATCTGTTCCGATGGATACTGCACCCCATAGACTGGTATCGTCTTGACCTTCGGGGCTTGATTTACGCCGGTCTATGGGTCTGTCCTTTGCAGTTCTAGGAGGTCCACCCTCCCAGGCTTTGCCTTCCCTCTTTGGGGAGGAGTAAGTTTATTACTTACTGCCTGAGGCGCCCCTACCGGGGAATGCCGACGGGGCTTCCCAGGCAATTTTTAATGGCCAGAGTGCTCACCTTCTTGGGCGCTGGCTTTTCAAGTCTCACTTTCCTGACCACCCCTTGGGTCACATCTTACCTTGTGGGAGTAAGATAAAACTGGCCTTGTGTCTAACCTCCTGGAGAGGAGGTAAATAAAAACCAGTAATGACAACAAAATAGACATATACAATGTCTTATCCTAGTTTTTTTCACTTGTTCCTTCTCATATTGTTATTCTCTTTGTTCTCCTGTAGGCTTCTTGACATTCAATGGGTTTTTATGCATTCATGCGTTTCTTGCTATCATATATTCAAATCTTGATTTAATATCCTACTATACCTTCTTGTTCCTGTTGGCTGAGTATTATTAGACTGACCTACGGAAGAGATAAAGATAAAGTATAAGTAATTTGTCGCCATCATAACTATAAAAGTCTGATTTTAATAAATAAGTTCTTGTAGGAAATATTGTTAGACTGGGCGAATGTTAAGGAGTGATGGAGAGTAAATAAAGGTTATTTAGACCATCCATACTTATAAAAACCGGTTCATTTAGCTTAATGGTAAAAGTGTTTGCTTATGGGTCGGGGGACCAAGTTCCATCGTCCTTCTCGGGTTAAATAGCCAATTGTGTTCAATTAAACATATACAATATAGTGTTGACAATATACAGGGTGTTTAGAAAATCGATGGCATACCTTTTGGATTATGTTTTGTATGTGTAATGTTATGAATCTACACCTTTCCTTCTATGGGTTAAATAGCCAATTGTGTTGAATTAAACATATAAAATATAGCGTTTACAATATACAGGGTGTTTAGAAAATCGATGGCATACCTTTTTTCATTATGTGTGGCAGAAAAATCTCAACGACGGTCGAAAACGCCCAAGAAACTCTTTTTAGTAGACACCGGAACAACACTCGCAAGGGACTCTGGATTAGTGCACACCGCCTTCTTCTCCAACGTCTTCTTCTTCCACGTCGTCGTCTTATTCTTCTTCTTCTTCTTCTTTAAAAGCGTCGCCGTCGTCTTCCGTTCACTACGTTTTTCCCTCTGCCACTCTTGCCTCCAGCTACCCGCTTTTATTTCAAACTGGACTCTCGTGTGCGCGAGAGAACACGAGATTTCACGTGATCACCTGGTAATATTAAGCCACCTACGCCATCTTGCCATTTTTTGTTCTATCCAGCCCTGCAAAGCGCGCACCGAGATCGTTTGCCAGGTAATCCCATGTTTTCGCAATTTCTTACACACTCCCCCTGATCTCATTATCACAGAAAGAGCAGGGAGGCAATGTCCGTTTTCTTCGAGTTCTTCTTCGGAGAGGGGGATTCGGGGCTTCATCATCATCTGTGCTGTCTTCCGTGGCATGGAGGTCGGCGAACCTAAGGCTGCACATCGCAGCATCACTGTCCGGACTTTCATCAGCAGTAGGAGGGTCAGTACATTCAAGGTTACCACTCTCAGTGTCGCTGTGCGATGAAGTCATCATGAACCAGAATGATTGTTCGCTGGTCACAGATTCAACTTCACTATCCTCGTCAAGTGGCAGCTGCATTTGGAATACCGATCTTAAGTCTTTAATGTGACAGGGGTACTCCATCAACTCGCACCACCTGCGGGCTGATCACTTCAGTGACACGACCGGTTCCGTAGCGAGTCGTGCACTGGCCTCGGGTTTTTTTTAACCCAAACGACATCTCCTTCTTTTATGTTCTCTTGTGGTGGCTCTGGTTCGGGCCGTGAGCTGCTCTCCAAACCTCTCGCCCTGACATGGTATGTATGTAGCGCGTTGGCTGGCGCGGTGGAGGGTGAAACATCGTCCTTAGGGGTGACGTTATACCAATAGACTGCTTCAGGCACCGTACACCCCTTCCTCGCTGCGATGGTCTTGACAGTCCTATGGTTGCGCTCAATAATTCCGTTCTCACTGGGCACATGGGCACACTGAAAACGCAGACGGACACCCCAGCCATCTACAAACTGTTTGAACGGTGCACTAACAAAAACGGGGCCATTGTCGGTTAATATCTCAGAAGGAGGGCCACGCTCGAGGAACACACTTTCCAACTCATGGACAATGGCAGCCGTGTCCTGCCGGCGAAGGGAACGCCACCATGCAAATCTGGACGGTCCACAGTCAATAAGTGTCAAGAAATGTCCCTAGTCGTAGTGAGTTATGTCCATCGCAATCCTATCCCAATTACACTTCACACCGAGTGTGTACTTCTTCCACCGGACAGGTGCTGGGTCGATCGATTGGCAGGTGTTGCAGCTTCTCACAACAGATTTCACAGCCCTCTGTGACACAGAGGGGTCAACCAACCTGGCGAAGTAAAGGGTTCGGTTTACACCGGGGTGCCAGCTTTGGCAATGGACATCAGCGATATTCTCCGGGCTGAGTCTACGTCCCACCGCAGCGCAATTTACAGGTGCTGGCTCGTTCACTTCTTTCGGCAGGTGTAGCCAATGGCGTGGCACTCTGGTCAGACGATCCGCTCGATTCAAACAGAACTGCACTAGTGTCACATCTATGACCAAGTTGTATTCCTTGATGGTTTCGGTTAGGGTAGCAAGCCGCCTCCGGATTAACATTTCGGCCGATGCCTTCGTTGTCAGCCGTGCTTTTCCGTTCAAGGCATCGGTCATCCACCGATGCACACACGTGGAATCCGTGATAACGTGGAGGACTCTAGCCTGCCACTGAAGCGCTAGATTGACTCCTCTCAGTGTAGCATCGAGTTCAGCTAGGTTTATGTGCTTAGCGTCATTCTCTGGCCGGAGCCAGCAGGCATCTTCTATTATAGTTCTGTCGACCGCCAGAGCAACGCCAAGGGCAAGTGAGCTGGCGTCCACCCAAACTGTAAACTCACTCCCATCGACGCACCAGCTCCCCCATACAGGGTCATCATTGGTCACTCTGGCCACAGCTTCCACCAGCATGCTTCGCAGGGCAGGATCACGCACCTCATCGTCCTGTTGACAAAGAAGTTGCCCGTCGCTTTATAGCCGCCACAGCCACTGGGAGCCACCCACACACAGGGAAGTGACCCACCAGTTTTCCACACACGGAAAACGTGCTCCGACGTGTGATGGTAGATGGGATTTCCGGGATTTCACCACCTCTTCCCCATTTGAGGCCATCTGCACTTCCGCCCACTTGCAGCCCGAGCACCTTCGCTCCATCCTGCAGCCGCTCCGGCTCCTTGCACGACAACCCGAAGTGCTCAAAGTGTTCTTTGACCGCCTGGGCAGACAGGAGGCTCTCATTGACAAAAATGTCGTCTATGTAAGACGATGTCACCTGTTGCACAGCTTCATCCTGACGCCGGATCGCCTGCATGATCGCCGTCATGATGCCCGGGGCTACATTCAGGCCAAACCCCAGCCTGGTCAAGCAATAGTGAGTTCCTTTGATTACCACCGTCTGGAACGGCCACAGCGATTTCTCAACACGTATTTGCAGGTAGGCTCTTCGCAAGTCCAGTATGGCCGCTTTCGCACCCTGCCGCCACCACTCTCGCAGTTTATGAGCACAGACGTCAGCCCCCGCAGTGTACGGGTCAACGTGTTCATTGAGTTCCCGGTAATCAAGAACAGGTCGAACTTTCTGCTTGTTCTCTTGTCTGATAGCCATCAGGGGAATTAGCCCCCGTCGGGGCCAGAGCTCATCCTCTGGGTATGGAATTAACCAGCCGTTATCCAGCCACACTTGAAGTTCTGCCTCGTACTGCCCCCTAAGCCACGCAGGAGGGGGATACTCTGTAAGCCGATTCCGCAAAGACACTGGCGGCTGGTCGCCTGCCCACTTCCAGGACGCTGTCCAAGTGTTTGTGCCCTTGTCGTATTCTGCGTGGAAATCGGGTTCATCAAGAGTGATTGCTGCACACATTTGTTTGTCTGGTCGAGAGAATCTCACATCACCGGCGCTGTTCACAGTAAGTCCGCCTAGCTGTGTGATAGTGTCCATTCCAAGGAGAAGGTCATATCCGAGCAGCTCCCCATCGACCACCAACACCGTCACAGCCACCGGGGGGCCACTGTCAATGCTGATATGAACAACACTGACCCCACAACACACCAATGAGCCTTATTAGGACACTTAGGACGGGGATCTTTCGTTTCTTCCATGTGGTGCAACATTCCTTTCGAAGGAGGGTTTGGGTACAGCCGGTGTCAACCAGCGCTGAACGTTTACACCCATCAACTTGAACTGTCACTGCAGGAAGCGCTTTGTTCAATGCCGCTTTGGGGAGGGTGCTAGCGCTGCGGCGTCCTCCCCTTGCCCGTTTCCCGGACAATTCCGTGCTATGTGGCCTGGCTTATTGCATTGGTGACACCGTATTACTTTTCGTGCTCCATAATTTGGGGTGCGCCTTGTGCTGCTTCTGCAGTCTCTGGAGAAGTGGTTGGGGCCACCACATGTATAGCATCGTAGGCCCTCTGTTGGCGAGTCCAGGGTGTCAACCGCTGCAAAGACCAGTTCTCGATCGTCCTTCAAGATGTTTCGTGCTCTCGCCAACAACTCCTCCAATCCAATCTCTGTGAGTCTCGACGATGCCTGCAGCAGTCGACTTGCATCGTCTGGAAGTCCAGAAAAAAAGGCGCATGCCAATATGCGGTCACTCGCACCGCCGAAGGGAGCAGCAAGCTTTTTCAAGTCGGCCATGTAGACGTCCACTGTCTCCCTCGGCCCAAGCCGGCGTTCGGAAAATTGCCTCCAGGCAACAAAAGGATCTGTACCAAATGCTCCATGCAGCGCTTGTGCAATCTGCTTCATGGTCGCATCATCCCCGAGCTGCTGGTACACGGCGTAAGCCCCTTTAGTGAGTCTCCCTGGGATGACCATAGCTGGGTCTTTAATTTTGCACAACTGGCAAACACGCTCGGCCTTCTCCAGCCATTCGACCATCGATGGACCAGCAGGAGAGCCGTCGAATTCCGGAATTAATCTAATGTCGAATTTCTCCATAACAAAGCCGAAATAGCTAGTGGCAGAAAAATCTCAACGACGGTCGAAAACGCCCAAGAAACTCTTTTTAGTAGACACCGGAACAACACTCGCAAGGGACTCTGGATTAGTGCACACCGCCTTCTTCTCCAACGTCTTCTTCTTCCACGTCGTCTTCTTCTTCTTCTTCTTCTTCTTCTTCTTCTTCTTTAAAAGCGTCGCCGTCGTCTTCCGTTGACTACGTTTTTCCCTCTGCTCCTCTTGCCTCCAGCGACCCGCTTTTATTTCAAACCGGACTCTCGTGTGCGCGAGAGAACACGAGATTTCACGTGATCACCTGGTAATATTAAGCCACCGACGCCATATTGCCATTTTTGTGCTATCCAGCCCTGCAAAGCGCGCACCGAGATCGTTTGCCAGGTAATCCCATGTTTTCGCAATTTCTTACACATTATGTTTTATATGTGTAATGTTATGAATCTACACCTTACCTTCTATGGGTTGAATAGCCAATTTTCTTCAATTAAACATATATAATATAGCGTTTAAAATATACAGGGTGTTTAGAAAATCGATGGCATACCTTTTGGATTATGTTTTAGATGTGTAAATGAGCCTCTTTTTGTGAGATCGCTTTTGTAATTGAACTTCATTGCTAGTCTAATTTTCTTTTGTGGCCCATTTCTTTCTCTGCATGGTCTTTGGTTTGCACTGATCATATTTATCTATCTGTATTTGGTCTGTTGTATTTTGTTACCTGAAATAAGAAGGAACAATATCAATAGGATGCTGGGTCCTTCACGTTGGCTATCAAAGGATCACTGTATTTCTTCGGCTTTTATATTTGTTTGGTATCATTTTTTCATGGTTTTGTTGGTGTATGTAGCGATAGAAGACACAGGCTTTTTTACCTGTGATCTAGTCACAGAAATAACAGTGCACTATCACACACATTTTATGTGTTAGATGTTTACAATAAAGACTGCTAATCAGTATTTGTTTCAATGGCCTATAACTCGGTAACCAAGCATTTCCAGCTCTATAGAAAGATATAGAACATAATACCGAGGTTATGTCATCGATTTCCCTAACACTATGTATATTGTGCTTTACATAACTCAAAAATGTTGCTGCACTGGAAAAATATACCAATGGTTAAAATGTTTGAAAAATATACCAATGGTTACAATGTTTGAAAAATATACCAATGGTTAAAATGTTTGAAAAATATACCAATGGTTAAAATGTTTGAAAAATATACCAATGGTTACAATGTTTGAAAAATATACCAATGGTTAAAATGTTTGAACTGAAGTTGTTTTTTTCTCAATTCATCAAATCTTGTACAAAAATATTTTAATCTTTTATTGCTATATTTTAGAAAATTGATAACAGATTATTTTCATAGGTTGAAAGAAAAAAACTTTAGTAAGAAGAGATTTCATAAAATGAAAATATTTGCTTTTTGAAATAAAAAAATATCTTGTTTATTCGAGTTTACAGATTGTGTATTTGAAAATGTTTTTGTTTTTTTTGTCAAGGGCTAATTAACTATCTTCAAAAACAAATCTACAAAGTTGATTCTGATCGCTGATAAGTACCAGATGTTCATTAGGCCTAATTATTATCTGACCCAGTGACGACAGAAAAAAATAATGATGAATAATCTCTGCAAAACACTTTAATAGATAATTAACATGAGACCATACGAAGAGATGCTCGTTATGTAGGTAATTAAGTTAGATGTTTTCACAGGTGTCAAAATGTGAGCGCTTAATGTTGAATAATAACCTTTCAAGGATATACAAAACGGTAAAACTATTATGTTCATCAAGTCTAGTTATTAACTGAGAGGCTAGCTAAACAAAAAGGAATGATGTATTTGTATTAAGAATATTGGTAGCCAATTAATATATAACTGCATTAGCTGAACTATCGGATTGAAAAGTGCTCGTGATTTATTACTTCATACAAGAAATGAGTATGATTAGAATGTGTATAGCATGGGGTTTTATTTAGAATTTAATACGTACACCAGCATTCGCCACCAGCTTTACAAATCGCCTGGGAACCGCATCGACTGATTTTAGAAGGAAATCTTTTCTACTTTTTTTTTTACTAATGAGTCATAAGTTATTAAAGCTAAACACACTTGATAGACAGATTGACAGTCGAATGATGATGAATACTATGAGAGGATTGAAAACAACAGCCGAACCAGAAAACAGCAAGTATTCCCCTTTGTCAGAAACATGTAATGTAAGAAGTAAAGGACAAAATAGGAAAGAGCGAGATTTATGAGGGTGCCCCTATTTTATCCTTTAGACTCATTCTGAAAAAGAAACAAGTAAAGAATTCATTGTGAAATCAGTACGAGGACTAAATAATAGGGATTTACTTTTCAATCACCCTGTACATATGATTGCTCAAATATTTCCTGAACTTTAAAGCCATGTTATAAAAGTTTCTCAGCATCAAAGATGATGCGAATTATTTGTTAAGTTTATTTGTATCGCTTTTTAATTTTTTTTCACTATCAAATCGAACCATAGAGTAAATTTTCAAATTTCCATATGAATGCTTTTTAAATAAAATTAAGGAAATAAATGTTATTTCTTTAAAAGAGAGATTCGTCTCTTACCCTTGACTAGTCATAAAGTCATGGTCCAGTGTTTAGATCTAAAATCGATCACTATTACGATGGGGAGCATGTTCAGTGATTTATAATTGGTATCTTAGGTTTGCATTGGCTGAGGAAATTATAAAAGGTGGCTATACAGATAATTTTCTTATTTATAATATATATATATATATATATATATATATATATATATATATATATATATTCTAAAGAAGCTTTGAGTCATTTTAAACAAAATAAAAAAGAAAAATGCAGTTTAAATTCCCAGTGAAACTAACTAAATCCAAGATATCGCAGACTTAGCATACGTTGGAAAATTCATGAATAAAAAAAGGGGATTCAAGTATCTAACAGTGAAAAAAAAAACAGGGGACCTTAACTTAAGCGTGAAATATAAAAACGGGGATCATCAGCTGTTTACCGTGTAACTGTTTCGGAGATTTAAAAACAGGACAGTTATAATATTCATGGCTCTCCAATGGTACTGATCAAACGACCATCTCCCCAATAATCAAGTGTAGAAATAATTCAGCTTAAATTTCACTTATATATACATAAATAAAATATAATAATAATACTAATAATAATAATAATAATAATAATAATAATAATAATAATAATATATTATCCTTAAGACTGCCTTAAGACTATATATATATATATATATATATATATATATATATATATATATATATATATATATATATTAACTAAAATATTTGTTGGTTTCCACAGCAGCCAAAGATCAGTTTAATCTCAGGTTTTATTTACTCCTCCCCAGGAGTTAGGCACAAGGCCAGTTTTATCTTACTCCCACAAGTAAGATGTGACCCAAGATCGGGTCGAGAAAGTGGGGTTTGAAAAGCCAGCGCTCGAGAGGTGAGCACTCTGGCCATTTAAAAATTGCCTGAGCAGCCCCGTCGGCATTCCCCGGTAGGGGCGCCTCAGACAGTAAGCAATAAACTTACTCCTCCCCAAAAGAGGGGAGGCAAAGCCTGGGAGGGTAGACCTCCTAGAACTGCACAGGACAGGCGTGCAGTATCCATCGGAACAGATACTACACTTTGATCTTAGCCAAAAGGCCACAGGTAAGTTGTATTAAAAATATGGCCAATTAACACTTGGAACTTGAATAGATTTGTGTTGTAGTTGAGGTATTTAAGAGTATACACTGGTTTCAAACAGTCAATGTTTAATCGCAGGTGAAAACAGCAATCTAAAGAATATTAAACTAGCAGGACTCGTGTCCCGGCGTTGCCCGGGGAAAATATTTAAAAAATGATTTAGCTTTAAAATAAAATATTAGAGTATCAATTCTTAAAAAAAAATAAGAAAAGAACGCATTTCACTGTACGTAATTTAGGGGATTACAATAGGATCTAACCATATTTTTTATGTGAAGATAAAAACATAATTGTTGTAACAATTTTTTTTGTCAATAAGTAAATAATAACGAGTTATCGAAGTTTGAAGTGGGGACTAGGCTCCCTACCATAAACTTTTGAATACTAGTCCCCCCCCCGCGTTAGAATAAGTATTTATTGTTTTTAATCAAACAAAATATCACAAATAATGGCTTGCAAATTTTAGCGATTAGTTTAGTTTGACTTTGCAAGCGGTGACAGGGCAAACTGATCCACCTTAGTAATTTGTTGTGTCAAGTGTGCTAATATTTATTCATTTTTTATTTTAAAATATACATTTTTTCTGTGTAATCATTCTTATTACCATCCTAAATTAATCAAAAGAAAATACACTTGTGAAATTATAAAAAAACATTTATTTAGCTTTTCCTACACATTTGTGACATATTTGCATTAAACATTAATATTTAATAGAAGTTATAAGCCTTTAAAGTCTGCGTAAATACTGATTTTGAGCAAAGTAGCAATCTTCATTTAGTCAGTTTGAAACGCAAACAAAGATGGCTACTTGCCTCAGAATCGATATTTAAAAGGCTCATAACTTGTATTAGATATTGTTTTAACGCAAATAGGTCACAGATGAATAGGTAAAGAAAGAAATGTTTTGACGAATATCCCAAAGGCATTTGCTTTAATTTGTCGGTAATTGCATTAATTCAGATTATGTAACCAATAAGTTGTGTTTTGAGTTTTAGTCAAATTTTTCTTTATTCATTTTTATTGGAGGTTGTTTTTGGCCACGCGGACTTTGGGTTAGTGGTAGGTTTAAGGGACAGTATGTTTTGTAAGAAATAAATTAAAAAAACAATGTTCTGAAAAGACTCATAAATTCTATTAAATATTAATTGTTTTTAGGTAACAAATAGATAGGTAAAGACTAATATCCAAAGGGTATTTGCTCTAAAAAAATTTATATCGGTAATACTAATTTGTTTTATGAAATTTGTGGATAAAATTGTATTAATGCTAAGTAGAATTTATTTGTTGACTTTTACCAAAATTTTTAAAAAATTTTTTATTGGAGGTTGTTTTTCCACAGGGTTAGTGGTAAGTTTAAGGGACAGTTCAACAGCGGCTGTGTTGCTATCGGCCTGAGCTATGTTTCTGTTCGGTCCTAGTGGGTTGACTCTCACAGGCTTTACTTTGTTTGAGTTAGTCCATAGCTAATCACATCAGGTGTTCTTACTGGTAATGTGAACTTGATCTTGTGTCTAACCTCCTGCATAGAAGGTAAATAAACATACTTCTTCTTTCGTGTGAATCAGATGATTCTGGTGTTGGCATTAGTTTCCCCTATTTTTTTCTAGTTATAAATCTTTCTGGAAAGACATCGGGTACTTACGGGAAGGACCATGAGAAGGTTGCCAAAGTGAAAGTGGTACTGTGGAATCGACTGGATTCTAACTTGGAACACCCAGGTATATCCACTTAACCACCGTCACCTCCCAATAAACATACTAAAAAGTAAACATCATAATAATGTATTATCGAATATAGAAGATTGTAAAAAAATTGTATTTTATCCAACGGGGAATTTGCACGTGGGCTTACATTCAGGCAACAAATAACTAAGTTAAATGTATTTCAATAATAATAATACATTTTAAATAAGCCTGAATACAGCTTCACTCTTAAAAAAGAAAGAACAAGTCTTCATAGTCATATGTGAATTATAATATTTTGTTTTGTTTTGTTTTGTTTCTGTTCTATTCTTGAATAACCGAATGCGATTTAAGAAAAGTACAGTGCAACTTGTTTGTAACCCTCTCCCTGCTAAAAAGAAAGAAGAAAGAAGATAAGACTGAAAAAAAAACGACACCAGCAAAATAAAGAAGGAATACAGAAAACAATCTATCAATTGGAAGACAGTAAATAAAGAAAGAGAGAAAGAAAAGAAAACGCTTCTGAACCGAAAACAGTATTGTTCAATGGATTAATTGCTATTACAGAATGGATTAATATGAGGTGCAATGTTTTAATTTCAAGGGTTGTTTGTCTTTTGTGTTTGTTAGTTAGTAAAAATATAATAGCGAAAAGACATTAGCAAGAAATGAAAACATGAAATAATGACGATCAATTTATTCTATGAAGAATATGTCCCGGCATAAGCTGGTGGCAGTGAAAGTAAATTTCAATGTGTGAGTGAAAATTACTCCGGCTCTCTATATGTATGACTACTTTAGGAGCAACAGTCAAGCTGGAAAAATGTAGAAATTACTGAAAGCGAACAAAATGGACGAATATTTTCCGGAAACACACATCAATTCTTGGCATAAAGTGTGACCAAAGCGGAATTCTATACATCGCTTGTATTTACAGATTATGAAAAAGGGGGAAAATTGACTTTGCTTTATTATATAAAAGATGGAATCGAAAATATTAAAAGGATTAAGGATTCATTAGGTACGATCATTATTGTTCAGAGACTCTGCATAAACAAATTATTCAGTAACCGGTCACCAAATTTCTTTTTGTAAAGAGACGTAGCAAAAGGCGCTTTCATCTCAATAGAAGAAAAGCAACATTCTCTATCCAGGGAACAGGCAACCATAAGAGATAGTGACATTGCCTACCATATCCAGGTTTCAAATCGCCTTGGACAAACATTCTGACGGTATATAGATATATGCATCTTCGGACTGTCTTTTTACATGGCTTGTTGCACGTTGCTATTTTTTGTCAATAAATTGGATTTGATTCGATTGATTTGAAGATAATAAATAAATAAATAAATAAATAAATAAACCATAGTTGAGGGCGACCTGAAGGATCCCTTTTCATTGGCTACTACACCGAGATGTAGGCTCCACTTACCCTTGATACTCACTTTATAATGCTGAGTGTTTTGAAAGGAAGCATCAAGTACCATTTTTTCTAGTCCTTGGTATGACTTGACCGAGGATTGAACTACCAGTCTCCCGGCCCATTAGCTAACACTCTAAACATTTTGCCAAATGAACTGGTAACTCTTAGCTTAATGAATATATAAAACTTCAGGAATATTTTATTGGTAAGATTCAAATCATGAATACATCTGTTGTAGTGCCGGTCTGTTAATGAAATTCTCATTTTTTTCTCAGATAATATTCAATCGAAAAATCCACAAATTCTTTATTAATGAGATCCAAAAGACAGTAATAATGTTCTTTTTTTATAATACTACAAAAGAATTTCCCTTTTCAGATAACACAAATCGTTTATTGATGATATTCAAAATACTGCTATGAAGAGGCTATTTAAAAAAACAGTATTTTCTACTAATATTTTTCAGAATGTTTGAGTAGAAAGTGGAATTTAGGTTTATTTTCGACAACCTCCCCCCTCCGCTATTCTGTTCTATAGTCCTCACATTCCATAAGTAATGTTCCTGACATATTCCTACTCTCACTCTTTGCTAAAATCTTTGAATCCTTAATCTATCACCTCGTTAATGCTAAACTTCTTTCTGACTATCAGTATGGATTTAGGCAACCACGATCTACTACGGATATCCTAACGGTCCTCTCTGAATGCATATACCATACACTGGACAAAGCAGGTGAAACTAGGGCGGTAGCGCTTGATATATCCAAAGCCTTTGACAAGGTCTGGCATAAAGTTTTCTCATAAAAATGAATTCATATGGTATTATTGGACAAATATTTAATATAATTAGACATTTCCTATCCAAAAGAAAGATCCAGGTTGTCCTCGATGGCCGTTCATCCAAACAACATGACATAAATGCAGGTGTACCCCAGGGATCGATCCTTGGACCTTTTATTGTTCCTGATTTGCATAAACGACCTCTCTGATGACATTGTGTCTGAGATTAGTATATTTGCTGACGATACCATGCTCTACTCGCGTCATGTAGGTAAAACGGACGCACACATATCCGAGGAAATGGCTGAATCCTTAGAAAGTGACAAACAGTCTGTAGTGGAATGAGATCATAAATGGATGGTAACATTTAATGCTGTTAAGACAAAGCTTCTTTCCTTCAACAACTACAAGAAACCTCTTCAACCACCGATTACCATGGCAAATAACACCCTACCTGAGAGTCCAACGTTCAAACTCCTCGGCATAACATTCACAGGTAACATGAATTGGAACAAATACATAGAAGACATTTCTAAGGCTGCTGCAAAGAAAGTGGAATCCCTCTACTGTGCCAGTAAACTTCTCACACCTGACAGTATCCTATATCGCTACAAAGCAACCATCCGCCAATGCATGGAGTATTGTTGTCATATCTGGGCTGGTGCACAATCCACTAGTCTCTCCTTCTTAGACAAGGTCCAAAAAAGAGTCTCTAATCTAACAGGTCCCTCACTATCCACGAAGCTCCAGCTCCTGTCCCATCGATGCAATTTTACATTCTTGCGCTTGTTTTACAAGTACTTGAATGGAATGTGCTTCGATGACCTTGCTGCTCTGGTGTCTCTTTGACATAAATACAATCGACATACCCGACAATCAGCTAAATTCCATCCATTCACTGTGGAGGTCCCCAAATGCTGGAGAGCTTTCTACTCCAATAGCTTCTTTCCTCGAACTGCCGGCCGTTGGAACTCCTTCTTCTCCCTGTTTCCCCGACTGTACCGATATGCAGAAATTTAAAACTAATGTGAACAAGCATTTCACTGCATAGCTTCCAATTTAGGATGACCCTGAAAACTTTCACCCTAATTCTCAGTAGCCCCTTACGTCTACAGTGACAACTTACCTTGCTTGGGGTGAACTAAGTTAAAGTCTTCTGTGTCGACTGTTATGTTTGAATGGGTTGTATGTGGAGATTTTCAATCCTCTCATAACATTCATCATCATTCAACTGTCAACCTTTCACCCTCGTTAACTTTTATCCTTGAGAGCTTTTTTAGCCTTAATAAGTTGTGTCGTAAAAAAATCTCTGCTTAAAGCTTTCTACTTCTCTCTCCTGCTTTTTCTTTTCTTCTAACTTATGGGCTTGACTAGTTCGCCAGTTTTTCACACCAGCCGAGTTTTGTCTTGTCATCATTCTGGTAACCTAGTGGCTGACTTGAACCAACAGTCTCTTATTTGTCAGAATGCTGTATGGTTCAGTTCGGTCCTAGATGGTGCACATTCCTAGGCATTAACTCCTCTTTCAGGAGTGTGAGTTGGTTTGTTACCGATCGTCTAAGGTGCCTCTACCGAAGAATGCTGACACATCTGTTCTCGGCTATTCTTATACTTAACCAGAATGCCCTCTTGGGGGAGCTGCTTTTGTTCACCTTCCGGCCTTTACTACATTTTGCTGCAGTGGGAAGCAAATGAATACCAAGTAACGGGCCAGACAAATGGTATTTCGTAAAATGAATTTGGCCTGTAAGCTGTAGTTTGGTGATTCCTGGTTTAGAGAGACTACCTCTGTGACTAAGATGGTTCCTGGTTTCTACAGGTGTCAAAGGACCGTGTTTTTAATCACAGCTAATCAACTTCAAAAGTCAAGATTCCAATTAGATAAAAAGTTGTTGATTTGTAATTCGCAAATAAACCTGGCATATCCCTAGAGCAATAACTTAAAACTTTAAAGCTTGGACTCATTTTTTTAATCATGTATTACTTTTTCTTTCTTTTTTCTTTCTTTTCTTTCTTTCTTTGATTCTTTCTTTTCTTTCTTCTTTTTTCTTTTTTCTCGCTTTTGTTTTTTTGTTTTTTTGTGTTTGCATTTTTCTTTTTAACTTTTTCTTCCTTTTGGTTTTTGGTTTTTCTTTTCTATTCTTTTTCTTTATATTTTCTTTTTCTTCCTTTTTTTCTTTTTCTTTCTTTGTTTGATATTTTTCTATTTTCTTTTATTTCTTTTGCTTCTTTCTTCCTTTTTATTTCTTTTCTTTTCATCTTTTCCGTTTTTTTTGTATTTTTCCGCTTTTTCTTTCCTTTTTTTTCTTTTCCTTTTTTATTTTAAGGTCCTATTATGAAGTTATTTTAAGATTTCAAACTTGCCTGGCCACAGTATGGTTTATCCCTGATCTTTAATTAGTTTGTCATCTCTAGTTAGATCATAACCAAAAACGGATCCCTGCTACTGCTACTTCAACTGCACAACTCTCTCTCCATTTATCTCTTCTAATCAGCCACCTATGAACATATGAACCTCTCGGCCAATAAAAACGTAATAATATACCATTGATCTTTTTCCCTACCATGACATTTAAACCAGTCGGAATGTCGGTACCTTATATAGTTTAAATGACAAATTTTCATAGCAATCTCGGATTCTCCTTGGTATTCTTCTAAATGTTAATGTTAACTTTTTCCAATTGGTTAGTCTATTTCATTGGGACTCCTATTGTAACATTGTGTGGGATGTTCTCTGATCCCCATTGTGTACAACTGACCGGTGTTGTATCGCGGACAGAAACATCTGTTTGTTCCTTTCGTTGACACATTGTAATCTCTCAGGAGGGGTGACAATAATAGTCATAGAGATGTTGTGTTCTTTCCTTTTTTCATTGTAGTTGGAATAATAGAAGCAATGAAAAGAACAGCACCTAACTCCATTATTTACTCTGGGATTCCGTTTTAGTTTTTACAGTAATCTTTACAGTAATTTACATCTAGATAAACTGCATCTTCCACTTCTAACCTCCATAGTGTGGTGGAGGACTCGGAAACAGCGTCTTCTTACTTTCACACAAAACACCCCAAGGGAAGGAATTCTCTCGCTTTTCTACCAGGTACTTCCTCCCATGATGTAACTACCGGTACACGTCAGTCTTACTTTTAACTGGATCTCTAATGGAATTTTTTATTCCTCTGCTTAATTTAAGCTCATGTGGAATTATGCATTTTTAACCTTATTTGTGCACACTCAACATCTAATCTTAGTGCACTATCACATTTAGTGTTGGTGTTACTTTGTTTACTTCTCTGGTCAAGTTCATATTTCTTTAAACACGTCTTTGCATCTCTGCCAGCGGCTTTGTTTGTCGGTCAGCCACGCTTCAATTTGAAATAGAGATGGAATAGAACTCAGATGTGAACAAAGTATATCTGGATGGTGGAATTACTGAGGTTGTCGACAAGTTTTGTTACCTTGATGATACCATTAGGGCACAGGGTGGAGAAGATGATAGTGTGATTGCAGGAGTTACGAGTGGATATAATAAGTTCAGGGAAATTCTGCCATTACTAACCAGCAGAGCGTTACCACTGTCTCCTAATGGAAGAGTCTATCAGGCATGTGTATGCAATGTGATGATGTATGAAGTTAAACCTGGCCAGTGAGAGTTGAGGACATGCGTTGCATAGAGAGAAATAATATGAGAATGATATGATGGAGGTGTAATGTGAGTCTTTAAGGTAGGCTTAGTTCTGATGACCTCAGAGAAAGATTAAATCTGGGCGGGTATAGGGAGATGTGTGCAAAACGGGAGACTTCAATGTTATGGCCATGGTGAAAGAATAGATGAGAGTTTATGGGTTAGTAAACGTAGAACACTTGAAGTAGCATGTCCAGTTTACAGGGGAAACCCAAGGAAAACATGGGAGGAAATGATAAAAATGGACTTGATAGAAAGAGGGATAAATAAAGACCTGGCTATAGATAGGTTAGTTTGAAAGTCAATTTCTTAATGTCAGCATGTAAAACAGACATTAAACCGAATATGCTGATGTGCATCACAAATGCGCAGACTCAATGGATGCATCCAAGCATCTCTGCATCTCTCCACACACGGACAAAAATGATGCATCTTAAGGATACCCATTCTTGTTTTAATATATTTTCATTTTATTTCAATTTTCCCCTTTTTGAGAACAGTTTCATCCCCAAATTTCACACGTTATTTTCTCATTGTTCATTATGCTACAATTAAATCTGGTCTGTTGGTCTGTCTTGCTTGATTTATTTGAATCACACTCACAGATAATCTTATGCAATGTATTCTACAGAACACATTTATTAATGCATTTATTAGAACAACTAAACACAATTTTTGTTTTTTACAGATGTTCACATTTTTCGCTTCATTTTAAAGACTTTTTTTTCGAACTAGAAGCATCACCATCACTATTGTATTCTGTTTAACGTCTGGTTTACTTGCTGGCATGTGTTGGGCGGCTTTATTTCCTGTTAATATCCCAAGTGATTTAGATAAAAACAATTATTTATATTTACGCAATAATAATGAGATAAGTCCATAAAAATATTGCAAACAAAACTGCATATCAAATATGTTATTCACAGTCATCATTATATTTGGGTTAACGTCTGTTTTACATGCTGGCATGTGTTGGACGGCTTTTAGAAATTTACTTTCAAACTGACCTATCTCTAGCCAGATCTTTATTTTCCCCTCTTTCTCTAGAAGTACATTTTTATCACTTCCTCCCAATAGTTTCTTTGGCCTCACTCCGCCAACTGATCCTGCTACCTCAACTGTTCTATATCTACTAACCCAAGCACTCTCATCCATACTTTCACTATGATCAAACCAATGGAGTCCCATATTCTGAACACACCTCCCTATACTGTTTAACTTTAATCTTACTCTGAGGTCAGCAGATCTAAGTCTGCCTTTTATTACTACAAATCGTCCGTGTCGTTCTCATACCATCTATCCATGCAACACATATCCTCACCCTCAAAGAAGCCATATTTATCAACTTGTAAATAAAAAAAACTGTTTTTTATACTAATGAGTTACCGATTATCAAGGTCAAACGCCACACAAGGATATGAGTTAATGAGAGTGTCAGTATCATGATGAATAACAATAATACGACACAAGGATAAGAGTTAATAAGATTATCAGTTGGATAATGAACAATACTATGAAAGGATTGAAAACGATGAATGGAATGAACAAAATTTGATTACTTAACAGGACGGCTCGAAAAGTATTTGCTAACATTGGACTTGAAGACAACAATTTTGTAATCTGCAGGGAAGCAGTTCCGTGGTAATGTGGTCCACAGATGGGCAGTTCTTGGAAATAAACTATGTTCATGGAAATTCCGTTTGGTTTTAGGTACACAGAGAAAGAAAGCAAAGTTCTTTATAGTGTTGATATCAAAACAAGTTCTTGCTGTGAATGTTTTCTAGAGAAGAACCAGAGATTTGAGCTCAGTTAAGCACCTTTCATGGAAATAACGATAGAGTAGAGAAAGACTAGTAACGTCTCTTTTGTGAAGATAGAGGCTGTAGAGAAGAAAAGATATCATACTACACTATATTGCAAAGTTGTTTTTGTACTCTCTCAAAACAAGAAAGAGCATCAGTAGTCCATTTTAGAACGTATCTAACCCTTATACAGGTAGAGGAGTGCATCAGGTACTTTCTGTATTTGAGACTGAACAAGGTCAGAACTTTTAAATGGAACATCAGGAATCAGGTAGATTCTAAAGATGTAGAAAGATCCAACCATTTTTCCAGTGTCTGTAGCAGCAGATTTGATGTATATCTTCCAGTTCAGGGCTAGAATGAAAGTCAGTCCTTGTTTTTTTAATGTAAATACAATACATGATTCTTAGAGTTTGTAACTATGCCATACCAAAAATAGAACCATTAAGAAACATATGACACTCTTTTTGTGTTAGTCTGATCGTAAAAGACATCCATTTTCTTTTGCTATGCATCATTTTATGTTAACCTTGATATCATCATCAAAATAATACGGTTCTGAATATTGGATTTGTTCCAATATTCTTCTATAAAAAAATCAACCCCAATCATAAATCAGGTTATTTTGTTCACTGCAAAAATAAAACCAAAAAGAAATCCCAATAATCAAACAAAGGAGGAAATACCAATTTAGAGTCCAAAATTTGCCACAAGTCAGAAACCCGATTAAGATGAACAGAATAGATAAGCTATCAGGTTGAGGTGTGAGAAAGATTACATCCTGTGTGAGCCTGAAGTCGAAGATGATTAGTCAAGATGTCCTCAGGGCAAACCTAATGATGACAGACCTTCTCAGAGAATCTGGATTCTGAAATCAAGCTCTGCAGACTACCAAAATGGGGTGGGGGAAGTGGGTAGAATTGTTGAGTAAATCAAATATGTATCTTTTGCTCCTTCAGTAAAAAATATATATTTTCAGGTTTTATTATTCTTTTATTTATTCTACTTGTCCTATATCTTTTATATACAGATGAAACGAATACCCATCACTCGTCAGGTTTATAATATGAACATTGTCTACATTTTGTCAAACAAGTGAGACAATCAATCAATATTATTATTATCTAGCAAACCCGTGCCAAGAAAACTCCAGCTCCCACCTATGTCCTGTTTAGCCCTGTCATAGGCCAGACTGCACCCTTGGTGGGTTCAGGCAGCTTCCCCTAAAGAAGGAAGTTTCTTGGGAATAATTCACAAGCGGTCCTCAGTCCTATGTGTATCCCACTCAAGTGAAATGCAGTTTTATTTTGCAGGGAGGTGTCGATATCATCTTACATATTGCACCTGGTATTACCAAATAATCACCCATCTGATACTGACGAGGCTCAACGTCGCTTAACCCCGGTGATATAACAAGCACCGGTGGGTCAATGTAATTATTATGTCCTATATGCTTCTACTTCTGAAGCCCATATAAGTATTTTTATTCGAATTTTTTACTTTCTAAAAGTATAAATGTTCAATTTATAAAGTAGAACGTTTTAGTTGCTGCTCCTATTTACTGGCCTCTCCACAATATAGGATTCGACACAAGGTCCTCAAAAAGAGGCACTCCGGGTTAGAACAAAGATAAAAATTGCCTCAGTCTAGAAAGAATTCTTATTCACTGACCGAAGACAAAAAAGACTAAGCACACCATCAGTACAGATACTACACTTTGTTCTTAGCCAAAAGGCCAAGAAACATGCCGTTTTATTTACCTGCTCGCCAGGGGCGCCTCAGGCAGTAAGCAATAAACTTACTCCTCCCCACAGAGGGGAGGCAAAGCCTTGGAGGGTGGACCTCCTAGAACTGCACGGAACCGTCCCATAGACCGGCGTAAATCAAGCCCTGAAGGCCAAGACAATACCGGTCTATGGAATGCAGTATCCATCGGAACATATACTACACTTTGATCTTGGCCAAAAGGGCGCCGTTTATAAGTCAGGTAAAGTTGCTAATTTTATCTGTGTTTATTCCATTTAGTGTAATTTGGAATGAAAATGTTTCAAATCGAATAACCAGTTTGTGTACGTTCTCAGCATCAAAAAGCTGGATAGATAGTTTGGGATGCTGAAAACGTACACACGGCAACACGCGTACACAACAAATCTATTAACATGTTTTTTATTGTACAATGGGAAATGTGGTTTTATTAAGAAAAAAAGAATATATATTTATTATTACTAGCAGAGTTACCCGCCATTGCCCGGTTAAGAGTGTGGGATAGCATGATATGCAACATCATATTAAGGAAAGTTTACTTGAACAGTAACCTTGATGTTGTCAGCTTGATATCTTACCCACTGAACTATTCAGAAATTTGTAATTTTTTCTCAACCTAACACTTATAAATAGTTAATTTCATTGTGTAACATGTTCGAAAAGGGTCATTAGATCATTTACGGGTCAGCTAGAGGCGCAGAACTACTTCCATTATGCTCACATGCAAATTGTACATGTGAATATGTGAAAATTGAAATATAAGCCAAATTAGCAATAGCGGAATTAGCGGTTTTGAATCCTAACCGCCAATTTTTAACAGCACGGCGATTACGTCGTACCACCAAGGACGTTTATCAAATTAACAAAGAAATAAGTTTCTTTATTCTTGTTTTTTGATAAAAAAAAAAAAAAAATGACTCAATACTGGTCACCCCTGAAGAAGGAATTTTATTCCGTAATCGATAGGATTAATGTAAAAAAAAATTTAAAAAATTAATCTTGTATTGCTAATTTGGCTTATATTTCAATTTTATTAACTTTCCATGCAATACTTTGAAACTTGAACGATACCACACACTTTACTTGACAGCGTGCCAGCGCATTTCTCGTTCGACACCGGTTTTGAATCCTAACCGCCAATTTTTACAGCACGGCGATGACGTCGTACCACCAAGGACGTTTATCAAATTAACAAAGAAATAAGTTTCTTTATTCTTGTTTTTTGATGAAAAAAAAAAACATGACTCAATACTGGTCACCCCTGAAGAAGGAATTTTATTCCATAATCGAGAGAATTAATGTAAAAAAAAAAAAAAATAGATTAATCTTGTATTGCTAATTTGGCTTATATTTCAATTTTATTAACTTTCCATGCAATACTTTGAAACTTGAACGATACCACACACTTTATATATATATATATATCTATATATATATATATATATATATATATATATATATGTATATATATTTTATACGTACATAAAAGTAATCCATGAACACGTGTTTCTGGCTCACTACCGTCATCAGCATGGCTAACTTACACAGAGATCGGACCTTCGATATTGATGTCTATAGTCCAGCGTTTTACCATCGGACCAAAGCGCCCTGTCTAGAAATATGTACGATTTTTATCACCTAAATATTTAATGTATTTTTATGTAATTATTTTTATTGGTGATTGCAGCGTTCGTTGGTGTATATATATATATATATATATATATATATATATATGTATATATGTGTGTATATATATCATTCGGCCCCACTCCAAAAATTTTATATAATAATATGTGTACAATAAGATTACAGAAGGTAATATAGTGTTATAAGCAGGGTGCAAAAGGACATAGGGTCCTACATTCAGTCCCGGCCTAAGTAGGGTCTTCCTGATCATATATATATAACACTGTATTACCTTTTATCACATTTCATAACATAACATTTTTGGAGTGGGGTTTAAGGATGTACTCCACATTGATTGGTTGAGAGCGGTTGTAAGTAAAGAAAAATTTATTGAAATAATTTTCCGTAAATTTATAGTTTTAATCCCCTCAAGGCACACCAGGAATTTCTCTGCAATGATTGAAGCCCCCATGTGAACTCCTTATCATTTCCATACTTACTTTTTAGTTTCTATAATTTTCACGTCATAAATCAAATCAAATAAAGTAAAACGTCATAGTTTTTTATGCACATCCAGTGTCTAAGACTACACTCGTATTAGGTGGCCCTTCTTCTGAGGATCAGATTGAAATCCTGTATGAGCCTCATTTGCCACTTTTTGGTTTTCTTTGTTTATTTCCAGGCCTACGGATTAAATAAATCGTTTGTCTATTACACACGAAAATATTAGCATCAACAGAAAAGGAGCATAGAGTCGAAATAAATTCCAATATTAAAACATGTATTTTTATATTAATAAAATATTAAAACATATATTTTTATATGAATAAAATATTAAAACATATATTTTTATATGAATAAAATATTAAAACATATATTTTTATTATGAATAAAATATTTCCACTGCTTGAATGCATTTTAAATTTGTAATTTTTTAAGCGGTAAGGAGACCAATAAATGCAGGGTTTTTTTTTTTTAAATAAAATATTATTTATTTAAAATTCAAATTTTCCATTCATAAAACAATCTTCATCAGAATGGTACAGACAATATTTTTTCTTTATTTATTTTTAAGCGACATGTTGTCATACGTGCGTACCAAGACACACACCACTTTTAATTGAATATTACACAACAAAATTTAATAAGAACAGAAGACTAAGTGACAACATGTCGCTTAAAAAAAAAAATATTGTTTGTACCATCCTGATGAAGATTCTTTTATGAATGGAAAATTTGAATTTTAAATAAATAATATTTTATAAAAAGAAAAGCTGGCATTTATTGGTCTCGTTTCTGCTTTAAAAATTATAAATTTAAAATGCATTCAAACAGTAGAAATATTTTATTTATAACAACAACGTGCGTACCAAGGCACCAACCAATTTTAATCGGATATTACACACCAGAATTCAATAAGAACAGAAGTTCAAGCAGTTAAAAAAATAAGTGACAACATGTCGCTAAAAACAAAAAGAAAGAAAAAATATTATCTTTATCCTCCTTCTATGGATGGAAAATTTGAATTTTAAATAAATAATATTTAATTTTTAAAAAGTCTGCATTTATTGGTCACCTTACCGCTTTAAATATACATATATATATATGTAAAAATAAAAATAGAATAAAGGATAAGCAAATCAACAACTAGCAAAAATAAACTCAATATATATATATATATATATATATATATATATATATATATATATATATATATATATATATATTAGTAGTATGTTTTTAAAAGGCTGTGGGCAATGCAAATTCCGGGTAAGATGTAAGCTGGAAGGAACAAAAATAATAAATCGAATACAAAATGTGACTTACTATTTGTTTTTTCTTAAAATCTTACATAACAGCAAACATGGTGTTAGCTGGTTGTGTGATGTCCGGATGATTATAAACATCATTTATTTAATATTTCGGGAAAAGAAACTTCCCTTTGTCAAAAATAATTAACACCAGAAGAAATCTCCAACTGTGCAGAGAATCTGACAAAAACAGTAAGACAAAAATAGTAAGTCACATTTCGTATTCGATTTATTATTTTTGTTCCTTCCAGCTTACATCTTACCCGGAATTTACATTGCCCAAAGCCTTTTAAAAACACTACTACTACTATTCCCAGCAATGTTTCAAGCAAACTACCATTCCCTCTCTCTCTCTCTATCTCTCTCTCTCTCTCTCTCTCTCTCTCTCTCTCTCTATATATATATATATATATATATATATATATATATATATATATACTAACTGAAGCACCGTCTATACTAAATAATAGATTATAACAACAATCTTAGAAATTGTATATCGTTCTTCTCTTTTCACGCTTAGTCCATTTACTGCTAAGGAATACATTTTGGTTGAGAGACACAGACAGATATTTCAATGGCATCATTGTTGTACGCATTATTAAACACCAAACAATATCTAGATTTCATTCCGACATACATTCGCATGATGGGTAACAGTAATATTTCATGTAGTAATGAATATATACATATTCCAACATTCATTCACAATCAACAAATATACTTAGCAAGCATGAAAAATGTGCATGTGCACGTTAGTGTGCATAATACTGAGTTTGGCAAAAGCTACTATGAACCCATTTAATCATTAATAGAATTCACAATCCTTTCTGGAATCCAACCATAATTGACTTGTCCATCAAGTTTCAGTCATGAATATCCAACAGTCTTTGTTTTACCGCCATTCAATGATATGCGGAGAAACTTTAGTGATCGTTTCATCAGTAGGAAATGTGATCCTGAATTTGCTTCACATTCACCGAACTTTTACCATTCCATATTGTTATTTGTGGGATTATCTAAAAGATAATGTCTATCAAAATAATCCCCTGACTATTCTAGAACTGAAGAGGGCTGCCATCACGGCCAAAATTAGCGCAATGCTAAGAGGAGTGTGTCAGATTTATTGAAAAGTTTGCATATCATATCCATGCGTGCTTATCCCTAATTACTTGTCTCCCCAAGAGGGCAGAGTTAGACAAAAGGTCGTTTTTTTTATATGGGAGAAATACAGCTCCCAAAATCGAGACAGTCGTGATTGGGACAAAAATAAAAATTTGATCAGTCTAGACGGACCTCACCCTCACTGACCCAGGGCAGATAAGATGAAGTGTAGTATCTGAAAACAACAGTGATAAAAGAATGACTGCTGGGCATTCATGATTGAAACTTGTTGGAGCGTCAGGCATAGAGTGATGCTTATTTGAACCAAATATGGTTGGATTACAGAAAGGATTATGAATTCTATTACGGATTCCATGGGGTGTATTTTAAAGAGTTACCCTGTGTTATAAAAATATTTGGTGATGTTTTAAAGGTGTGA
Source organism: Sepiola atlantica (assembly GCA_963556195.1). Taxonomy (NCBI): domain Eukaryota; kingdom Metazoa; phylum Mollusca; class Cephalopoda; order Sepiida; family Sepiolidae; genus Sepiola; species Sepiola atlantica. Next base: position 87,604,246 of record OY744517.1, on the reverse strand, counting down.
ACTCATTTCTGTAAGAGCTTCTGTCAGTCCGTCCATTGGTCTGTAATGCTTCAGTTTGAAATAGCATTTTCATTGATAGACGTGCAGATTGCATAGATGCGTCCAAATACGTCTGTATGAAGCTCTGTCTGTCTGTTTGTCTGTCATGCTTAAGTTTTGAAATAGTATTTTCATTAATAAATGCGTACATTGAATGGATACAACTTAAGAATGTCTGCAGTTCTTTTTTCTTTTTAATTTAAACAATTTAATATGATGGAACAAAAATGTCTAAATTCATAGAACTGTGAATGCATTGAAAAGAAAAAAATGAAAAAAAATCTCTGAATATTTTCGCTTTAAAAACAAAGAATTCTTTATTTTCTTGTGATATTAAAAGAATTCTTTGCTGCCAAAAGATCGACGAAATGATTTATTTTTCAAAGAAATTAGGTTATTCTTTATTTTCCCACAGAATTCTGGTGCCACAACGTTATTTCTGTTGACCATTATTCATATTATTTTCGTTTATTAGCCTTTATTGTCTTTTTTCACATGACTTCAACCAACATACGATCATACAGTTCCAGATATCTCTATTGGAGGATTCTAGACGAACTTGTCAAAGTAGATATAACATATTATGATCACATGGAATTCAGTTCAATAACTATAAAGGATGTTAACCAATCATTAATATAGGATGATCCCCAAAAAGAGTGATCAAAATAATGCCACCACAAAAATTACCCTAAAAAAGAGCGACCCACCCACATAAAGCCACCCATGGAATCGTTACTAAATTTTGCAATCCTTTCTGCAATACAACCATATTTGGTACAGATAAACTTCAGTCTATGCCTGACTTGCCATGAAGTTTAAATCATGAATGTCCAACAATATTTATTGTTTCACCATATATGTTCCAAATGGGCACTTCTTTATTGCAATCACACATGGATAAGACATGCAATAACTCTGACAAATTTCTCTATTGACCCTAAATAAGTGGCTTTGTTGCCATTATCGTTCAAGTTTAAGATTGTTTCATGGTACTTGTATATGTGGACTCATGAGTTTGGGTTTTTACATATTGACGACATCGAAATGTTCTCTTGAAAGAAAGTTTGCAGAGTCACCATTGATTTTGTCTTTACTATTAAAGGCATTTGGGAGGAGATAGGGTAATTTAATAGTGACTCTGTCTGAGATCGCAATTGAAAACACAATTGTCTTGTAAAATCTTATAAGGAACCCAGTGCTGCGAAGAATCATTATCCATAATTAAACATACTGGTAACTTATTAAACAAAATAGACGAAATTCTCTCTAATTGTATGCATATGAAAGGATTCAGATACAACAATTATAAAGTCCCATAGGTCAACATTTCAATTTTCCCTTATACTGTATTAAACAACGTACACACTAAGGAATGGATAGTAATTTATTATTTAAAATTAAAAATTTATGGTATGAACCTTTAAATATAGAATGTTTTTATTTATAACATCTTAGCTGTTTGAATGATAGTAAGTTCTGCCTTAATCGATGCTATCGCAAAATAATCTTAATCTCAGGATCTGAGAATCGATATACAATTGTGTGTAGTTTGGTAATATATATATATATATATATATATATATATATATATAGTGTGTGTGTAGCTATATGGTTGTGCATATCTGCATATATATATATATATATATACATATATAGTGTGTGTAGCTATATGGTTGTGCATATCTGCATATATATATATATATACTTTTACTAAAAATATATGTATATATATATATATATATGCAGATACGCACACACATTATATATTTTATATATATATATATATATATATATATATATATATATATATATATATAAATATTTAGTAAAAGTGAATGTATGTATGTTTGTATGTATTTAAAAAAATATATATCTGATTTTATTGTATTGGTGAGTGGTGTGCATGTGTAGAACAGGGGGGTCCTTTAGGATCTACTTTCATTAGTTATGAGTAATTACATTTAAAAATTACTCAATAAAATTTACTGATCTGTGGAACTGCGGTCATAAGTTATTTCTAAAAATAGGTATAATAATTAGATTTTCCTTGAGTTATTCGCCTTATTGATCTTACATTAACAGCCTATCCCCCTATTTGGCATTATTGGGATCTGAATACTATAGGATGATATTGACTTTAGTGTAACCTGAAAAATTGGGACTTAATAAATTTTTTGAAAAAAGATTTTTAAATGCTATGAATAATAACAGAATAGATTATAATAGTAGTAGAGTTTTTTTTAGGAATAAATTCTGACCGCAGTTCCACAGATTAGCAAATTTTATGGAGTAATATTTAAATTTAATTACTCTTAACTAAAGAAAGTAGATCCTAAATGATTCTCCCGTATTACACATCAAAACCAATTCAATAAAGTCAGATATCATATATTAAAAAATAACTCATACAAACATAAATACATTTACCAATATAATTTTGAATTGACTAGAGTTATTTGACTTATTCATCCTGTATAAACAGGTATATCTTCCCTATTTACCAATATTGAGATCTAGAGTATTTACTTTCGACGCCCTTGGTCTAATATATTGTGATATAAATGTGTCTCCTATCACTTATTTTATAATAAGAAACAAAACTAATGTGTTTTTAGATTGGGTAAAAGGGTTTTGGGGAGGGGATTTTATTTTCTACTACATGAATTAAGAAGTTTAATTTATGTCCTCTTAACTGATCGGCTCGGTTTATATGAAAATTGAACTCCATCAGTAAATCTTGACATGCGTTTGCGGTTGAATTATCACCCCACCCTAATTTGAGAGAGCTCCATTAGTTACGTCTGTATTTAATGATATTTATTTTTCGAAAACTATTGGATAAATATTAATTTCCTACAATATGAAAAGATACTTTCTTTGTTCTTTCTGCACCCATAGGTATTTTAAAGTTGAAACGTATGTACTGTTTAAATTATTAATTTTTCAGAAGAAATTAAGCATCATTTATTGGTCTCCCGATTTATAAAATCGGGGGACCTATGTTTTGAGGCATTTCCGTCCGTCCGTCCGTCCGGATTTTTCTCCGCAACCATCCATTGAATTTCTCTGAAATTTTGCATGAAGTTGTAACTTTTGTCAGGTTCTCTGATTTAAAAAAAATCTGGTTAGCCCCCCTAGGGGGTCAAAAGGCCCCAAAATGGCATAACTTTTCATCCATCCATTCAATTTCTCTGAAACTTGGCCAAAATGTGGAGGCAATTGTTCCTAATAGAAAATAAGTATCGCTGACCGTGGAAAAAATATGGTTCGCGCTCCCAGGGGGTCAAAAGCCTCCAAAATGGCAGAAAATGACCCTTTTCAACCCATAACGTTTGATCCATCCATTCAATTTTTTAAAAAACTTGGCCAAAATGTAGAGGCAATTGTTCTGGATATAAAATGAGCATCCTTGACCTCAGTAAAATTCTGGTTCGCGCCCCCAGAGGGTCAAAGGGGGGTAAAAAGTGCCCCAAATTGCCCAAATTTATTGCATTTTACACTCGCCACATCGAGTCACATACAGAGGGGGACCATGCACGCGCGGTTTGTTAAATTTGATTTTATACTAGATCTACTTATAAAGCCAGTATCGCCCAAAATGTTTACTGCTTCTGAAAAGATATACCAATCTAATATATTTTTTTTTAGCTGGAAAAACTTTGAACAAAAAAAATTAAAGTAAGTTAAGATTATTGCAGAATATATTTGGTTGCGTTTATTGGATATGAGTTTCATAAAGTTTTCGTTTTCTACACCATGTCTATTAAGATAACAACATTTGATAAAATAATCAATGAGATAAATCTGCCTTCGGGGAGGCTTATCCTATCCAATAAGCATAAATAATGATGTGCAAGTAAATCTGTTCATCTTTTACTCAAATATTTTATGAGAAAAATAGAGATATGCTGTACATCTCTAGCTCCCAAGATGAGCGTTCAAATAATTACACTGCTTTACAAAACACAATGGAGGCAAGCATTAAATAAGTGTACTAATTTTATGCTTTGCCACTGATTTCAGATCTCTTTTACAAAGATCAAAGTGTAGTATCTGTTCCGATGGATACTGCACCCCATACTGGTATTGTCTTGTCCTTTGGGGCTTGATTTACGCCGGTCAATGGATATGTCCTGTGCAGTTCTAGGAGGTTCCACCCTCCCAGGCTTCGCCTCCCCTCTTTGGGGAGGAGTAAGTTTATTGCTTACTGTCTGAGGCGCCCCTACCGGGGAATGCCGACGGGGCTGCCCAGGCAATTTTTAATGGTCAGAGTGCTCACTTCCTCGGGCGTTGGCTTTTCAAACCCCACTTTCCCAACCCGATCTTGGGTCACATCTTACTTGTGGGAGTAAGATAAAACTGACATTGTGCCTAACTCCTGGGAAGGAGTAAGTAATATCCATGAACTCCAAAGATTTACCTGTTTCATATAATAAACTAGAAGAATACCCGTCCCAATTAATTCCTTAATAGAACAGTTTTGCACCACTTTTATGTCCCTTAACGAAAATTAAAATCAATACACAATGCTACTAAGCCTTATGTCTAGAATCCTTATTCCAATTTTGATCAAAATATATCACATAATTATTATTCTAGTAAATGTCGAAAATTAAAGGCTTAAGCTTAAAGGTTCTTAAGAAGAAATTGAAATTAAAAGAAATCTTGCTTAATTGGTGGCTATGGATGAAATTTAATGCAAATCTGAAATATTTTAATTTTCAAATTAGAGGTTGTGTCCATAATATGCCCTCTATAAATCCTTTAAAATACTCCAAATAAACTGAAATTTGGGGAATATTTATTAATTGATGTTTAATACCTATTGTTAAAATTTCACAAAAATCGGAGGTAACTGAATTTTCATGAAGAGATTCCATCTCCTCTTTGTTCCCTTTTGCATAAACTAAATTAAACTAAATATAGCCGACAGTACCCACCCTGACACCTACCAGTGGTGTTCCAAAATTCATGATGATCTATTTATTTGTTTAGAAGTGAATCTTATACATATAAATATATGAACATATACACATTCTTAACTTTATATAATGTAATAAATTACATAAATCGGTGTTGAACGCCCATGCACTCTGTTCTTAGTTCTACTAATCGCAAAGTATCTTTAACTGACTTCAGACTCAAGCAATGTTGAAGGAACTGAGAGTATGGTAAGCATTTAAGTCAGTCTTCCATAGCTTTCTTGGTAACATACAGGCACTAGATTACCAAGGATGTATTGAGAAGCTTATGAGGGTATGGGATGCCGATTGTCACACATGATTCAGTTTCTACATTTACACCTTAATTCTTCTCTTTGAGCCTCAGGACAGTGAGTTACAAGAATAGAGCAATGTTCCATTTGTTATGCTCGCATCTCGTTGGGAAAAGCAAGACAGTCACGCAACAGAAGAAAAAAGAAAAGATTTAGCTCCTCAGGTTCAAGTATGCATATCCACCGAATCAGAGGGGAATGGGACTCTTTCTCAAGACGCTTAGTAAAAGTAAATTCGTATGAATCAACACGGTATAACTTTGTTTAACGGTTTGATTCTGTTGTCAGCATTCTTGCAGGAGGGACCACATAGTAGTTACGAACATCCCTATGTGAAAGTGATATTGCGGAATCGACTGGATTCGAACGTGGCACACCCAAAACGAGGATATACAGACAACAAACACTTTGTGAAAAAAACGGAAGACCAACACAAGTTAAGGAGTTAAAAATGAAAAAGTTTATTTAGAAAATGTATACGGAGAAATAAGACAAAAGAAAACAAATAAAAGTAGCATGGACGGGGTCTTAACAGATATGTAACTAGACCGAGCGAAAATACATGTACAATAGAAACACATCAGCTTTAGAAAAAAAAGAAGGGCCGAACTTACAGCCTTCAAAATTCGTAAAAAAAGGTTCAAATCTTTGAGCAGTTGTAAGCAGTTGTCGTCGGTATGCAGTTACCGGTTGTGTGAGAGAGTCCAAATAATTTTTATTTATTTAGCATGCTGTGGCTATCTCGTTAGTCGATTATTTTTCGATGTCTTTGGCATTTAGCAAGATACGTCCAGGGCGTTCTCTTTATATCGGTGACAGTATCGATGCCAGGCGATTTGGCAGTTTCCAATGTGCAGGAATTTTGCACGATGCTCCTTTTAAAGTTTTATCGGTCTGTCGTCTTTTCGGTCGTGTTTAGGATCGATGAATTTCGCCTCGTTTCTCTCACAAGCTTTAGGGTAGATTGTGTGGCTAGCAGTTTTATTTTCTTCCTCTTTTTTTAACAGCAAAAGGGCTCTCACTGGACTGTGTATCAGGTTAGATGGGGAATACGGGTCGCATGTACTTCATGGCCTGTCATAAAGATAGCAAGATGTCTCATCCCCCCCCTCCACTGTCAGGCCTTTAAGTGCAGTGATTCGAAAGGTGGGAGTGGAGGAAAAGTCAATCCCACCACAATACACTATTTTGTACTTACTCTTCCTCTTTCTTTTCAAGCTGGGAAACAAAAATAATATTTTAAAAGAAAAAGAATATATCTTCGCTCGATAATATTGTACATTGTCTACTGCTATATATTTAAATTAAAATCTAATTTTGGGATTATGTTACACACTAAGATACTATGAAGATGAATAACAACAATCAGGGAAAGTAAACAAATATGAACCACAGTATTACCTGTACATTAAGACACATGGCTGAGAGGTTTAAGACATTGGTTAAAGTTTGTAGACAATTTTGAGTTCAATCGTGAACAAAGACAACAAGTTGATTTAACACAAGAATGTAACAGTTCCCGGAGAATTAAATCGAACAGTGCAGCAGCAGGCATCTATTCAATCTCAAGAGACACTGGATAACCCCTATAAGAGTGCCTGCACAGAGGATCTATTGGGAAAAAATGTTTGTGCAATCACCAACCACACATCTTCTGAAGCGGCCTTGCTTGAATCCAGTAGCAAGTAGAAGTCCAAAGCCGCTAGAAACAATGCTGGGAAAAGCAGAGAGTGCTCTGGCATTACAACATCTGGTATTCTGAAATGGTCACCAATTAAGTACTGACCAGGTTCAACCTTGCTTAACTTCGGTAAACTAATGGGAACCGGCATGTCAACGTGATTATGCAGCATAGTGTACCCTAAGGCCTCCAATATAAGGTTGTTGTGTTAAAAAATGTATGACGGTTCCCATTAATTAGCAAACATTAGAACAATGACTTTTTCACTTGATAAGGAGGATATAACAATATCTTCTGAGCACTTCTTAGCTATACACAATGTTAACACACATGCGAACCTCTGTGTTTTTGTATGTAAATGTTAATTAATAACTTATAAATATAACCACGTTGTCATTATAATTGACTTACAACAATAGAAAACAATTTCACAACACCTTATAATGTGCATTATTACAGTAGGCCAAGCACTAATTATCTATTTTCTTATGCAGATCATCTCATTCGTGATAATTATCACCAGTTTCGTATCCTCATTCCCCTGTCATACACATCTCAGTCCGTCCACCAACATCGAATCCAGACATGGACACTTGAACCAAACTACCTATAGTAAGGCATATGTCAGTATGTCAAAAAATATGTTTTCATGACTGAAGTACTTTATAATAAAAAACGGAAAACAAAAAATAACAATGGGAAGACATAGTATACTTGAACTCTCAGGGTAACAAACTACATGAGGCATCAACAGTCATATATAAACAGAGATTTTGTCCGTCCGTCACAATTTTTTTAATGCAATAAATATATTGCAAAATAGTGGAGAATACTGAATTTATCTAATCTAATATTTAAATATGGATAAATGCGAATCTTTCCTAAGTATATTAACATAAAACCTTTAAAGTTTAATATTATACAGTATATATATATATATATATATATATATATATAGTAATCTCTAACCTCCGTCAAACAAAACCAGCGTTTGTACATTTGCATACTTATTTATATTTTAAGTTTCTAATGAATTAATATTCTGTAATATACATTTATAATTGGTATTGTCAATTTTTTTTAATATATTTATAATATTCTCCTCAATAGTAATATTATTATAATTATTAATACAATTAATTAAAGAGATTTTATTTAAAAAAAGACAGCTTTTTCAAAACATTTTAAAACTTTCAGTTTCAAGGGAGATAATTTCATATAAAACTTCCGGGGCTGATGTTAAGAGAACATATACTACACTTTGATCTTAGCCAAAAAGCCAAGGAGCAATAAAAAAAAATTCTTTTTGTGACTAGACATTTTTAAATGAATAAAAAAAACTTGATTTAATCGAAATTTATAAGCGTAGTATCGTTTCTGTTGTTATAAGACCATTCTCCCCAGAATTACCTCCCCCGTTTTTAAGGGTGTATGCAGGAATGTTCGCATGTATTATATCCTCCTTTATATTTAAAACGTTTACAAAAAGTTTTAAAATTGTTAAATAATTAAAACTAAAAACTGAACAGACGAAATAGACGTTTTTGTTGGTGTTCGGCGTTCAATTGTACTATAGGGATTATTTGAATATCTCGCTTATTTCGTTTGATTTTTGCACACATTTTGGATGAAATTTATCAATTAGTCTTAAATTGTATTTTTTATCCTGAAATAAAATTCTAATTTATTTTTTACAGACATGCAAATCAAACTTTAATGCACTGCCTTAATCACTCGTAGCCATGTTGTAATTTCCTATTATCATCTTTGCGCTTGATATCTATAAAAAGGAAATACGTTTGATTCAATTTTATTTATAAAAAATTGTGGTGTCGGCATTGATTTTCATATCTATAAAAAGGAAATTAATTGACCCATACTCTTTAGGAAAATGGGTATTTTCTCTTTCATTTGGCGTTAATTCCTATTTCAGTCATGTAAATTATTTTGAGTGTAATAAGTTTCGGCATTACTGAACTCATATTTTTTACTTAAACCATGTTTTAGAAAAAGACAAAACAAAAAAATCATTAAAAACCTTAAATTATGTCAAGTTTTATCATAGAAGTGAAACATGTCTCAGTTGAATAGGATTGTACGAAAGAGGAAGAGAAGAAAAAAATATGCTTATACTTCTGACAAAGATGTTTATCATCGAAAGTACTCAAGTTTAAAAAAAAAGAAGTTTTTAAGGTAAATAAATAATTTATTTTAAAAAACAAATAATTTGCATTGTCCAGGTTTTCAAAATATTCTAAACAATATTCTCTTTATTATTGCTATTCCGGCAACGTTTTCAATGTGTGACTTTTCAAACTACCTTATTCACGTAACCGCGTGCTACACACAACGGCATATCAACACTAACAACAATAACATCAAGACGAATTTCAACTTGACTGCGATAAATATGTCTCAGTCAAGTAGGATTGTACGAAAGAGGAAGAGAAGAAAAAATATGCTTATACTTCTGACAAAGATGTTTATCATCGAAAGCACTCAAGTTTTAAAAAAAGAACTTTTTAAAGTAAATAAATAATTTATTTTAAAAAACAAATAATTTGCGTTGTCCAGGTTTTCAAAATATTCTAAAAAAATATTCCCATATTAAATATTCCGGCAACGATTTTAATGTGTTACTTTTCAAACTATATATATATATATATATATATATATATATATATATATATATATATATAGAGAGAGAGAGAGAGAGAGAGAGAGAGAGAGAGAGAGAGAGAGATCTAGGTAAATAAAGAACGATGAATAGAGAGAGAGAGAAAGAGAGAGAGAGATCTAGGTATATAAAGAACGATAAATATATATATATATATATATATATAGAGAGAGAGAGAGGGATCTAGGTATATAAAGAACGATAAATAGAGAGATAGAGAGAGAGAGATCGCTCTAGGTATATAAAAGAACGATATATATATATATATATATATATATATATATAGAGAGAGAGAGATCTAGGTATATAAAGAACGGAAAAGAGAGAGATCTAGGTATATAAAGAACAATATATATATATATATATATATATATATATATATATATATATATATATAGAGAGAGAGAGAGAGAGAGAGAGAGAAAGAGGGGGGAAGAGAGAGAGATCTAGGTATATAAAGAACGGAAAATAGAGAGAGAGACAGAGAGAGAGAGAGAGAGACAGACAGAGAGATCTAGGTATATAAAGAACGATAAATATATATATATATATATATATATATATATATATAGATAGATAGATAGATAGATAGAAATAGAGAGATATCTAGGTATATAAAGAATGATAAAGAGAGAGAGACAGACAGACAGACCGACGTAGAGGAGTTGTGTACTAAATAAACCAAAATTCTTCACTTTAATTTTATTATATTAAAAATAAAAAAAATATATTCTTTCATTTCATGTGATTTTATGCTTAAATAATCGGGGGGTAGAATCGAAACCGCACACTCGATCTTTTTAGTCTAATACTTTCCCAAATAAAATAATTCAGACATTTGGTAAGTCGACTTTTAAAATAACTCTCATGAGAAAAACAGGAATACATATTTGAAGTGTTAATGGGGTTCTGTCCGCATGGGTCACTTAGAGGTGTGTGCACGTAGATATTCGGAACATAGATGGTGACATAGAGATTTGTTACAATTTACGTTGTCTTCCCCAGAAAAATTTATACATAGGATAAAAAGTTCATCAAAATAGGATATACTTGAAGTTTTAAAGGAGATTTGGCCACATAGCTCATTTAGGTTAGGAGGGCATTTAGAGATTCGAGACCACTTCCATTGTCTTCCCCCAAAAAATTTTAAGTTCATATAAATAGAATATATTTGAAGTTTTAAGAGGGTGATGCTCTCATAGCTCTCTTTTAAGGATGTGCCTATAGATTCGGGAATGCTTCTATTGTCGTCCGTGGTAACTGTTACATATAAAATACATTTTTAGATTTTATGTAGATTCGCTAACCTTTCTTTCTATAGGAAACACACAAACATAACACGCACACACAACTACACACAAACATTGATATACAGATATAGACGATTCACATAGATCTAGATATAATGTTAAAAGTAGCAGCGGCAGTGAATGATGTTATTACATTTCGACTTGTGATTGGACAAAATCTCTAATCAGCTATTTTGTACTACCAATATATTTATTTGTAAGATTTTGGACATAATATAAAAACCCAAACACATCGTTTTTTTCTCTTTTCTTTTCCTTTTAGACAACACATGTGCGTGCGTCACCATCCAGCCTAACTCTTTTTGAGGGCGAAAAGCCCCTCGGAAAGTAGCACACACATACTGTGAGACTTTCATTGTCTTCTAAACACAACGCCTTGCAAAGCACACACATGCTGTTAAACGAACGCACGTACACACAAGTTCAAAGATGCACACACTCTTTCACTAACAAAACAGGCACGCTAATATACACGCATACATCTCCATGCCTATCCTATTTACACGCATGTAAACGCACAGCGGCGTCAGCCAAAACAAACACATGTAGTCAATTTCTCCTTACACACCCAACACTTATTCTTTCACCAGAATGTTCTTGGTACTCTGTGAAGGTTCATATTTTTGGAGCTCTTTATGTTTCCTTATCTTGAGTTGTCAATAAAATGACTTATTTTGTATCGATAGACTTTGTCATTCTTTCTTTCTGAAATTGCCTTTCCCTCTACAATAAGTCTGTAATAGATAGATTTCAATATATTTTTTCTTTATTCTTAAAGAATGTACGGTCCCTAGTATAAATACATCCGACCTGAATTTGCAAGCTTTGAGAAGTGTAGTGGTACACCTTGTATTGCTCCCAGGTCTAATCTGAGCCACTGGTAGTATCTGTCCGGGTTTCTTCTGCCGTGAGTATGACATGAAACTACATCCGGTAGTGAGCTCCGAATTCAGGAGCTTGCTTAGTTTCCATTACTCCCAGGTCCATTCTGATGCATCATCGTTCTCATCTGTCTGGTTCTCATCTGTGGATTAAATAGAATGTATTAATTACAAACTATTTACAAAATAAATGAATACAAGACAAATTAGTCTACTAACTATTTATCTACAAAGTAGAATCTATTAAATGTTTGAAGGTTTTAAGAACTTGAAGCACTTACAACTTTTAGCAAAATGACTCAATTCAACCGTGTGTAACCCAGAAACGAATTGATGCCCTGCACAACAAAAACAACTAAACCAAACAGAATAAATATTTAAAGATATTAAGAACTCGATAGATAAGGATCTTCCGACTGTTGAATACATTACCATGGGATTGCTTTCCAGCTCGGTCGTCTTCATATCCAATGTCAACAAACTTAAGTAAAAATCAGTTCATACCATTGGTCAATGTTAGTACTTCCATAGTGTTCCTAATCATTTTCGTCTCATTAACCCTTATCCTCGTGCGGCTCTTAGACTTGATAAGTGGTGAAGCAACAGTAAAAAAAAGATACCAACTTTAACCAAAATAGTCAACATTAAATAACCCGAAAATGGTTGATATGCCGTAAAACCAAACATCTAACTAAAGGTTATACAAAAAAAGAAAAAAATGTTTCTTGACCATTAATCAGATGATGCTCAGATAAGTGGTGAGTGTTTATCTGTAATCTACTGTTGACTGTGATTGGTATTTATAATGATTTTGTCTGGATGGTAAATGTTTGGCAATGCACTTATTACATATGAGTCAGGATAAGCCTTGCTAATTCACTTTTGATCAAATTAGCAATTTAATTATGAACATTTTTGCCACAAATACATTAGTGATAAGTTCGGGTTTAAAAAGTATGTTTTATTACTCGAACCTCGATTACGTATACTTGCCACAGAGTGGCTCAAATGGCGACTTTTAATCTGCCTCATGTAGAATGCTCTTTAGACTTTATTTAAATATCCTTTTAACAAGAATAGCATTATCATTTAAAACGATCCTATCGCCTATATCTCACTGGCAATGATAAGTGGTATTCCCTGGAATCTAAGTGATAATAAGTCTCCCCTGGTTCCAGTACTCTCTGCACCCTTCCAGTGAATGTCTGGTTTGTGCTCTCCCCCTTCCATATCTCCATCCTCCTTGACTATTCACACCTATTTTGCATAGTGCCAACCGAAGCTAGTGCCGTAACATGTGTGTGCGCATGTCATTTTTTTCGGGGAGGATAAGCTCACAGTGTTAGGGGGTCAGTTTATAGGATTCTTAACAGTTTCAGTTTCCTTGGGTTCGTGTATTATTATTTGTACTCACTGGCAGTTCTCACACAGGTCATCATCAGAGATTACTCACTGATAATAACCTGTGGTCTTCCCTGGAGTCTGGGTGACAACAAGTTTTCCCAGTTTTCCAGTATTCTCCACCTCTTTCGATAATCTTTGCAAATGATTTGTGTTATCGCAACAGCTGCTTACCGTTGAAGTCTAGCTGGAAACGACCATTGATCTTCACTGGAATTTGGGTGGCAATAAGCCTCCCCAAGGTCCCAGTATTCTTCATATGGATCCGGTGGAGGTCTGGTTATTGCTCTCCATCCTCGATCCTTCCTCCTCCTTGCTCCTTCACAACTATTTTATGTGGCGATGCCTTTTTTAGGGAGGGGGGCGCAGTTAATAAGATTTCTTGTAGTTTCAGTGCCTTTGGTTCATGTGGTGTTTTTTTCCATCTTTTTGTTTTACTTCTGTTGCAGTTTCCATGTGGCTGGTTAGTGTTAGTAGTTTATGTGTGTTGGTTTCCGCATTCGACTGTTCCTAGTGTTCCTATATTGTTGCTATTATTATTTACTCACTAGGAGTTCTCACACAGGCCATCAGTGATTGCTCACTGACAACCGGTGGTATTCCCTGGGGTCTGAGTGACAAAAAGTCTTCCCAGATTTCCAGTATTCTCCACCTCTTTTCGATGGCCACCGCAAATAAACTTGCAGTCTCACAACAGCCGTTTATAATTGATTTCTCGCTGGTAAAGACCATTTGTCTTCTCTGGGATTTGGGTGGCAATAAGTCTCCCCAAGGTCCCAGCAGTCTCTGCAATTCCAGTGGAGGTCTGGTTTGTACTCTCTCTCCTCGGTCTTCTCATCCTCCTTGACCCTATGCAGATATTTTGTGTGGTGTCAGTCTAGGCTGGTACCATTTTTTTAAAAATTTATTATTATTATTTAAAAAAAAAATTTTTTTTAAAATTTTGTTAATATTATTTATTTTTGGAGGGGAGGGGGAGCTGATGGTGTTTCTTGCTATTTCTGTTCATTGGTTCATTTTTGTGTCATGTCAGTTGAGGCCGGTGTAATTTATTGGGGGGGGGGGGGGTGAGCTTATAAAGTGATGTTTCTTGCATTTTCTGTTTCTTTGTTTGTGATGTGTTCTTTCTGTGGTTTTGTTTTCTTCCTGTAGTAGATTCTGTGTGACCCTTCGTAGCTTATGCGGGTTAGTTTCCGCATTCAATGATTTTTCTTAAGATTGTAGCTGTTTTGATCATTGCTGTCCTTTGTATAGTTCCAATGATCCCTTTGATTCCATTATTATTATCATCATCATTATTATTATTATTAGTATTAGTATTAGTATTATTATTATAATAAATAAAAATAATAATAATAGTAGTAGTATAGTATAATTTTGATCCCACACCTATATGACACATTTGTCAGGCCAAGGTTGCTTCATACGAAATATTTTGTAATTCTGTATAATATTTTGAGAGCTAATAAGTATTTATTATGACAGGTAGTATTATAATTTTTACCCCCTCCTATGACATACTGAACATGGCAAGTTTTCTTCGTACTAAATTTGATAACTTATAATAGTTTGGAAGTCTTTTAGTGATTATTAGTAGCATTATAATATGATAGTATTATATTTTTCACCTCTCTATGATACACTCAGCATCTCGGATATTCAATGTATCTGGATAAATCAGAACATGTTTTTCTATACACCGATCTATTGGAAAATTTATTTATATAAAGTTAGGTATGTATATGTTTATATATTTCTATGTACAGTATTCACTCCTAAACTAATTAACCGATCATTATGTATTTTGGAACATAGTTTCTAAGCATAAGGCGTCGTAATGTGGGTTATATTTAGTTTAATTTAGTTTATGCAAAGAAGGCAAAAAATTCAGATATCTCCGATTTTTTTGAAATTTGTACAATAGCTATTAGACATCAATTAATAAATATTCCCCAAATTTCAGTTTCTTTGGAATATTTTAAAGGATTTATAGGGAGCATAATATGGGTGCCACTTTCCATTTGAATATTCAAATATTCCAGATTTGCCTTGAATTTGATCCATCGTCATTAAGAAAATTTTTATGAATTTCAATTTCTTCCTGAAAACTTTAAGCTTTAGCCTTAAATTTGAGACATTTTCTAGAATTAAAATCATGTAATCGATTTTCATCAAAACTGGAATAAGGAGTCTAGCCATAAGGTTTAGTTGCATTATATGTTGTTTTTTAATTTTCAAAATGAGATATAAATGTAGTATAAAACTGTTCTGTTTAAGGAATTCATTTTATCCGTTATTTTTCTAATTCAATGTGTAATTAACAAGTTTTGGACACAAATTGATAAACAGTGTTCAATATCTTAGAAAAAACTCTTTCTTGAGAGAGAGAGAGAGAGAGAGAGAGAGAGAGAGAGAGAGAAAGAGAGAGAGAGAGAGAGAAGGGGAAGAGAGAGAGACTGGATACCCTTTGAAAAGTTTCCTTTATGTTGAGTTCATATTGATACAAAGGTGAGACAACTGCACTTGAACTGAATCAGCCTTGCTTGAATCTAGTGTCAATCAGAAATCCAAGATGAAGGTAGAAACGCTTGGATTGTGTCATTGGTATTATTTTATAGTTTTTCTTCTAGACTAGTCTGCTAAAAAGGCTTGAAAGCCTAAATTGTTGTTGCAGTCCATTTTATTTCCATCCGATTCCAGTCATGAGTGGAGATCAACATGACGTTTTGAACACACACTAAGATGGTCATGTCCAATAAATTGTAACAGTTTTTTTCCCACTAATACATAAAAAATGGTCAAACGAAGTTACTACAATAGTAAAGATTTAAACCTCATTATTGTCCACTTTACTGCTACGATATTATTTTTACTTGTTGGTTGTAGCCATTTGTAACAGCAATTAGTCCAATGTGTCTCACGTGATTGGAGCAAAAGCTAATGTAGTTTCAAAATTGAAATAATTAAGATGTAATTTATCTCATGATGAGAGAGGAGGGAAAATAAGTTCAAGATACTTGCCAACTTAAGTATCGTTCTATATATTAATTTTACCCCCCCTCCTGGCTATCATGACCAATTGAAAGTCTCACTTTGGAAATATAAGGGTGTGATTTCTTTTTATGAACAGTCAGTTAGTAGGAAGCTGGATCCTGATTGTTGAAGATAATTTGCTTTTTGAACGCCGGAAGTGTAAACTGTTTGTTGACGTAATACATTATTGTTGGCCTATTTTCTTAGCCGACCCCATTGCTCAATTAAATCCTAACTACTTGAGCTCTCAATTATGTAGTGCTTTATTAAAAAGTTTTATTGAGCAAATCTTTTACACTGGGAACTAAATACTATTAGTTTTTTAAATTAATCTATTATCGTTAGGGATATGATAATGGTAGTCACTTGATAATGAGGATGACAGTCCAAATATTTAGACCAGCTCCACACAGACATTTGTTTTAAGTGGATCATGCATTGTGAAGGACAAGGCCAACTCTCTCCACCAGGTAAGTTTTGTCTGTACAAGTGCACAACGTGTTACATATCAAAGGATTTTAAAAATATTTTCAACTTTACATTCTAGTAGTGGCGTCACGATTAAAACACCGGTTTCTGGTCAGCCACTTAACCAGTTTAGGGGTAGACTCTTTAGTTAACCTGTCTTCTAACCCCTTTCTTCTTATTGGGCTCTTGAAGGACTTACTTTTTGGCCGGCCTTTTTGGAGTTCAGAGAATTGAACGCTGGTGGTGGGGTCTCTTCCACGCTTGGTTTGTCTTGAGGTGATTCTATCTTCCTCTCTCTTTTTCTTATTAAGATTAGCTCATCAAGTGGCTTCATGATTTGTCTTGAACGAGTTCCATGAAATAAAGACATACATAGTTGGTCTCAGGTGTTATTTTAGAGTTTTCCTTCTCCTAGACTAGTTTCCCTACTCAGGTTTGAGAGTCTAGTCTTCTTTACTATTTCACCGATTACTAAGGGGCGGGATTGCTTGAATACAACAGTTCGCACATGTGTTTCATGTGCAAGATGTGCAAGACGTGTAAGACAATGGAGTCGGATGAGAACCCGGATGTGGAGAAAATATATTTGAATGGCGAAGTTTTATTATGAATTGAGGAAGATTAAATCTGGACAGTATAGGGTGATTTAACAGGTTCAGTTCACGGGGGAAGGCCAAGGAAAACATGGGAGGAAGTCATAGTGATGGACTTAAGAAAAAGAGGGATAAATTAAAACTTGGTCAGAGATAGGTTAGTATGGAAGTCTATTTCTAAAAGCTGTCCAATGTATGCATGAAAGCGAATATGATTATATGATGATAAAAGAAAAGAAGATATTATCTTCTATGCAAGAATAATTTTTAAACTTACGAAAAATTGTGAACATTTGTTATTCACCTCGCATGAGTTTGTACTTTTGTTAACCTATATTATACGTGTTCATTTTTTATTTCAGTCTTGATATTTGGTGCAACGATTGTGGTGCCCACATGGGAAATATATGCAACCATAATTTGTCTCCCGCAAAGAATATTTGATAAAATAAATTCTTTCTCGTTAATTTAAAGAAGACCTTTTGTGACTTTCTTTCCTGTTTTTTTTTTTTCGAATTTTATTTTTTGAACGTGTTTGATATTACTAAAGGTCAAATTTATTTGAAAATGTAAGATATCTTCTGTATTTTATAATACGTAAAACTGTCCAGTGTTCCTTCAATGCTGTGGTGTATGGAAGCTAGAAGAAAGTTAATGCAGCCAAAGCAAAAAATAATCTGAGAAAAGTCTGTTTGAATTTATATGGCTCCATGCATGACTTTTGTTTACGTTGTAAAATTAATAATTAAAACTATATATCATCCAGCCAATCAGGACGATTTATACTAAACATAAAAACACCCGTTTCTGAGCAACTTTCGTTTGACTGACAACTATAACGTGCAGCCAGTATCAGCTGTTGATAGTAGATTTCGATGGGCCCTAACGCTCACATCAAAGTTATTATCATGGTGGAATTCTCTACCCTATTTCGGAAATATATGGACTCTTTCAGACACTATGTATAAAGGAAATTACAACGAAGGATCGAAGCAATCTCAAATTGTACAAATTCGAAAGATTACCATTTGGGTTAAGGTTGCACCAGACATTTTTCAATAAGTAATGGACACATGCTTAGCAAATTGGAATTTGTGACAGCCTACCTAGATCACATTCTAGTGATCAGTAAAAGCACTGAGCAACACAAACCCTATGTACATGAAGTATTTTTTTAAAATCCAGGACTATGAATTTAAATTGAAGGAGGGAAGAAACGATTTTTTCATGAGAAAAATAAAATATATTGATCAAATTATAGACAAAAAATGGTAGAATACTAGACACACAGCGAGTGAGTGCGATAAAACAAATATGCCAGCTATGGCAAACGTATCGTCACTGCAAAGTTTTCTTGATTTCGCAAATTATTACAATGTGTTTATTTGAAATATGCAACATTTGCGAGCGCCTCTTAATGAGCTATTAAAAAGAAAAAAGACAAATATTGGGTCTGGACGACAAAATGCCAGAAGGCATTTGAACAAGTAAAATAATATCCTCACATAAAAAAAGAAAATGTAATATTACAGACTTCATTAAAATAAACCTTAAAAGAAAAAAGTATTGACTCCTTAAGAAGTAAGGCTACAATTGGGGATGTTATGGTGTCATGGTGATCTACCCTATTTCGGAAATATATAGACTCTTCCAGACACTATGTATAAAGAAGATTGGAAAGGAAGGATGAAGGTAATCCGACGTAATGGGAAATTAAAAAATAAAAACCAAAAAGGATGTTTTTTTTATGTGTTCATCAACGTTTCGTCTTTATTTTTAAGACTTCTTCAGGATGATAATATTAAGAAAAATATCATGCAAGTAACCCAATATGTTCACGTATTTGCATGACATTTTTCTTAATAATATTATCATCCTGAAGAAGTCTTACAAATAAAGACGAAACGTTGATGAACACATAAAAAAACATCCTTTTTGGTTTTTCTTTTTTCATTTCCCATAAAGAAGATTACGATAAAGCCTTGAAGCAATCTTTCTGTAGCATACTATTCTGTACTTTTTTAAATACAGACTCTTGTAAATCTACCACCATGTTGTCTTATTTATTATCGGCCCTTCAAAGTCACAACAGTTATTAATGTTGCTACTATTCACACACTAATGCTACATACGGAGGTTCGGCCTGCCTTCTATCTACCGAATCTTCAAACTAAAACCATGCATGCAACACGTCATAGCTATTAAGTCAGTAGGAACATTCCTACATCTACCGTCACGTTACTTACATTCACATACTCATTCATTCATTTCTTATCAGATGATTCTCTCGATATCTTTCTAGTTAGAATTCTTTCTAGAAAGACATTGGGAACTTAAGGGAGGGACCACATCCTAAGTAAAATTGTTTCTGTGGAAAGAACTGGATTCGAACTTGGCACACCCGGATTGTCAGACCGTGACGTTGACCACTTAGCAACCGTCACCTTCCATTTACATTCTATAACAGAAAGACATATATATGAAATTTTGCTTATATATACACACACCCTGGAACTTTATCATTCATACAAAGACTTTACAGCTTGTAATTCTATTATATAAATTGTTGCAATTAGCCCGATGATTTCTCTCGAGAATGAAACGCCAATTTTCTGTGTTACTTGCAATAAGAATATTTTAATACTATGTATATATTACTATTTCATGTATCCACATAAAATTTTATAAGGAGATATAATTTTTTATGTAGCAATTTTCAGTATTTACTTCAACAGTGCTCGATACATAAGTAGAGCTAGATAATAAGTTATGAAAATATATTTATGGTAACTAAAAGACTATAAACAAAATCATTGAATTTTTCGACAAAACCTTTAAACACCTCATAAAAAACGATAAAAAATGGATACCATACATAGAATACAACCCCCTCTGTTCCCACACTTTACGGGACTTCCTAAGACCCACAAACCGAACGTCCCTATGCGCCCTATTATATCCGGCATTGGCGGCTCTACACACAAAATCGCACGAGCCATATCCAATATCCCCACCCCACTATTAGGCACTATCAGCTCCTCCCACATCAAAAACTCAGATGATTTACTTAACAAAATAAAAAAACATTAATATAGAAAACAAAAATATTCATAGCCTAGACGTAACTTCACTATACACCAATGCCCCCGTCAGAAAATGCCTTAACCTATTATATATACACTTAAAAAAGGTCACAATCAACTTACCTTCCCCCCAACATGTTAATTAAGATAACCAGTCTGATTATCGACATAACTTAATTTCAGTTTAGCAACAATTTTTATAAACAAAAATTCGGACTCCCCATTGGCAACCCCCTTAGTGGTATACCTTCCTGCCTTTTATTGGAATTTTTAGAATCGGCCCTTTCAAATTCAGATTAACACCTAACGTTGAATATTTTAGATATATCGATGACATTTTAATCTTTCTAGCCGAAAACACACAAATCGAGAATCTCAAAAACAAACTAAATACAGTTGAACCCTCCATAAAGTTCACATATGAAACAGAAATAAATAATTCGATACCTTTTTTAGACACACTCATTATAAAATCTAACAAAAAACTATCATTCAGAGTATACCGCAAAACCACCCACAGAAACGACTATATACATTTCTATTACGACCATAACAACAAAATAAAAACAAGTATGATAATTGACTTTTTCTTACGGGCTTTCAGGATCTGAAGTCCTCAAGACTTAAATGATGAAATTAAATATATTACTAACTCTCTCAAGACACTTCAATACCTTATACACTTCATATTAAATGCGAAGAAAACAGCCCTACGTATATCCTCTAAAAACAACACACAAAATTCTCAAACACCTAATATTTCTCTCATAAATAGATATCTACTTTTACCCACCCATTCCAATAACACAATTATTTGCAACACGTTCAATAAACTTAGAATCCCGATGATACAAACCTCTTAACACACTATTAAACAGACACTAAATACAACTAAACAATCTCGAAATAAAACCACTTCTCACGCTGGTATATACACTATCCCATGTAATAATTGTCATCAAACATACATAGGTGAAACTCAATGGGAATTGATTAAGAGGATTGGGGAACACAAAAGAGATATAAGAAATAACCATTATTTGAACACACTTTTCTCCCACGTAGTACAACATCAGTACTCTTTTAATTTTGAACAAGCTAAAATTATTAAACTCGTTTCTAATAAGTCTAAACGTAGACTCCTGGAATCAAGACTCATTACAAATTCTAATATCATCAAACAGCATAACGGTTTCTATAATATGTCCCGTTTAATTAGCAAACTTACTTTATCCGACCATAAATTTATCTCTGACCATGGATAACCATCTCATATCATCTCCTCTATTTGCTTTTTGCATTATATCTACCCTAATTTCGTTAAACTTACAAATATCATTAACTTAGTCCAATCATCCTTTCCTCTTGTCTTTCATACAACTTCTCTTTCAATATATTATAACTTGTATCTACTCAATATTAATTATACATCGTTTAATTAGCTCATAAATATAATAGATAAAAAAACATTAATATACTTATGAATATTTATATAATATATAAATAATTAGAATTAGCTATTATCTAATTAAATAGATACTATTACATACTTATTTCAACATATTGATACATAATAAAATAACATTTAAATAGCTTACATTTATTGATATGGAAATTTTATGAATTTACTTATGATCAACCAAATTATATATGAATTATTAGGAATAGCGACTACATAATCAAATACATTTATATAATTTTCTACTAAACAATGATACATAATTACACAAGCATATATATTTATATATTTTCTCTTTTGCGATCCATACTTTTATTATTTTTCTTTTTTACTCTTTCTTTTTTTTCCTGCCCCCCCCTATTCCTCATTTATTTTTCTATTGTTCTATGGAACGTTATATAAACCGTTGACTTGTGAGCGCTCACTCTTCAAACTTTTATCGCTTGTAATGTTCTATGGAACGTTATATAAACCGTTGACTTCTGAACGGTCACCTTTCAAACTTTTATCGGATGTTCTACCGTAGCAAAAACTATATATATATATATATATATATATATATATATATATATATATATATATATATATATATATATATATATGTAGCACATTTGTCAGCGTTCTAACTGCTGAGCGCTTCCTCACATTTATTTTTCAGACTTTCGTACTTGTTGCTGTATTTTTTCTTTTTCTTCAATCTCACGTCCTGATGAAACCTTATAATAAAGGTGAAACGTAGATGGATATTTAATTAACATTTTGGTTTTCCTTATTTCATTTTCCATTACGTCGGAACATTTTTCCATTCTTTATCATATATATATATATATATATATATATATATATATATATAAATTTGTATATAACTGTTCAAGTTGAAAATAGTTGGCTCTCTTCAAATATTCTTGATGCAATCAATATCAACAATGCTAAATGAAAAAGCATAGTCAACTTTTCATTTGTCACGTTTGGGACCTCCGTCTGTTTGTTTGTCTGTCTGTCAGTCTGTCTCTTTCTCTCTCTCTCTCTCTCTCTCTCTCTCTCTCAATAAAATTCAGTTAATTTTATCTGTATGGAATTCCAGCCAAAAGCGATGTTGGTGTGTAGTCATTTATCATCTTCAATTGTAGGACTTATGGGACACTTCATCTATAAGTTTTATTTTGGAAAACATCTAAGCCATTGAATATAAACAAAACAATTGGCGACCAAATTAATTTGAAAATATATTGTCTGAATATTCACATGTCAAAACAATGCTTTCTCTCGGGACATTCATTGATCGCCTTGTGAGGTTATACTTCCTGTTTTATTCAAGGTTTGTAAAATCTCTCCTTGATCAAATAAGCTTGACGTCCCGAGAAACAAACACTTGACTTGATTGGGGTTAAAGTTTTGTATTTCATATCATTATATCTCAGTTCCTTCTTGTTGGCGAATCGCCCTGTAGGAACGGACGCATCTTGAGGTGGACGTATCTGTGGGAAATCGTTGGTTTGGTTTGCGCAATTTAGTGCGGGTGGAACCGTACAGTCGAGTGCAGAATAGGGCTGTTCTCACAGTCGGAGTTCACAGACGTGACAGGGTCACTGCGTTGACGAGACCTCAGATCAAGGGTCACTGTGCACCTGCGCATAGAGGCTCTGACGTCACAGGCTTTTGCGTGGGAAGCAGAGTTTTTGGGTCTGGATTTTGGAGGCGAGCCTATCGGACGTGATTCACGATGTAGTCTGCAACATGATTAGGGGAATTAATTTTCTGAGAAAATACAGGCGAAAGATCTCTTCCCCCCCTCCACGAATGGTTAAGGACTTAATTGATAAGTAATTACGAAAGCAGCAATTTGCTCTCTCTCTCTCTCTCTCTCTCTCGACGTTAGTGGATATCTCCCAGCTGATGGATAGCTAACGCCTTAAATAAAACAGAACTTAAGTTTAAAAGATTGTTTGTCATCTGAGTCGGCCATGAAGCTTTTTGTTGCAGCGGCGTGGTTCACGGCAGAAAGAAAGAAGAAAGAATTCAACCACTGGACGACGCACAGGAAATATTGATGGTGCGAGAAATTTAAAGGTATGCAATGCATATGATTTTTGGTGTTAAAAGAATGACGAGTGATTAAACGAGAACTGCCACGACCCATTCCCGGGACGGTATGCAACATTCTGAGTTAATGATTGCAATATGTCGACAAATCTATTACTGAAATTATATATTATGCATGATTATAAAATGTCAAACTTCTTCTTTCGTTTGCTTCACAGCATCTCACTGTTAGATCACCAGCTCGGTTGAGAAAAGCCATGCTAATGTTTTGTTGTCTAGCACAGCTATGCCGGCTTCACCGTTGAGTGGTCGATATTTAAGGCATGACTCGATGATGTGGTCTACTGTCTGTTCAGAGTGACCACAGTCGCAGACAGCCGAGTCCCTGAGGCCCCATCCTTTCATGGTCACGGCGAAACGGTCGACACCTGTCCTGAGGCGGTTGAGCATTGTTCACTGCCGCCGAGTGAGGTCCATGCTTGGTAGGTTATCCGGGTCCTCCACAAATTTGTGCAACCTTGATTTATCTGCTGCCTGCCATTCCTCCGTCCAGCAACGTTTCAGCCAGATTCGTTTTGTGACGTCACCGGGTGTTGAAAGCAGGAGCTGGTGGGCATGCTCCGAGAATGGGCGTCGTGACTTCAGGCGAGCTCGTGGAGGGGTCTCTGTGGCGAGCTTGTGGAGAAGGTGGTTCTCATTGATAGAGGCCTTTCTTGACAGTGCAAGGACAGCCGCCTCACGGTGCAGGATTGGTGGTGCGATGCCGGCGAGAATCGGTAGTTGGTTGATTGGTGTGGTGCATAAGCAGCCAGAGACTGTGCGTAAGGCGGTGTTGAGCGTTACGTCCAGCTTCTTGGTGTGGGAGCTCCTTCACCAGGCTGGGGAGCAGTACTCAGCGGCAGAGAAGACCAATGCCTGGGTAGATATGCACAGTGTCTTGGTTGAGGCACCCTAGGTGGTACCAACTAGGTGGCGTATTAGAGCGACATGGGCCGATGTCTTGGCAGACAGGTTTTCTAGGTGTTGCCGGAACGTCAGCATGCGATCAAGCTTGCCCCCGAGGTACGCTGGGGCAGCCTGGAACTGGAGTCTTTTGTTTTCAACTATGATGTTAAGTTCGTGGTTTGACTCTCGGTTGTTTAGATGGTATGCGGTGGACGTGGTCTTGGCCACGGAGAGCTTAAGGCGCCAGTTTGTCAGGTAGCTTGACAGGGTGTTCATATCAGTCGTAAGCCCTAGTTCGATCGTCTCTCAGCTCTTGTTAGACATAAGGATGGCTAGGTCGTCAGCGTAACCATATTTTTTGGACAGCGTGTGTAGGAGGTCTGAAAATCCCTTATGGTTGCACCTCCCAATATTCCTCCTTGACTGTCTTCTCTGAGCTATAGTAGAAAAATCTGACCCGTTGACTCACCCATTGAACTCGTGTTAGAATGTTTGAATTGAAAAAAAGTGTTTGTGAAGCTAGTTAAATTCTTTAAAATAACAAGACAAAATCCAAAATTAGTCCTTTTGTTCGGATTAAATAGAATTAATATTTGTGATGATATTCTCTATTGTTTATAATGGACTATTCCAATCATCTGGTTTATAGTTACTTTTATTACCTTTGTTAATAAACAGGGTGAGAGAGAGGAGGGGGGACGAGAGTGATACACACTGTATAAAATAAGAGTGGAGAGTCAAACAACTGAGTGAGAGAGGGCGAGAGTAATAGACAGAAACTTTATAAGAGATGAGTGAATTGCAAATTACGGCTAATTAAAAAAAATAAAATGTAACCCAATCTCTAAAACATGAATTTTATGTGATTAAAATATATATAAAAAAGCCTTAGAGTAAATAACGTTGATTAACTTTGCTTTAGCATAATATATATATATATATATATATATATATATATATATATATATATATATAACTTCTTAGCAGGAAAAATCCCAGCAGAGTGCTCGATTAATTAAGAATTAAAGTTAAAAATTAAAAATTAAGTGCGTAATATTTATTTATTTTGGTACAGAAAAATTAGTACAACATTCGTACCGTCGGTTTCAAGCACAGAAGGACTTAGCCATCCGGCTCTCTTCAGCTTCTGTTGTCATCTGTTTCGGAAATGTGAAGTCACGTGTCACTCTCGTTTTGACGTGTTATTTGCTTAGAGTGTTATGTATGTTTGTTTCATTTTAGTGTAAGGAAGGTTTAATAAGGTTAAAAAAAAGGGGGAAGGTGAAAAGTAACAGTTGAGATTTAAACCGGAGGAAATTTAAAGAGATATAAAAAAAATATAAAAAATAAAAATAAAAAATAATTTTTTTTTAATATTTCTATATAATTCTCATGAGTCTATATTATGAGATTCGTATATTTGGCCGTTCCGAAACAGATGACAACAGAAGCTGAAGAGAACCGGATGGCTAAGTCCTTCCCTGCTTGAAACCGACGGTACGAATGTTGTACTAATATTTCTGTACCAATATATATATATATATATATATATATATATATATATAGATGCTTCTTTGACTGCATTAAATCAACAATTTTACATAGATTTTACATCAAACCTGACATTCACATAGATACCACCACATTAAATATGTATGACTCCTTTTTATCAAGATTTACGTATAATTCCATGAGGAAAAAATATTTACATATGGAAAATCTAACAATGTCGCAAACCGAGGATACTGACCTAAATATTCTAAGATCCAATATGACGAGGAGGTTTTTGACACCGATGTCTATTGAGGCAACGTTTACCTTCGTTTTGTCAGAGACAAGTTCTTCAATTCTAAATAGAATTCTGCCATGTTGTGTTGTTGATCTCAAGAACCTGTGAAAGTTATTCTGAGAGTGTAAGTTGTCGTATCACTTTCTTCAAGACGTGTCCTCTCTTCTTCATCTTGTTCTGACTGACTTGTCGTAACAAAATAGTTCAAGTGGGAAACTCCAAGAGAGAGAGAGAGAGAGAGAGAGAGAGAGAGAAAGAGAGAGAGAGAGAGAAAGAAGCTTCTTTAAGTAAAATTAAAGTAAGAGCACTGTTGGAGAGATTAAAAATAGACATTCGCCTGAAGCCCCAGTGCAAGACTCCGGCTCTGTCGTCAAGTTCTATCGAATGCCTTAATGTTTATACTTGCTGCTTTCAGTGTTAAATATAACTTAACTTCCCGTTATCACGTGACAATCCCCCGTGGCCTAAGAGACTGAGCGAACGCTTACAGATTAAAGTTGTCTCTGTGAACCGGGTTCGTGTCCTGTGACAGTCTGAGATTGTTATTTCCCTGCACTGATGAAGACAGTAAGCTCGAAACGACGTCGTATGTAGGTAGAATATTAAAAATATAATTTAATATATATATATATATATATATATATATATATATATATATATATATATATATATATACATATATATATATATATATATGAGAAATGAAAAAGGAAAAACCAAAAGATAGTTGTTTATGTATTCACTAACGTTTCATCTTTATTGTAAGGATGATAGTTTGAAGGAAAATATCATGCAAGTACATAGAAGTTTGGGGTTGACATGGTGGTGAGATGAAGGGATATAGCAGCCGTAGCTACTATGAAACCCAGAGAGTCCAGAATCTGAGAGTCAAATGAATATGAACAGCTTTAAATGGACAAGATTGAGACAGCTATGAAATGAGAAGGGTTTGAGAATACAATTGAAGTGGCCTTAGGGTGGGAGAGGTGAAAAGGGGGCTGAGATTTTTGTTGTGGTGCGGTGTGGCATTGATTTTGAGAGGTTAGCGAAAGAGGAGGGGGGAAACTCTGTGTTTAAAATGTGGGTAGTATTATGGTTGATGAAAAAGAGATTCGAAAATGTAAAGACAACTTGGAAAATAGGGGGGGGGAAATAATTGAAATTGCCAAAGGGTGGGAGAGGTGAAAGGGGGGGGGGGTGAGATTTTTGTTTTGGTGAGATGTGAAATTTTATAAGACCGAGCAAGGTAGGTGGAGGAGGACTGACAAAGTGGCTACATCAGGAATGTGTGTGCATATATGTGTTTGAAAGAACGTGTAGAAGTGTGCTAGAGAGGAGGGGGTAGGTAGGCTTGGGAGAAAGGAAAATAATTTTAATTTCAGAGGAGAGATAAGTAAAATGTGGTTGAAATATCTTTATTTTGTATGGATGTATGAATTATGTTTATTTGTTAAAATGTTTATTTGTGGTTAAATAGTCTTAATTTGTAGTAGGTGATTCATAAGTATGTGAGTAAATATATATGTGAAGGAGAAGTCAGCACATAAGTGTATATGTGGGGAGTTGTATATATGTGCAGTGTGAAAGATAAAAGGAAATCAAATATATCATTAATTCCTTAAAAACATTGGAATGCCCCATACATTTCATATTAAATGCTAAGAAGAAAGCACTTCAAATATTCTAAAAAAAACAATACACAAAAATCTCAAACAGCTAACACCTCTCTCATAGACAGACTTCTTCTTTTACCCACGTATTCCAATAATACAACCATTTGAAACCATTGACTCATTCTGGACTCTTTGGGTTTCACAGTAGCTACAACTGCTATATCCATCACCATTATGTCAACCCCAAACTTCTATGTACTTGCATGACATTTTTCTTCGAACTATCATCCTGAGGACGTCTTACAATAAAGATAAAACGTTGATGAATACATAAATAACTATATTTTGTTTTTCTTTTTTCCTTTTTCCTTTTCCATTGCATCGAATTACTTTCATTCTTTCTTTTTCATATATATATATATGTATAAAAACATAATATGAAAAATATATAAAGGGTGATATCTTTTCTCTATTCATTTCTTATTTGTTGATGTATATGAATACAAAATGTCTTTAAAAAAATCTGTTTTCTAAAAGAACAGAATTTTTGGCTGTTCCTTCGGCCTTCCTCGGTGTGTGTGTGTGTATAGTGGGTGGTGGTAGTAGGGGGGAAGAGTATAGCCAATGAGATGAGGAAATGTTTACATGTGACTCGTGTGTGTCCATCCCAGCATTTTCACACTTAAAGAGGTCAGTTGCGTGGGTGGCATTGTGGACATTTTCCAAAACCAAAGTAAGTCATAAAATGTTAAAGTGTGCATATATATATATATATATATATATATATATATATATATATATATATATATATATATATATATACAAATACATATATGTATATATAAATACATACATATATATACACCCATACACACACATACATAAACTTATATATACATGAATACTCCAAACACACATATATACATGCACATACACACATACATATATATATATATATATATATATATATATATATATATATATATATATATATATATATTTATTTATTTATTTATATATATTTATTAATTAATTTATTCATAAATTTATTTTTACGTATGTAAAAGAAAGTCATGGACACGTGTTACTGGCTATGTGCAAGTTAATCTATAAAAAGATTAATTAATAAATATATATAAAATTGATGACACGACCGATTAAGGGCGATGTAATGCAGTACCCTGCATATTCTTAACCACTCAGAGAACGAAAAATAATAATAAACACACTGATGTTCTATCGCTCGTAAAAACAATAACAAACAAAAAAGCTGCGTAACATCATAGGCGATTAGAAATCGTGTAGAAATCGAGGCAGGGCGTTCTGGTCTTGGATTAAAACACCAGACTATGAACATTTACATCGACGGTTCGATCCCTGCCAGGGTAGTCATACAGAAAATTAATTAATAAATATATACAAAATTTATGACACGTTTGATTGAATGAAGTACCCTGCATATTCTTAACCGGTAAGGGAGCAAAAAATAATAATCAACACTCCGATGTTCTATTGCTAGTAAAACAATAACAAACAAAAAAGCTATATATATATATATATATATATATATATATATATATATATATATATAAATTAGTAAAGTAAAGTAAAGTATAGTAACCGTCACCTACCTATAAATTAGGTATATGTTTATATATATATATATATATATGTAGGTATTAATAATTTAATATTTATTTATAAATATTATATATATATATTTATATATATATATATATTTATATATAGTAAGTTATGAAAATATATTTATGGCATATATATTTTCATAACATATTACCTAGCTCTACTCACGTATCGAGCACTGTTGAAATAAATATTAAAAATTGACACATAAAAAATTATATCTACTTATCATATTTCATTTAGATACATGAAATATATGTAGTTTGAGTTTTATGCAAAGGAGGGATATAGAAGGAGTGAAAGCTCTTCATAAAATTCAGATTCCTTCGATTTTGGGAAATTTTAACACTAGGTATTAGACATCAATTAATAAATATTCCCCAAATTTCAGTTTCTTATCATCGGAGGAATTGCATAGATAAGTAAGCAGTGGAAAAGGCAAAATTCAAAATTTGAAAAAATATAAAGTAATGGAGAGTAAGAGTGTGTGTGTAAAAATGTTTACAGACATTCACCAACTGGACAGACTCCATATTTTTACACGCACACTCTTACTCTCCATTACTTTATAGTTTTTCAAATTTTTAATTTTGCCTTTTCCACTGGCAACTCGTCCATCTATGTAATTCCTCTGATGATAAGATTTTAATCTTTGAAAAGCCTTGGCTTAAGGAAAGAAATATAAACATGTTTTTAACGAGTACAGCTTGAAATAGATTCATTATTCGTACATATTTATCTCTCTTCTTTCTTTTATCTTTATAATTGCTCTATCTCGTATATTGAGCTTAAACTATTTAACTATAGGTTCTATCCTCTAAAAGTATACTTTTAGTTTCATATTTTATATATATATATATATATATATATATATATATATATATATATATATATATATATATATATATATATATACTTTCCCTCTTGCATTCAGGACAAAAGTTTTCGGTTGATACATTTGAATGTGTTATTTTCATTTCGATTGCTATCAACTTATGCTGTAAATTATGAAACTCCCAAGGAAATATACCAGACGTGACAGGTATAGAAATGAAAATCACATCCCCCGGGGGGTCGAACGAAAGGTTTCGTTTTGTATTACTTGAAGCTGGTTGAATATGTGAGGAGAGTAATATGTGAAAGGCTTCAGGGTATAGTGGACCACCGTGATAAGCACGACAAGACTTGCCTGAAAGAATCATTGTATAATAAATTCATTGAATATTGACAATAGTTCATCTCAGAACTTGGTTTAATACATGCAAAGAATATTACATGCTAACTGAATGTATCCGTCTATGTCGGATGACAGGTTATATTACCATAATCTGAAGATAGAACAGGATTCTGGACTGCATCCAGTTGCTTCCTCATCTCTTCCATTCTGCAGATGCAATTTGTATGAATTAGCAAGTTCTAATACACTATTTTTGATTTACTTGGTTCTGCTTTGATGGCATTCGTTTCTCATGATAGAATCGTGTACTCACAGAAGGGATCACGTGAAGGTTGCCAACATCACTAGAACTTTAGTATTATGCTTTTAAGTGTTTCTGACCCTTTTCTCCCTTTCTTTTAACCCGCATGTCAACAGGTCAGAGGTTATTACAAAAGCTATCATGAGTCTATCGATCTGTGTTTCAGAGGTACTGCTGGAACTATCTACCTCTTAACACCTTGACCAGAGGAGGCTAAAGCTGATTGCACTTCACCCAAGAAAAGGAATTGTTTCAGCAGTGCTTTTTAGGTCTGTTTAGTTTTATAATTATACCAGAAAGAATACCCGTCCCAGGATGAGAAAAATTAATTAAACAGAACAGTTTTATGTCCCCTTACGAAGATTAAAATCAAGATATAATACTATTGAACCTTATGTCTAGAATCCTTGTTTCAATTTTGATCAAAATCCATTATATAATTTTGATGGCACTAGTATAGCTTTTGAATCAAACAAAACCTTTTTGTTCGATATCTGCCGTCCGATTACATAAACAGCCGGAAGATCCCAACGTCTTGAGAAGCAGATGACAACTCTTGGCTTTCGGGCCTTGATTCCGCCGGTCTGGGGTATTTTCCTGTTCAGTTCTAGGAGATCCACCCTCCCAGGCTTTGCCTTCTCACCTTCTGAGAAGAGGTTAGTTTATTGCTAATCGCCTGAGGCGCCCCTACCGGAGAATGCCGACGGGGTTGTCCAGGCATTTTTTTGTAGGCCAGAGTGCTCATTTTCTCATGCACTGGCTTTCCAATCCCACCTTCAATCTTGTGTCACATCTTTCTGCGGTGGGAGGGAAGTATATAAAAAAAAGATGATATCAACCCGCAGAGAAGGAGCGTTTACTGGTGACAATATCCAACAGGAACGCCAAATCCCACCTTCCCACGTATGTGCTAACTCCAAAAGAAAATCTGCAATGTTGTCGGAAATGAACAAAAACATGATTTTCACACAAAAAAACGCTT
Organism: Sepiola atlantica; assembly: GCA_963556195.1. NCBI lineage: Eukaryota > Metazoa > Mollusca > Cephalopoda > Sepiida > Sepiolidae > Sepiola > Sepiola atlantica. The sequence continues at coordinate 87,571,849 of OY744517.1, read as the reverse complement.
GTACAGACTTTGAACCGGACAAAAACCGAACTGTTTTTTCACCCTAACTCTAACCTAACCCTAAACAAATCGGTATTTGTGCGGTTCAAAAGTTGTATCCAGTACCCCCCCCAAAAAAAAAGAAACGAAAATAAATTCTGTAAAAATCGTTGTTTCGTTGATTATATTCTTTAAAATCTTCAGTTTATCCATAAAAAAACACCATTTATATAAATAAACAAAAAAAAGACAAATGTTAATTTTCCTGTGAAAAAAGAATATTTAATTGATTTCTTTGTCAATAAATAAATAAATTGTCATAAAAATTAAAATACGGTGACTGTTTTCCTTTCATTATTTTATTTCTGTTGACAATCTGCCGTGTTTGGATTTTGACGATGTGCATTTGGATTCGTCTTCTCATGTCTGTTTATGTATTTCTGCATTGACAAAAGTCAGCTTTGTCTGGGTCAAAAGCTGTACCAGTACCATGTTGATTGTACAAATTTTCTAAAGTAAGGTTTAAGCTTAAGGAGGCTTAAGAAAACATTGAAATTCAGGAAATCTTGCTTAATTGATGTCTAATGAGTATGGATCAAATTCAGTGCAAATCTGAAATATTCAAGTTTTCAAATCGCAGATTTTGCCCATATTATGCACCCTAAAAACCCTTTCAAATTCCCCAAAGAAACTGAAAATTGGATAATATTTATTAATTGATGTTTAATACTAAAACTTTTCAAAAATTGGAGGTATCTCAATTTTCAAGAAGAGCTTCCAACCCCTCTTTGCTCCCCTTGCATGAAATTAAATTAAATTAAATATTGCCTACATTATCAACCTTTATGCCTAGCAGCTGTGTACCGAAAGTCATAACGATCGGTTAATTAGTTTAGGAGTGAATCTTATACATGGAAATATATAAACATATACATGTACCTAACTTTATATAAATAGAGATAGAGTCTCTTTTAACAGTAACATGTCTTTTATGTGTCTGTGCTTGTGCGTTAATCTGGCCCAAACTTAATTTCAACCAAATCTTTTGAAAATCGTTATGATAATACATTTGAAAACTTGCAATCCTTATAAAACACAATTTAATGAACAAATGCTGAACATTAGATAATTCCATTATTTTTTTGGGGGGGTGGGAGGTAAAAATAATGTACATATTGGTTTGTTTACAAAGCGTAGTGTCCTGGTGGGGTCCTAGTTTCATAGATTTAGAGGCAGAGCATATCAGCCCTTTAGTGCCGGCACTGCTCAGGCAGAAGAACTAACATTACCATTCCTGACTGTGATAGCTGTTTTAATATAAACAATCTCCTTATAACAACAATGTGCAAGTTTATTTTCATTTCTTTTATCTTTCACATGTGGCTTTATACCTTGTGTTATGGTCCTGGGTTAGGACCATAAAAACATCCGGTGATGAGGTTCCAATTTGGGAACTTTGGGGAATGTGGCGTCACTCTTTAGTTGCCATTATAATAATATTTAGATGTGGGTGAGTAAAGATAGGTTTAGTCTGGTACATTTCCACATAATGTAAAAAATTAGGTAGAGTGGAATTTTCCAATTAGAATTCGAGTACGGTTACGTGTCCTGGCAGTGACGTCACAGACAGAGGAAACCGTCACTCTCACGTGGCGAATAAGCACGGGAGAACTATCTCTCTTTCGGCTGAATCAGCAGAGAGAGAGGGCGATGGGTTTTGATAGCCATGGGGGAGGTTGAAAGTTTTATGCATATACATGTATGCTATGAAGAAAGAATAAAACCCCAAAGAGACTTATGTGACGAATAAGCATGGAAGAACTATCCCTCTTTCGACTGAATCAGCAGAGAGAGAGAGAGCAGTGGGTGTTGATAACCATGTTTACGTGTATATATACTATGAAGAAACAATAAAACTCCAAGGAGATTCTTAAAACCCAATTTCATTTGTGATGTTTCTTTATTAATAACGTTTATGAAAGCTGTTATTGAGAAAAAGACAGAGAGAAGAGAAGGGAAAATGGAAACCTCACGACTGCGACTATAAAAATACGACCAGCTTATTCGGAAAAAAAGTGGATTCACCATGGGTATTGAAGAACCTCCAGCTATGCTATATATATATATATATATATATATATATATATATATTAGTTTGGTACGTTTATATATTTGTATGCACAGGATTCACTCCTAAACGAATTAACCGATCATTATGAATTTTGAAACACAGCTTCTAGACTTTGTAATGTGTGGTATATTTATTTTAATTTAGTCTCATGCAAAAGAGGGTGGAAGCTCTTTGTGAAAATTTAGATACATCCGATTTTTGTGAAATTTTAACAATAGGTATTAGACATCAGTTAATAAATATTCCCCGAATTTCAGTTTCTTTGGAGTATTTCAAAGGTTTTTTCGAAAGCTTAGTGGAAAAAGTATGGGCTACTTCAGAATTTATTCTTTGCAATTTATTACTTTATTATAGTATTATAAATAAATATATTCCACGTGTATTATACAGGGTGTTGCAGCAAAATCCGACACTCGACAAAAGAAAACATAATAAACAATGAAAACAAATGCATATACAACTGTTGTTTTTATTGCCTATTATGCCAAGAGAACTAACTTTCTCTCTTCTGCACATTCATGCAAAATATGTTTAAACTTAAAATAGACTCAGCTTAATGAGTAAACAGACGCAACACATATTTAATGGACAATTTTTTCATATTAAAAATTTCAGATAAAAATTTCAGATAAAAAATTGCACATAAAAGCATACACTATTAAACACATTTTTCTTCTGTTTCTTCTTTGTTTAACATGTCTCTTCCACATGAAATGTGGGTTACACGTGGATTAAGTGACTTTTTTATGAAACTCTATCATTATTCCATGATAAACGCCAGTATACTGAAATCATATGCCCTTAATAGGGTTAAGATGAACATTCATATACACTAAATGTACAAAAGCAAGGAAATTCCCAAATTTTTACACTTTTATTGTCACTAATTAAGGATATAACTACATATCAACCAAACCATTTCATTATCACATCACTACAGTATAAATCTCTATGCATGAGTGGATGAAGTGTGTGAGGTTCGCTGAAGAAAAATTCCTACCAGTAAAATACATAGCCCTGTTGTGCTCGCATACCCTTAACAACAATAAAAGTGTAAAAATTTGGGAATTTCCTTGCTTTTGTACATTTAGTGTATATGAATTTTCATCTTAACCCTATTAAGGGCATATGATTTCAGTATACTGGCATTTATCATGGACTGTCACTACTTTTGTAAAGGCTATACCTCAATACAATGGTCATTTTTATGTTTTTTTTTAATTTTCTGGAAAACTAAGGTATACGGTAGACTGAAATTAAAATGCCATCAACTAGACCCTAGAACCTCTATCTCTGCCAAAAATCAGCTGAATCCATCAAATAGTTAATGATATACAGGGTGGCACATGCGTACGTACATACACACGGATAACACAAAATCATGCCTGACCTTTCTGGATCTCTGGGTTGCCTTGACTAATGATGCTGAAATTCTACACACTTATAGAACCTATCAAAAAAATAATTTGTGCAAAGTTTTAACTAATTTGATTTATTGATTTTTTAATTATGATTGATCAAAGAAATGAGATTTCTAGCATAGGCCGTTTTTGAAGTCTATTAAGGGATAGAGCGCTCTCGCACCTCCCTTGATTTATTATTGCTGAAGGTCATCTTTGACTTAGTCATTTCAAGTCTTTATTGGCTTGACTTTCCCTCGCTTACCCTCATATGAGATATGTGTACATCTGTTTATCCAACCAGAGCTTCGTTCAACATGTTCATGCCACCTTAGGCGGTTGCAATGCAGAGCTAACTCCAGGCTGGGAACCTTCAGCTGCAATATCAGGGAGTCGGAACTAACTGTTTAGTCAAAGCGCATACCACAAATCTACTGCACCATAGCCATGTCATTCCACTGCATCTTCAGAAAGACCGAGCTATGGGGAGCCCACATTATGCTTGAAATTCTTACTAACCTAAGCCCACATTATACTTGAAATTCTTACTAACCTAAGCCCACATTATACTTGAAATTCTTACTAACCTAAGCCCACATTATACTTGAAATTCTTACTAACCTAAGCCCACATTATGCTTGAAATTCTTACTAACCTAAGCCCACATTATACTTGAAATTCTTACTAACCTAAGCCCACATTATACTTGAAATTCTTACTAACCTAAGCCCACATTATGCTTGAAATTCTTACTAACCTAAGCCCACATTATACTTGAAATTCTTACTAACCTAAGCCCACATTATGCTTGAAATTCTTACTAACCTAAGCCCACATTATACTTGAAATTCTTACTAACCTAAGCCCACATTATACTTGAAATTCTTACTAACCTAAGCCCACATTATACTTGAAATTCTTACTAACCTAAGCCCACATTATGCTTGAAATTCTTACTAACCTAAGCCCACATTATACTTGAAATTCTTACTAACCTAAGCCCACATTATACTTGAAATTCTTACTAACCTAAGCCCACATTATGCTTGAAATTCTTACTAACCTAAGCCCACATTATGCTTGAAATTCTTACTAACCTAAGCCCACATTATACTTGAAATTCTTACTAACCTAAGCCCACATTATACTTGAAATTCTTACTAACCTAAGCCCACATTATGCTTGAAATTCTTACTAACCTAAGCCCACATTATGCTTGAAATTCTTACTAACCTAAGCCCACATTATACTTGAAATTCTTACTAACCTAAGCCCACATTATACTTGAAATTCTTACTAACCTAAGCCCACATTATGCTTGAAATTCTTACTAACCTAAGCCCACATTATGCTTGAAATTCTTACTAACCTAAGCCCACATTATACTTGAAATTCTTACTAACCTAAGCCCACATTATACTTGAAATTCTTACTAACCTAAGCCCACATTATACTTGAAATTCTTACTAACCTAAGCCCACATTATGCTTGAAATTCTTACTAACCTAAGCCCACATTATGCTTGAAATTCTTACTAACCTAAGCCCACATTATACTTGAAATTCTTACTAACCTAAGCCCACATTATACTTGAAATTCTTACTAACCTAAGCCCACATTATACTTGAAATTCTTACTAACCTAAGCCCACATTATACTTGAAATTCTTACTAACCTAAGCCCACATTATGCTTGAAATTCTTACTAACCTAAGCCCACATTATACTTGAAATTCTTACTAACCTAAGCCCACATTATACTTGAAATTCTTACTAACCTAAGCCCACATTATGCTTGAAATTCTTACTAACCTAAGCCCACATTATGCTTGAAATTCTTACTAACCTAAGCCCACATTATACTTGAAATTCTTACTAACCTAAGCCCACATTATACTTGAAATTCTTACTAACCTAAGCCCACATTATGCTTGAAATTCTTACTAACCTAAGCCCACATTATGCTTGAAATTCTTACTAACCTAAGCCCACATTATACTTGAAATTCTTACTAACCTAAGCCCACATTATACTTGAAATTCTTACTAACCTAAGCCCACATTATACTTGAAATTCTTACTAACCTAAGCCCACATTATGCTTGAAATTCTTACTAACCTAAGCCCACATTATACTTGAAATTCTTACTAACCTAAGCCCACATTATACTTGAAATTCTTACTAACCTAAGCCCACATTATGCTTGAAATTCTTACTAACCTAAGCCCACATTATGCTTGAAATTCTTACTAACCTAAGCCCACATTATACTTGAAATTCTTACTAACCTAAGCCCACATTATACTTGAAATTCTTACTAACCTAAGCCCACATTATGCTTGAAATTCTTACTAACCTAAGCCCACATTATGCTTGAAATTCTTACTAACCTAAGCCCACATTATACTTGAAATTCTTACTAACCTAAGCCCACATTATACTTGAAATTCTTACTAACCTAAGCCCACATTATACTTGAAATTCTTACTAACCTAAGCCCACATTATGCTTGAAATTCTTACTAACCTAAGCCCACATTATGCTTGAAATTCTTACTAACCTAAGCCCACATTATGCTTGAAATTCTTACTAACCTAAGCCCACATTATACTTGAAATTCTTACTAACCTAAGCCCACATTATACTTGAAATTCTTACTAACCTTAGCCCACATTATGCTTGAAATTCTTACTAACCTAAGCCCACATTATGCTTGAAATTCTTACTAACCTAAGCCCACATTATGCTTGAAATTCTTACTAACCTAAGCCCACATTATACTTGAAATTCTTACTAACCTAAGCCCACATTATACTTGAAATTCTTACTAACCTAAGCCCACATTATGCTTGAAATTCTTACTAACCTAAGCCCACATTATGCTTGAAATTCTTACTAACCTAAGCCCACATTATACGTGAAATTCTTACTAACCTAAGCCCACATTATACTTGAAATTCTTACTAACCTAAGCCCACATTATGCTTGAAATTCTTACTAACCTAAGCCCACATTATACTTGAAATTCTTACTAACCTAAGCCCACATTATGCTTGAAATTCTTACTAACCTAAGCCCACATTATGCTTGAAATTCTTACTAACCTAAGCCCACATTATGCTTGAAATTCTTACTAACCTAAGCCCACATTATACTTGAAATTCTTACTAACCTAAGCCCACATTATACTTGAAATTCTTACTAACCTTAGCCCACATTATGCTTGAAATTCTTACTAACCTAAGCCCACATTATGCTTGAAATTCTTACTAACCTAAGCCCACATTATGCTTGAAATTCTTACTAACCTAAGCCCACATTATACTTGAAATTCTTACTAACCTAAGCCCACATTATACTTGAAATTCTTACTAACCTAAGCCCACATTATGCTTGAAATTCTTACTAACCTAAGCCCACATTATGCTTGAAATTCTTACTAACCTAAGCCCACATTATGCTTGAAATTCTTACTAACCTAAGCCCACATTATACGTGAAATTCTTACTAACCTAAGCTCACATTATGCTTGAAATTCTTACTAACCTAAGCCCACATTATACTTGAAATTCTTACTAACCTAAGCCCACATTATACTTGAAATTCTTACTAACCTAAGCCCACATTATGCTTGAAATTCTTACTAACCTAAGCCCACATTATGCTTGAAATTCTTACTAACCTAAGCCCACATTATACTTGAAATTCTTACTAACCTAAGCCCACATTATACTTGAAATTCTTACTAACCTTAGCCCACATTATACTTGAAATTCTTACTAACCTAAGCCCACATTATGCTTGAAATTCTTACTAACCTAAGCCCACATTATGCTTGAAATTCTTACTAACTTAAGCCCACATTATACTTGAAATTCTTACTAACCTAAGCCCACATTATGCTTGAAATTCTTACTAACCTAAGCCCACATTATGCTTGAAATTCTTACTAACCTAAGCCCACATTATGCTTGAAATTCTTACTAACCTAAGCCCACATTATACTTGAAATCCTTACTAACCTAAGCCCACATTATTTCGATTCCATTGTAATTCATTTTGCGTTCTCATAAGAGCCGTTTACCATTAATTTCTCACCGATAATGGCCTCCTCAGGATTTCAGTACTCTCTGTGCCCTTCCAATGGTATTTGCCCTCCTCGGTCTTTCCATCTACTCAGACTCTTCACAACGATTTTCTGTTGTACTGATGGGAGGAGGGATGTTAAACCATAGGATTTTTTTTATATATCTACTACGGACTACTGTTCTCATCTTGGATGTTATTTTCACAGATGTGTCTTGTCGAACTTGGAAATTTTTATGTCGAACTCGGGAATCTGTACGAAATTCAGAATGGAAACCCTTATTTAATCCACAGGGGTAATTTGTTCCCATTCCGTCAGTCATGATCGGGTAGAAATGTTTAGTAATCATGACCAAGTACATGTGGATGCAATTCAATTTAAGTGTAGAAAAATATACAAAGGTAAGACATACCAGCCACTAAAAGTATAGCTAGAAGAACATCGGAAACGAGGGTACGAGAACAATCCATCCTCATAGATTAAATAAATAAATACAGATTCCAGATTTCGACAAGATTCGACTAGTTTTAGTTTCTTTGGGTTCGTCTTAATCTGTTCTATCTATATTTCTAGTTTTATGTACGAAATGCTATTCTATTTCAATTTACACGTGGTATGTCAGTGTCACCTGGCTATGTGGTTTGTTTTCCATACTCAACTATTTTTTTAAATATTTCGGCTATTTTTTTCAGACATTTTTTATTCACAAGGAGTTCTCACACAAGTGATCATACACTGATAAAAAACAGTTTGTGTTCCCTGGAGTCTAAGTTACAACAAGTCTCCCCAAATTTTCAGTGTTCTCTTCTTCTTTCCATCACTAATGTAAATCACTTTGCGTACTCGCACCAGCTGTTTACCATTGAGTTCTCACTGATAATAACCGTTGGCTTTCTCTTGAATTTGAGTGATTATAAACCTCCGCACGATTCAAGTATTCTCAATGCCCTTCCAGTCGAGTTTTGAATGGTGCTAGCCCTCCTCGATTTTTCCATCTTTTTAGAACACACATAACTATTTTCTGTGGTACTAACCGATATTGGTGCCTCCGCATTTTGAGTGAGAAGGGCAGATTATAGTATTTTTTCTTACATATCTACTTATACAGTCTCGGTTCCCTTCAGTGTGTCTTAGTATATTCAATGTATACTTTTAGTAAGTTGAAGTAATCTGTGCACATAAGAATCTTACTATATAATTACTTCGATGGATAACTTGCTAAACATTAGGCAAGAGATTCTACAAAATTATCTACACCGGAGCAGGTACATGCTATCTAATAATAATAATTGGGGAATCAGTAAAAACCAAAAAATATTATATAGAGATTTTCTTAATACAAGAATAGTTTACAAAGTTTGGAAATGGAGCACAATTATGGTACATCGCCTTCCAACAATCCGCCTTAATTTTCATTATATTTAAAATTAAGAAATGAGTATTCCTGCAATTTTGCAATTATTTAGCAGCATCAAATAAATTACCATTATGCTGGGTTTTGGGTAGTGCATGAATAATTAGAGAATAATTTAGATAATATGCATATTTTAAGTTTTATGATGAATAAAATAGTTTTCTTGAGAATTCCTCACTGATGATGGCAACTCTAAAAGCACATATTTACTGCTTAAAAGGGGATGGGATCAATATTGTATGTAAGTTTTTCATGAGGATGTTTAAATCATAGGAATTTTTCTTTGCTTCTGAAAAAATCTCAACCGGTTAGCTAGATACGTTTAAAGGCTTATAAGTATGTCTTTCGTCTACAAACTTAAGCTTTTCCGTCAAACCAAAAACTCTAATTAAGCTTTTTCCATTAGGTAAAAGGTTATCTAATCTGGAGGTGGGTGTTGTATTGTGTGGGGCTTAATAAAAATGACAACAAAGGTATCTTAGGAAAATATAATAAGTATATTTATTTGTCGGTGACGATAGGGTGGTGGTCGGAGAGGTTTTGTGCACAGGGAACTAGACGGTTGATTCTCTCCGAGGTTCGATCGTCAACTGTCTTTTGATTTTCGGTTGTTATTATATAACGATTTTGTTGCCACCTGGACGACCTCATTGAGATTGCACTAGGTGACAGCTTGAACTTTATTTGACACTTCCAAAATCTGTCTATCTTTTCCTGGCATGACACAACCGCACCTGGCAATATGATCTTTAACCTTTCCGACATCTCTGTTTCTTCTGACATCACTGTTTAAGTGATTCTTGCAGGTGCATCCTTTTTTTCTCAGAAGAAACTTATCTTTTGACAATCGATCATATGTTGCCTCTTCCTGTGCAGGTGTTTGTCTGGTTGTGAGTTTTTTAAATTTTATTTTCAAATAACTTTTTGGTCATCCGACAATTATCTTATCAACTGACAATCGCCAGGGGCATCTGTTTTATCAACAAACATTTCATGCACCGACTCGGATATGTAACATTATTATGCTAAACTACCAATAATTAATAATTACTAATTACTGATTAAAATAATGTAAGTGTTTAGTTTGCTAATGAACAACCAATTGTGACAATTCCTTGTGGACGTATGCTACACATCATCCCCAAGGAGGAAGTAATTTCTGGGAGAATGGTCTCATGACAACAGAACACTACTATTCTACACCCCCTCCCCAATAAAGGAAGAGATCATGCTGGGAAGATGATGGGTAATAAGCCACTTCTGCTGTGACAGTTTAATGGATAACCATTAACACAATAGATGTGGGAAAGGATCCTCTTTGTGCTTCATTTAGGATAGATATGGGTTTTAGGAGAGCAAGATGTAACCTTTAAGAAGGGGAATTATAGTTACTTTGCCTCTCAGATCAACAATTCAATTTATCTGTATGACTTGCATTTGACTTTATTAGATTATTAACAAGCAATAAGGTCTCTCAGAACTCCAATATAATGTGCATTGAACTCCAATCAACTGGTTACTATCTTGTAACTCGTAAATTAAAATAGACGATATATATATACACCTAATTTCTTTACGGGGAGGGAGGGGTAACAAAAGGTATCTTTATGATGAATTTTCAGTATATCAATTAGAATTTTTGAAATGAGACTTTATTGAGGGATTACGAATTTTTAGTTCTGATGGCAATATTTAGGAGGCAGTATCATTGTTAGCATTTCTAGTATATATAAGTGATATTGGTAGGCCGTATTTTATGAGCACTGGCTAAAGGTACGATAATATCTAACAAAAACTATAATTAGAAACTTGCATAGTACAAGCCATTTATAATAGAAGGATTCTGGAATCATAAATGTAACACTAGCAGTACTGAAGGGATTATGGTTGGAAGTTACTTGATGTAGCTAAGTGCTGGTGATATGCATCAATAAGTTGAAATCTTGGAAGTTTTAATAGTAAGACTAATGGGATTTCCCAAACTTTATATGTATATAAATATAAGTAGCGGGTTTTCTTTAGTTATAACTCATGAAATATACTGGGTTATGAATAACAGACAGTTGGGCATGTAAGCGCACTAATATGCACTATAGAAATTGGGATAGTATAGTCTTCTGATGTTAATACTTAGTATAATTCTTTTTGTTTTTTTTTGTTATAGGTCTATCGTAATAATGAATACATATGCTAATCGAAACGGTTGTCTCTCTTTTAGTCTTTTTTAGAGATTCTAAAAGTCGAATTATCTCCCTTTCTCTGTCTGTCATAGAATTTGTGGGGTGAAACCGACTAGACTCCTGATTTTCAACTGATAAATAGAATTAATTCTTGTAATAAACTCTATTAACTATAATTCTGATTTATTTTCTCTTAAAAATGAAAATAATATTTTTGATAGACTTGTTTAAAGACTTTGATTCTCTAGAATTTATGTATTGTAGACTTGCACACATTTGCTGCCGAATTAATTGCCTAAATAGCTAGCATTAAAACAACCGCAGTTTCGCATTAACTTTATTTGTTTAAAAATTCTTTATGAAGAATTTTAGCTTTTACAATAATAATTAATAATAACTATAATTAATGATAATTTACTAATTCATTTTGAGTTAGTTTTTTTCTATTTGGGAAATTTTGAGCAACTTTCTAAGTTTACCTAGACTAGCTCCATAAGCACCAAGTTTGAAGTGATCATTCGAAAAGCTGATTCGGGTTCCGAGTGTGGTTTTTTTCTGGGAGGGGGAATCCCTTTTTGATTTTGTCACAGTTTATCATATGAGTTTTTCGCATTTATTTAACTTCAACTTAAAAAACTTTTATCAGGACTCAGTTTGGAACTTCACCATATTTTTCTCCTGTTTTTGAGGTAATATATTTTTCACAATTCAACCATATATACTACTACTCTCTGATGATTGACAAGGTTGGACAAAGAATACATTTATCCATATTTGCCATGAAACACATGTAAGAAAAATTGATGTTAAATTTGAAAAAATTATTTTGAGTGTAAGATGAAATATGGAAATAAAGTGATTGTATAATGAAAATTATGGTGTTGGATTAATTTCCTATGGTTATCGAAATGCAAAAATAATATATATATATATATATATATATATATATATATATATATATATATATATATATATACACTAGAAGAATAACTGTTCTAGGATGGGTAAAACTATTAAAAAAACCCAATAAAAACAGCTCTGTTCAAATTCTGTAGAAGTAGCAATATTTTCTTTTTTTTCTAAATAAATAAAATGTATAATTATTTTTATATTTTTATTCTGTTTTTGTTTAGTTTTTAAACAGAAAAAAATCAGTTCAGGTCATGAAAAATAATTATTTGTATATTTTGGTTCTGTTTGTGATTAGGTTGTAAACGAATTGTTATGAAAAACCAAGAAAGGAGCAACTATGTCAGAATCTGTAGAAATACGAAGAATATCTTTTTATTATTAATAAATGAAACTCAGAATTATTTTTATGTGTTGATTATTAAGTATTGGTTATTTTTAATTTTTAAGCCACGTGTTAGTGTAATGTTTGTTTAAATATACATATATTTAAATGAAAACTAACTTGATATTATAGATATTGAAAGTTGGTAAACCGTAAAATATTATTTAAGTCACTCCTACCTACCTTATAAGCATTACGTGTGTGAGAGGCGTAGTAAGAGTAGTGAATGTTGCTTAGTCATCGCTTATTTTCTGGTTAGCTAATTCTGAAATCGGTGTTTTTATTTTTACTTCTTTGTGAAATAATAGGACCGCTAATCCGACCGGTGTTTATGATGGTGGTTGGAGGACTTTTTTTTGTTAGAATATAATTTGCCACTATCCTTTTGGATGACTTATTTGGGAGAGGCTTGGAGGCTTTTATATATATATATATATATATATATATATATATATATATGAATTATAACAATATATGTATTAGCATATACTATCAGTAACTTTTTAATTAACACTATCTTCAAAAAGATTCAGCTCGATGATTGTCAACAAGTAACAACAGAGCATATATAAATATATCAGGTTCATTTTATATTCAAAGATTTGAGGTGGGCCAACCAACATTATTATGTCAATATCAACTCTGGCGTCCTAATGAGTTACTTTTTCACATGTGAGTGTTTTTTCCTTGTTTTTTTCTTTGTTTTTGCCCACAATGACCCACTGTGTGGTGTAGGTTTTTTCAAGAGTTTTCAATTCGAGAACTTTTCTTCTTTGCTGATTTCTGTGATGATCTTGGGGTTTGCAGAGTTGATACATGGCTCACATCAAGAGAAACGAGTCGTAAATATATATCTCACAGGAATGTTGTTTTTTGAAAATGTGAAAAAATAAAAAATAAAAATAAAAACTAAAAACCATGGTTATTGGAATATAAAATTAACCTGACTTATTTATATACACACACACACACACACACACACACACATATATATATATATATATATATATATATATATATATATATATATATATATATATATATATATATATATATATATATATATATATCCAGCATTTTCTTTTAACCGTATTTCGTTAGATATGATGGACAATTTATGTCTGCATATTTTTGTTTTGATCCTTTCTAATTTCCATATGTGCTTTCTGGTTTCGACTGGGAATGGCCGATGTATTCTTTACTGGATAACCGCCCCTGAAGATGGATTCAGACAGATCCGAAAGTACTAGGGATATAAGCGAATATGAGAGATATATTGGCCAGTTACCGCTCGAAACCAGAAAACACATACTGACACTAAAAAGGATAAAAACAAAAATATGCAGACATGAATTGCCAGTCATATCTAACGAAATATGCAAGTAAACTTTTATTTTAAAATCGGAAGTTATAAATGTGTTGAATAAGGATTGTATAAAAGATGAATGAATGATTATTGAATAATAATAATAGTAGTAATAATGATTAGTAATAATAATAATAATAATAATAATAATAATAATAATAATAATAATAATAATAAAGAAAAAATATCTTAAATGAAAATATGGGAACATAAGTAAACTTGAAGTTTTAGTAAGAATAGCACAGCAAATAATACCATCTTTATATATATATAGTTTTATTTTGAAACGTCACACATTGGAAACGTTGGCGGAATGGCAATAATAAAGAGAATATTGTTTTTATAAAATATTTAGAAAACCTTCACAACGCAAATTATTTGTTTTTAAAATAAATTATTTATTTATCTTAAAAACATTTTTTTTTAACTTGAGTACTTTCGGTAATATATACCATCTTCAGAAATGGAGTTTATGTATCTGTCTGTCTGTCTGTCTGTCTTTCTGAAGCCGAAACTCCATCAGAGTAGTATGACTATTTACTATGTCTGCCAGTTTCATTATATTCTACTTCGTGTGTGTTTTTGATATTTTGTATGTCATGAAAATGTATATTTTTCAAAATGGGCAGAAACAATTGTCTGATAATAAAAGTTCTTGTATGAAATCTGGAATGTTTCCTTTGTAACTATGATTAGATTATTTATATTTATATGACATTTCGATATATAAGAGCCAAGATGGAAAAAATTATTAATTCAGAGACAGCATTACAAATTACTAATGTAAAAATTCCAGGTTATCATAAATATTTTAATTTTAACCTTACCCCTTCTCAGGATTTATATATATATATATATATATATATATATATATATATATATATATATATATATATATATATATATATATAAATGTTGTTTAGCACAAGACAAATGAAACGGACCGTAAAAATTATATCTCACAGAAATGTTATGTTATGTTTTTTGGAAATGTGAAAAATAATAAAATTAAAGCATGGTTATTGGAATATAATATGAACCTTATATATATATATATATATATATATATATATATATATATATATATATATATATATTGCAGGAAGGTTTTATAAATGCATGTCTGATTAAAGACAACGGATTTTTTCTTTTGTTTATTTTCTTACTTGTTTTCTTGACTCTGCAATCTAGTTTTCAGGTCTATAGTATCAATCGGTGTTGATTTCACAATAAAAAATATATTAAATGTATTAAAACTGGTAATGTGAAGTGTGTTAATTTTGCCCAAACTTAAATCCGTCAAACTTCTACTATTTTCAAAATCGCTTCAATCTTAATTTTGAAAACTTTATATAAAATATATAATTTATTGAATAAATGCTGAAAATTTTTTTAAAATTGGATAATTCTATTATTTCTCTTGGTTAAATAATTAACACATTAATTCGTTTATAAAAGGTAGTCTTCTAGTCAGGTCCATATCATGATTTGGGGGTGAGCCCATGACCCCCTTGCACCAATACAAACTCAACCTCAGGAAGGTTGAAATAATAACTGACTCAAATTAGGTTTGAACATTTTTTATGAAATACAAATTTTAGAAATGAATGCTCACAGACATTTAATAATCATCGAACTGATTCAATTTTTGTGCATTAACATGCAGCAGATATTGAATTAATTTGTTAGAATTCGCTGAAATTGACATCTTCGACTGTGTTTTCAGGGTCAACCCCTTCAAATTCACTGTCAGAATCAGAATTACAGAAGTACAAGATAAAGAAATTATCATCTGCCATTTTAAACAATTTTAGAAATTGCAGTTTCACTCTCATTCCAAATTTAGAAGACCATATTCTCGTGATTTAACACTCAAATTACTGTTGCTGCCAGAGACCCATGAATTTCTTCCACTATGATATAAGGAACCAACTCCGAAATTAGTTTTTGTTTTTGCTGGGTTTTACGGCATGTCAACCATTATTTGATCATTTTATGCTGAAAACATACATGATTTACAATTATTGTAGTTGGCTTGAAGCATAGTGTGTAGTAAATATATATATATATATATATATATAGATATATATATATATATATATATATATATATATATAAAAAGAGAGAGATAATTTATAGGAGGCGATTACAATGTATCGGATATAAACGGAACTCAAAACAAGACAAGACTAATGCAAAAGTTAAATGAGTTTTTCTGGTTCTTTCCTTTATTATTTATTATTATTATTATTATTATTATTATTATTATTATTATTATTATTATTATTATTATTATTATTATTATTATTCATAGTAGTCTCAACTTTTGGATGTTTTTAGTTGGGGTTTTGTTTTTTTAATGTTTTTTAACATCAAGTTAATTCCCTTGACCTTATATATTCAAGCTGTACCTTAACCCTTTCGCTGTTCCTAATAGGCAAGCCTTTTGCAGAATTGTAAAAGAAATTGTCTCGTCAATCTATGTAAGCCATTTATGATGGCTTTTCGTTATGGTTCCAAGCGCTCCAATTACAAAGAGGATCACCTTTACTTCTTTGAATTTCCATAGTCTAATTATTATTATTATTATTATTATTATTATTATTATTATTATTATTATTATTATTATTATTATTGTTATTATTATTATTATTATTATTGTTATTATTATTATTATTATTATCACTATTATTATTATTATTATTATTATTATTTGGATTGTTTTTAAATAACAAATTTTACTTGTCGTCAGTGTCACAGGATAGTGGGGTCCGTATAACAATGTTTTTGTATACGATTGTTTTTTGTAAGGAACTTAAAAATTCCTTTTTAGCACAGTAAAGTGTCCACGATGGTCTAAAATTCGGGAGGAACTCTTGTTCAGACTACACTGAAACAAAACTAACACAAATCTTTGCATTTATTTCTCATTCCACAAAATTGGTGACCATCCACATTTAGAACAATAAAACTAAATTTTTAAATTGCGACAACGAAAGATAAACTATTTCTTCAAAAAATAAATAATGAAAACTCTTGAATTAACGGAATTAGATGTACACGGATGGTTATCATGCAAACTCAGTTCAACTACAGTGACAAACATAATATGTTACATGGTAATTGCAAAAGTTACTAGCACAATTTTGAACTCCGAAAACTATGAAGATCTTGTTAGATCACTGAGACAAAACGAGATCACATGAAAGAACAAATCAATGTCTACAACCACTATTACTACACGTCCATCTACTTATCCCCAATAAATGTTATCTATAGTTACAATGCTACGGATAGGACATGGCGTAGTGATGCTGTAAGAAACTAATAGAAAAATCATTTGCAGCACAGTAAGGTCACACGATGATCAAAAAAGAGCAATTCTTGTTCCGACTACTAACACAACTCCCACAAACGCCCTCCTAATTACACGAATCTCTTTCCCCTCTGCTCAG
Organism: Sepiola atlantica; assembly: GCA_963556195.1. NCBI lineage: Eukaryota > Metazoa > Mollusca > Cephalopoda > Sepiida > Sepiolidae > Sepiola > Sepiola atlantica. The sequence continues at coordinate 87,554,544 of OY744517.1, read as the reverse complement.
GTCCACCATGTTTTTCCATCTGCCTCACTGTCGTTGTATATTTATTTACCTTCTCTGTAGGAAGTTAGACACAAGGTCAAGTGAGTTTTGAAAAGCAAGTGCACTAGATGAAGTGCACTCTGGTCTACAAAAATACCTGAGCAGATCCATCAGCATTCCCCGGTAGAGGAGCCCTAAGAGATTAGCAATAAACTAACCCCCTTCTTAGAGAGAGTAAAAGCTGGAAGAGTGAACTGAACAGAACTATATTTCAACCGGACAGCAACTAAGCCATTGTTTGACTGATTGTCAAGGACGTATTGTCGTTGTATCTCGTCTTTTAAAATGGGTTAGTATCCAGGCATTTAAATCACCGACACCTATTAAAACCCACACCTCTGAGCATGCTCCTTTTTCCTATTGTAAATAGCCACCCAACATGTAAAAAAAAACTGTGGTCGCTTTTAACTCGATAAGTTCTCATCTCTGTCATCATAGTGTTGTAGATTAATTTGAATTTTTGAAGAGATTTATTTTTACATACAGCACCTGATCTTCTCAAATGGTCACCTATTTAATACTGACCAGGCTCAACGTCGTTTTACTTGGGCGATCTTAACTGCGAAATTATAGCCGTATATTACTCTTATAAACAAACCAATGTGTTAATCTTTATAATTACTGAACATCAGAGACGAAACTTTTACAAAATTTCCAGTCTTCATATGCTTTATAAGGAATGCATTTATTTTTTCTTCAAATTTACCCTCATAATGATTTTCACAAGACGATAAGTTTGACAGAATTACGTTTGGGTCAGATCAATATACATGCGCAATAACATTTTATTTTATTTTATTTTTTTAATATGTTCTTACTTTTAAAAGCAACACTATATATTTTTTCTGACAAACTGTTAAATAAGCCACAAAAATATTGTTTAAAGTAGTGAGGCCTCCTAAGCATTACTGACCCGCCCTCTGTTGCAGTATTTGGAAGTAGATAGTATTGGCTCTCACAACCACTTTTTATTGGCAAGAAAAAACTAAATGTGTATAACACGCACATATGGAGACAGTACCCATCTATCAAAGATGAATTAATTTGCATATACACGGAACCACATTGTAAAAGGTTACTCATAAATATATCTTACAGCATTCTCTATAACATTATTTAATCTTTTAATGAGTTTGGTCATGCTTCATTTAAATAATGCTTACGTTTTCATCAGAAACTAGAAGGCCCAACTGTAATGAATAAGGACCCATGCATACTCCTGCTCCCAGCTCTGAACCCTATATTACCATTTTTATAATGTTGTGTAATTTTCAAGTGTTCCTTTTCTTTTTATTTACATTCCTTTATTGTAGGATAGCGTTGTGGGTGGGTGGCAGGCTTCTAACGATCCCCATAGATCGTTTTCATTGACAGAAACAGCTGTTCATCTGTTTGAAGTAGTTGATGACGTCTAGTTGTAAAGGTAGTCGTAGTGGTGATGTGGCAGTCGTAGAGATCTTGAGCCTTTCTTTCTATCTTCTCTTGCTGGATGAACTAATATAATTTCTTTAAAAAGAACAACAAATAGCTTCATTAATTGCTCTGATATTTTATATACTTCTTACAGTAATTTGCAGCAAGGCGAACTGCATCCTTTCCCTCCCATTCTAACCCTCATAGGGTGGAGGAGGATTCAAAACCCACGTCTGATCACTTTGATGTCAAATTCCCAGAGACAAGATCTCTCTAACTTTTCTGCCACATACTTCTTTTCATGACATCATATATTAACACGTAGTCCCAATTCAAAAAATTGTAACTTCTAAATGGAATTTTTCATACTCAGTTTAATTTTTACCTTACACGAAAAATTTCCGGTTTAACTTTACTTTTACAAACCTGCATATAAATATTGCTACATATTTACATCATTATCTTACTCTCCTTCTCATACATTGCTGCCGCTTCTACTACTACAATTCCCTCTATTATATGCCTACCATCACTTCCTCATTTCCTTCCTTCACAACATCTTGTAATCATTCGCCTTTCCTCCCACCATCTAAAACATTCAATGTGCAAGCAAGTAAGATTATCGAAATTTTATTATTATATAAATAAATAAACAACTCATTTTTAAGCTCTTCTGGTTGAATAGAATCACCTACCACTTCTGTCACGTGTTGTCTGAAGGCGCCAATGAATAAAATACAATAGTTATTGGCTGTTCGTTTATGTTTAAAATAGATAAGCTTAGTATATATTTCTTCTGCATTGATATTAAGGTCCAGGCAACAAAGTCTTATCCATGTCGTAGCAATATTCTTTATAGCATCAGTTTGTCATCGCAGTCAAAGCTAATGTATGCCAGAAGGAAGCAAGCAACATTGATAGTGTGAAGACAGGAAATAACTCAATAGGGACACAAAAAAACACACGCTATGATGCAAGATTCTAAAAGCACATATCAATTTGGAATACTTCAGTTCTGTAGAAGCCATTAAATACACGCAGGGTATGTCAAGAACGGTAGTTATGGTGACAAGAGGGAAAGTATTAGATATATTCGCGTTTAACATCCTATCCTGGAAAAGAAGAAAGTGAAAAAGAAAATCTGAAAGGCAGAATGTATTGAGTGAAGGGGAGAATGTGATGCATTCTATGTGAATGGTTCAGAGGAAGATAAACGATGAAGTAAAATGGTGTGATGGAGAATTTTTGCTTGACTGATTCGGTTAGTGCAAGAAAAAGGAAAAGATGAGGGTTGTTTTTTTCTTGTTTGACAGACGAGTGTCTGGTTCGAATCTATCCCGGAGATTTTCCATGAGAAGATTATCATTGTGTCCTTGTTTAAAAAAACAAACAGTCTCTGCCTTTATTATTGAATTGTTCACTTGCCTTTTGCAGACATACATACATACATACATACATACATACATACATACATACGTTTGCTATTTATATATATTAGATTGTTCAGTTGTATGTTGACAATTCTTTTTGTTTTTCTTGCCTTATTTGCCGCTTTACCTTCTTTTTGTAGTTTGTTGATTTGAGTTTCCAATCTAGTTTCCCACTTGTGCTTTGTTGGTCCATTAGTTTTACGGGATTTTGTTTCTATTCTTAGTCTCATAATTACCGATTTGGCCCCTACACGAACTAACTGGTTAAAGTCTGTAATGGTACCTGTTAAGATATATGAGAGAAGTCTGTTCCCTTTTTCTATTTCTAATTTTAATTTCTTCCATTCTTCGTTTCTTGGGAATGGGAATATTGTTTTGTCCTCCTTCATAATTTCTTTAACGTGTTCAATGTCTGCTGCTTCCTCCTCAATGAGTTATGTGATTTTATAGTCATTGGTACCTGCAGTATCAGTATTTATGCTGTGGCTGTGGGTTTTCGAGGTGAAGGGGTCCTGATATTTTGTTACAACTACAATAGTGACATGGCTAACTTTGCTATTGGTGATGAAAGTAAGCTAGATGAAGACAAGCGTTATGATACACACTTGTACATTTTGGATAATAAAACCATCTTGAATATATTTGGATTAAACACCACTATCCAGTTTGGATGTCTACATAACTCACATTGAAGCAGCCAAAAGTTTATTTAACTTAAACACCAACTGTTTGAACAAATTCCACCTCCCTTGTTCTAGTTTCACTTACTTGGTATCTCCAACCCATTCTTCCCTATTTAACAATAAGGCTTAATCTTTTCCTATTTAATGACCTCTCCTTCTCAAATATATCACTTATTGTTTTCCCTCCATGAAGTTCCCTTTATAGACATTCATATGCATGATGTCTCCCTAATAAAATATTTTTATTCAATTTAAAAAAAACATAATTTCTGATTATTATCGATTCAAAAAAGCTTTTATATATTAATGATATACATTTTTTATTAAGGAGTTCAGTTTTTTATGTAAGTTTAAAATGATATTGTCTCTACTTGATTTTAAATAATTTCTTTAACAAATGCCGTTTCAGAATTTCGAGCAAGGGATAAGTACAAGTTAAACTAAATAACACACTACTCTTCCCTAAAAATTGAACAGTAAGTTTTCAAAAATATTTTCTTAACACAATGAGAATTTGGCGTTAAATCGATAGAGTAATCGAAAATCATTACATTTAAATGAAATAACAACTCTCTTAGAAAGCGGTGAGCAAATCCTTGGGGAATATCAATACCAGGGGAAGTCATCTTATGTTAAAATTACATAACAAATTGAACATGAACTTAGAAATTGAACAAATTGATTTAAAAGAAAAATGATTATTATATGGAACATTGAGTGCTCAGTTGATAACAAGTTGATTTAAAAGAAAAATGATTATTATATGAAACATTGAGTGCTCAGTTGACAACAAGTTGATTTAAAAGAAAAATGATTATTATATGAAACATTAGGTGCTCAGTTGATAACAAGTTGATTTAAAAGAAAAATGATTATTATATAAAACATTGGGTGCTCAGTTGATAACAAGTTGATTTAAAAGCAAAATGATTATTATATAAAACATTGAGTGCTCAGTTGATAACAAGTTGATTTAAAAGAAAAATGATTATTATATGAAACATTGAGTGCTCAGTTGACAACAAGTTGATTTAAACGAAAAATGATTATTATATGAAACATTGGGTGCTCAGTTGATAACAAGTTGATTTAAATGAAAAATGATTATTATATGAAACATTGGGTGCTCAGTTGATAACAAGTTGATTTAAAAGCAAAATGATTATTATATGAAACATTAGGTGCTCAGTTGATAACAAGTTGATTTAAATGAAAAATGATTATTATATGAAACATTGGGTGCTCAGTTGATAACAAGTTGATTTAAACGAAAAATGATTATTATATAAAACATTGGGTGCTCAGTTGATAACAAGTTGATTTAAAAGCAAAATGATTATTATATAAAACATTGGGTGCTCAGTTGATAACAATCCGAAAATTTTTGTTCAAATTAAACAACAAATATTTAAGAGGAGGGTGGGAGAATGTGTCATCAAAGTCTGCCCCTTCATATGTGATCAAACAGCTATAGCTTTTAATATCGATTTTATCTGTTTATTTCCGAAATCAGACCTTTCTCTCTTAGACTTAATGTTGGGAGTCCATTCCTTTTATGAAGAGGGAGTGGGGAAGTAACCATAGGTGTCAGCTTGGTTTGTTATTTACAGTCAACACAAGACAGATTTGTACATATACTTTTGTAACGTCTGGTTGGCCAATGTTGGTGAAAATTGGTGTTTGTTTTGAATTTTATGATAGTTCATAGAGCCAGAAAACTTGAGATTCAGATTAGCAGGACACACACACACACACGCACACATATCTATAAAATTTATCTTGGCTGTGTAAATATTTCTGTGAACCGAATAGTGATATTAAAATAAGATTTTGTCAAGAAATGTTAGAATTTCAAACCAGCTATGTTTACTGTTGTTTGAAAGAGCAAAATATTAAAAATAATATCTTGTTTATTGTATCATTTATCCGTCTTCTTCTTCATCTTCTTCATCTTCTTCTTCATCTTCTTCTTCTTCTTTTTCTTCTTCTTCTTCTTGTTTTTCACTGTCACCAATCTTCTTACTTCACTAAAAGCAAAAAACGTTCTCTCTTAATCGCCTGTTTCTTTTGGTTTTATATCCTCTCTGCCCCATTCTATATTTTCTCACTTCCTTAAGCCACTTCCGCCTATCAACATATTCCTCATAAAAGAGGGTTATTTTTGTCATGACAATTTATTCTGTGATATAAGTAAGATAAGATTCCAGTGAGGTAATTAAGAGTCCATCTTATTTTAAACCATGATTACAATATTAACTTGTATTCAATTGATTGTATACAATGAATCGTTTATAATAGTTTTGTAATTGAATAGTCTACACCATTTTTCGCTATATGAACTTAGTATATATAAAGTGAGCACTGATTGACAAATGTCTTGCTTAGAACATCAGTAATATCTTACTAATGCCTGTCTCACCATTATTGTACTTTCTATTGCAATACACCTTTTTCTCTTCTTTTTCTTATGTGGATTTGCTAATGCAGAGAACTATGTTGGCTGTTCTTTCCACTCGGTAACAACGTTGTTTATTGTACTCCTTCATCAACAAATAGGTATTGTCTTTCTGCATGAAACAAGCTAAAATGGGTTAATAAAACAACAAAACCAAACGGTTTACACAAAAACAAAGAAAATAGCACCAAAAAAGCACATACTTCAGTTACAGTGTGCCTGATCATCACAAAATGACAGGTGAACAGTCATATGACACTGAGGTTGACATCATCTGATAAAATTGCATTGGTTCGATTTTGCAGAAGAGGCAGAAGACAGCCAAATCAAAATTAGTTGAACAGTTGACATCGTATCCTGTTAGCAGCTGAGACAGCTAACAAATGTGCCACATATCGTTGCTCGTGTCACCTTCCTATCTTAATATACAACTAGTTTTCTTTCTTAGTGCTGTGTGTACTTTCTGCCACACACATTGGAGTCTCTCTCTCTCTCTCTCTTTCAATTAAGTGTCATGTCTCCTTTGTCGAGGAGTGCGATGTTTTATCATATTTTACAAGTTCATTCTCCAGGCCTCACGGTTCAGCAGGTCAATATGTAAATTCGATAAATTCATTTTATATTTTAAAATGTCTACTTAATATTAAAATTATTATTTTCTGTCAAGTTAAATCATCAATTCATTTTTAAATTTAAATCAAAACTATAACTGATAAAAAAAAGACATAATACAAGTGTGTTTCTATTTAGTTGTGTCCCCATGAGGATAAAGATACAAGGTAGGTTTTTATTTAGGCGATATCCAGCTCCTCCAAAATGGGACAAAAATTAAAATTGTCCCAGTCAAGAAAGATTTTTCCTCCTCTAACAGAGGACAGAACAGACAGAACAAATACTGCAGTTTGATCCTAGCCCAAAGGCTAAGAGTGTGATGCATGCTTCCAAGTCTTCCTTGGCCGACCAGTCTTCCTACAATTCAAGACTTTTATGTTTCTACAACGATTTATCCAGGAGGTTGAATGCTCCACATGACTATACCAGCACAACTGATTCGTTTTTAGGATAACATCCGTGCCTGGTAATTGTAGTGCTTTTCAGCAAATGCACCAACCTTCGATTTGATCAGATTTCACATTGCAGATCCATCTAATTGTTACATAGCCTTTAATTTCTCATACCTTCTCTTCCTCGTTGTGTGGATGGGTGTCGTCTCGATGTCGTCTAGTGGTTGAGTTCTTTATTCGCTTCTGTACTGCCGTGAACATCGCCGTCCACTGTGTCTACAACAAAACCTTCATGAAACGATTCACAAGGCAAACAATCTTTTACACTTTGATTGGTTTTATTTAGGTGTCAGTCTACCGTTGATCTTGGAGATGTTTCACCAACATTAAGAGAGAAACCAAATTACTATTCTATCGTAATTAATTCATAGCTTAAGTCCTTAGCATTCGAAGAGGGGGGGAAAAAGGAATCTCATGCCTGTATTCTCTTAGGGAAATAAATTCCCATTTTCATTTCGGACTACATAGAGAAATACGTTTGTTCGGCTTGCTTCCAAAAAACAGACTGGCAAAACTCAGTTTCTCACACAGAGCCCCTATGCGCAGGTGCACCTTGACCCTTGACCTTAGGTGGTGGCCCTGTCAACGTGTGTGAGCTCCAACTGTGAGAACCAGTTTTATTCTACACTTGGTTGTACGGGTTCACCCATACTAAATCGCGCAAGCCAAACCAAACGATCCCCACACATACGTCCACTTCAACATGCGTCTGGCCTCGCAAGGCCATTATCCAATATAATCAAGGATCGGTCATTACACTGCAATCGGGTGAGAATGGACCAAGTGAGTATCCAACACTCACTATTATATAACATGACGCTCCTGACACAACTGCTATACTACTTAAAACCCGAATGTAGAAGGAGGGCAACACATGATGTTACCAGAAGCAAATGCTCATGAAATTTCGCTCATTCAGCTTTCACTTTCGCTCCGAGGTAGCAGAAAGAATCTACAACTTCTAGAACTTTGTCATCTAATATTATCTCTTTATGAGAACGGCCATCAATAGGGCAAGCCTGTCCCATACATCTCTTACACCTGAAGTTGGGGTTTGAAGCTAACTTACCTTTTGAATCACTATACTTTTTGTGACCCACAATAAGTTACACTGACTCACATTGCATCTAACACCGTTTCCTGCATACGGAACAAAGATGCTGACCGGAATCGTTTCATCACTTTGGTTTTAAATAAACCATTAAATCTTTGGCCTCCAAACAGTTCGTCCATATTTTCAGTGTATTCTGTAGCTGTTCTATGTATGATGTGAACGTTGTAAATTAAAATGGTAGAAGAGAAAATATTTATAAAATCAGTTTTATTTTTTCCCTGATATTCTAGCACTACATTTACCCTGGATAGAGATGATCTTAAGGACGAATAAGTTACGCTGGGACGACCATGTGGAGCGGGGATCTTCCTGAATAAACCTTTGAAGGATGTCTTGAATCACAGAAAGGTTAGCCGACCAAGGAAAACTTGGAAGCAAGTGATTAGAAAAGACCGTAAAAGTGAAATTTGGAGACAGTTGACCTTGTTGAACCGTGAGGACTTGAGAGTGAAATTGCGGAATATCAAAACACGTCTGACCTCTGAACAAGAGAAAAGTAACATTAAATGATTAGAGAGAGAGAGAAAGAGAGACAGAGAGAGAGAAAAAGAGAGAGAGAGAGAAAGAGAGAGAGGAAGAGAGAGAAAGAAAGAAAGAGAGAGAGAGAAAAAAAGAAAGAGAGAGAGAGAAAAAAGAAAGAGAAAGAAAGAGAGAGAGAAAAAGAGCGAGAGAGAGAAAGAGAGAGAGAAAGAGAGAGAGGGAGAGAGAGAGAGAAAGAGAGAGACAGAGAGAGAAAGAGAAAGAGAGAGAGAGAAAGAGAAAGAGAAAGAGAGAGGGCGATTCTGAGTCGGATTAGATGAAAAGATGTAAGTTTTTGGTTGTATATTTTTAAACCTGTTTAATTTTCTTAATATTCTGAAAACTAGCAGGTATACTCGACATTCCATGGTGCTCTTGGCCTTTTGGCTAAGATCAAAGTGTAGTATCTGTTCCGATACTGCACCCCATAGACTGGTATTGTCTTGGCCTTCGGGGCTTGATTCATGCCTGTCTATGGGTCTGTCCTGTGCAGTTCTAGGAGGTCAACCCTCCCAGGCTTCGCCTCCCCTCTTTGGGGAGGAGTAAGTTTATTGCTTACTGCCTGAGGCGCCTCTACCGGGGAATGCCGACGGGGATGCTCAGGCAATTTTTAATGGCCAGAGTGCTCACCTCTCGGGCGCTGGCTTTTCAAACCCCACTTTCCCGACCCGAACTTGGGTCACATCTTACTTGTGGGAGTAAGATAAAACTGGCATTGTGCCTAACTCCTGGAGAGGAGTAAATAAATACTCGACATTCCGTGGAAATTAATAAGGACCCCTTTCTACTCCTGCTCCCAGCCCTGAACCCTGTATTATCATTTTATTCTTACTTTTTATTTTCTATAATTTTCACTTTCTAAGATATAAATAAAAAAAACGTAAAACGTGTTTTCTTTTTATTTATGTCTGGTGTAAAAAACTACCCCCACAATAGTATTGTAAAAACCCTAATACAAAATTAATACAACTATTGAATGCTTCATAACATTTTATGCAAAAGTTGTGATTAATCTTGGTATATAGAATTTTGTGTTAGATTACATCCCCGGACAAAGAGACAAAGACAAAGACACCACAAATGGCATAGATTAAACCAAGTGTCCTATGATAAAAGTAAAGACTGCTCTTAAAGTAATGGTCCATAGTCATACCACTGCAGTCTCTATTTACTTGCCTCCGCAGGATGAGTAGAGTTAGACACAAGGTCGATTTTTAATGTGGGGAAATTCAAACTCCCCAACAAGAGGCACTCTGGATTGAGACAAAAATAAAAACTGTTTCAGTCGAGAAGGATTTCTCCTTCACTGACCGAGGAGAAGTGTAGTATCAGAACAGATACTACACTTTGTGCTTACCCAAAAGGCCCAGAGCAGAATACTATTTAATCATCTCGTAGCAGGAACGTCTTGTGTGCCATGAACCCCACTTACAAGAAATGATGAAAAGAGGTAGGACGTATGAACGTAACACAAAAAAAGGAAACAACACGGGTGTACAATGAAGATAAAAGTGTTTTTATTTTGTTAGAAATAAATGCGTCTCTAGGAAAGAGCTGCTGGACTAGATGATGAGGATGCTATTGCTGTGGGCAGGATCGAAGGCTGCTGCTATGAACAGAGCTGCTGTAATAAAATGATGATGTTCATGATGGCAGTATTGGAAGGTCGTCAGCAATCTTGAATCATTAAGGGTTGACTTATCACAATTTATATGATGATTATCTGCACAGTGGTGTTTGGACTGTAGATTATTAGCCTTCGTGGTGCTGCTGACTGTCGTATCTTAATTAGATCGACGCTAAGTCAGCGCTGAGTGTTGCGGATCAGCGATAGGTAGTGCTACTGCTACTGTCATCATTGTCATGGTGAATCGCCTAACGGGGTGGCTGAATCAAAGCCTTGATGTCACTAGCGAGTGTAAAAACACTTTTTTCCTTTTATACAGAGCGATTAGCTACTGCTGATAGTGCTGTCCCGATGTCACCTGGTTGATGAATTGACAGAAAGATGTGCAAAGAAAGACACAGTACAATCTATCTCTGCCACATGCGCCCAAGCTGTCGAAAGGTTAACATCTGGTTTTGTTATTAGAAGTACCGAGTAGTAATCGGGGCACAACAATCTGCCATCCAACAGATCCTGTTTTTTTTTCACTTCTATCCTGATTGGTGTTTAGCAACCTTCCAACCAGTCAACTCTGGTGGAGTAAGGATTAAAATTCCTGCTTTCCTTTCTTTCTTTGTAATATTCTTCAAAACCAATTTTCTACTTGTATTAATGGAAGTCATATCACTCTAAATTGACAAATTTTATTTTGCCCCTTGATAATAGAATCGCCTCCTGGTTGTTTTTGGGCTAAAAAAGTATAAACAAGCAGCAGCAGCAGCACCAGCAGCAGCAGCAGCAGCAGCAGCAGAACGGTCTAAGACAAATTCAGCAACGAGATATGAAAGACGGCATTTTTAACTACTGACATTAAAATCAAAAGTATCTCCATTACGTTTTGTCGGATATATCCTATAGAAGCATACAAAACTGCTATTAACTCTTTTTTTCAACACGCCATACTTAAAAACTGGTGACCCCGACGTGATTTGAACAATCCTACACTTTTCATGAGTGGAATATTTTGTAAACTCAAGAAAATGAATTCAGCTTCCTATAAATATATTTTACAATGAGAAATCATTATGTAATTTTTTTAATCTTTTCCATTTTTATTTCTTGTAGTATAAACTAAAAACTCACTCAGACAGCTTTGTTGCCTCTTGCAATGTTAAAAATGAAGTTACAAAAAGAAACAGCAAATAAATTGTAGTCAGCAAAAAAAAAACTGATATGGGGAGGGGGTATAATTGAGAGAATAAATATTGAGAAAATAGACTCCTCTGGTGATTCCATTTCTAGAATTCCAATATAATCCAAATCAAGGAAAATGAATTTTCTTATCATGAATCTGAAAATACAGTTCTATAATTTATAGTATCCCTGGGGGTCTTGAAAGAGTTGAATTAAGTTTTGACAGGATAAGAGATATTTGGAGAGATAACCTTCAACACGTAATATTCTTCTTTTTCCTTTTAGACAAATTATATACGTTCAACAGTTTCAAACAATATCTTATAAATAATTAGCTAAATCTCAAATAACTTTTTGGAGTATTCAGATTAAATATGTTTTCCTTTTTTTCTTTTGTTATATAGAAATTCTTAAATGAATCGTTGACAATATTAGCTGTTTATTCAACCAGGGATTTTACCCCGCCCAATAAACCGGTATTGTCCGGGCCTTCGGGTCTGGATTAATGCCGGTCTATCGGTTGTCCGTCCTGTGCAGTTTTAGGAGGTGCACCCTCCCAGGCTTTGCCTTCTCACCCTTTGAGAGGGCATTAGTTTTTTGCTAATCGCCTGAGGCGCCCCTACCGGGGAATGCTGACGGGGCTGCCCAGGCAATTTTTAAACAGCCAGAGTGCTCAAATTCTCGAGCGCTGGTTTTTTCCCACTTTCCCGACCTTGTGTCACATCTTACCTTGTGGGAGGAAGATAAATAGAATTAGCTGTTTATCATGAACTATTATCTGTTTAGTAAATTACAAATGACGGCTTGTTTAAATTATTCTTGTTACTATATGTTTTAATTGAATGAGAAAAAATGGTAACATCACCTATAACTGGAACAACTGAAGCTGGCAACAAAGGTCTGTTATCTCTTCCGTCCATCTGTTCTTCTGTCTCCTCTCATTTTATGTCAGTACATTTATCATCTTCTAACCACCAGTTTTTCTAATCTTCAACCCAAAAGAATCAAATGTTGACTTTACATAAATTATCAGATATTCACATCTGCTTAGATTGACACAAAGAAATTCAATATTTTACACCAGTAAAGACATCTCAATGCATGCATTTCAATATTTATTGATTTACTTATTATGTATCTTAAAAACAAGTAAACATTTTTAAATGTCTTACTATTACTCAATTTTCAAATCTTAAAAACAAGTAAAAATTTCTAAATGTCTTACTATAACTCAATTTTCAAATCTTAAAAACAAGTAAACATTGTTAAATGTCTTACTATCACTCAATTTTAAAATCTTAAAAAAGTAAACATTTCCAAATGTCTTACTATCACTCAATTTTAAAATCTTAAAAACAAATAAACATTTCTAAATGTCTTATTATCACTCAATTTTCAGATCTTAAAAACAAGTAAACATTTTTTAATGTCTTACTATCATTCAATTTTCAAATCTTAAAAACAAGTAAACATTTTTAAATGTCTTACTATCACTTAATTTTCAAATCTTAAAAACAAGTAAACATTGTTCAATGTCTTACTATAACTCAAATTTCAAATCTTAAAAACAACTAAACATTTTTAAATGTATTACTATCATTCAATTTTCAAATCTTAAAAACAAGTAAACATTTTTAAATGTCTTACTATAACACAATTTTGAAATCTTAAAAACAACTAAACATGTTTAAATGTCTTACTATCACTCAATTTTGAAATCTTAAAAACATGTAAACATTTCTAAATGTCTTACTATCACTCAATTATCAAATCTTAAAAACAAGTAAACATTTTAAATGTCTTACTATCATTCAATTTTCAAATCTTAAAAAAAATAAACATTTTTTAATACATTACTATCACTCAAATTTCAAATCTTAAAAACAACTAAACATTCTTAAATGTCTTACTATCACTCAATTTTGAAATCGTAAAAACAAGTAAACATTTCTAAATGCTTTACTATCACTCAATTTTAAAATCTTAAAAACAAATAAACATTTTTTAAAGTCTCACTGTAACTCAATTTTCAAACCTTAAAAACAAGTAAACATTTTTTAATGTCTAACTATCACTCAATTTTCAGATCTTAAATACAAGTAAAAATTGTTAAATGTCATACTATCACTCAATTTTCAAATCTTAAAAACAAGTAAACATCGTTCAATGTCTTACTATCACTCAATTATCAAATCTTAAAAACATGTAAACATTTTTAAATGTCTTACTATCACTCAATTTTCAAATCTTAAAAACAAGTAAACATTTTTAAATGTCTAACTATCACTCAATTTTCAAATCTTAAAAACAAGTAAACATTTTTAAATGTCTTACTATCACTCAATTTTCTAAATCTTAAAAACAAGTAAATATTTTAAATGTCTTACTATCACTTAATTTTTGAAATCTTAAAAACAAGTAAACATTGTATAATGTCTTACTATCACTCAATTTTCAAATCTTAAAAACCAGTAAACATTTTTAAATGTCTTACTATCACTCAATTTTCAAATCTTAAAAACGAGTAAACATTTTTAAATGTCTTACTATCACTCAATTTTCAAATCTTAAAAACAAGTAAACATTTTTTAATGTCTTACTATCACTTAATTTTCAAATCTTAAAAACAAGTAAATATTTTTAATGTCTTACTATCACTTAAATTTTTAAATCTTAAAAACAAGTAAACATTGTATAATGTCTTACTATCACTCAATTTTCTAAATCTTAAAAACAAGTAAACATTGTTCAATGTCTTACTATCACTCAATTTTCTAAATCTTAAAAACATGTAAACATTGTTCAATGTCTTGCTATCACTCAATTTTCAAATCTTAAATACAGGTAAACATTTTAAAATCTCTTACTATCACTCAATTATCAAATCTTAAAAACAAGTAAACATTTTTTAATGTCTTACTATAACTCAATTTTCAAATCTTAAAAACAAGTAAACATTTTTAAATGTCTAACTATCACTCAATTTTCAAATCTTAAAAACAAGTAAACATTTTTAAATGTCTTACTATCACTCAATTTTCTAATCTTAAAAACAAGTAAGCATTTTTAAATGTCTTACTATCACTTAATTTTCAAATCTTAAAAACAAGTAAACATTGTTCAATGTCTTACTATCACTCAATTTTCTAAATCTTAAAAACATGTAAACATTGTTCAATGTCTTACTATCACTCAATTTTCAAATCTTAAAAACAGGTAAACATTTTAAAATCTCTTACTATCACTCAATTTTCAAATCTTCCTCTAATAAAAAATATGTGTAGCTATATCCTCTATATATATAAAACCTAATTCCTGTGTGATTTTTGTGCGTTTCCTATAGAAAGTTTAGAGTATCTACCTAAAATCTGAAAGTATATTCTTATATAATATTTATGGGGAAGACAAGGGAAGTGGTCTCGAATATCTAAATTTACCTCTAAGGGGGCTATGAGGGCATCCCACCCTTAGAACTTCAAATATATCCTATTTTGATGAAATTTATATCATATGTATTTAGTTCTCGGGGGAAGACAATGGAAATAGTCCTGAATCTATGGGGGCCTGAACCTCCTGTAAAACTTCAAATATATCCTATTTTGATGAAATTTATATCATAGGTATTTAGTTCTCGGGGGAAGACAATGGAAGTGGTTCCAAATCTCTACGTTATCTACAATGTGCCAAATATCTACATGCCCCTACCTCTAAATGACCCATGAGAACAGACCCATTTAAAACTTCAAATACATATATCCGATTTTAATGAAATTTAAACAATATGTATAAGAAAGTTTACATTTCAGCTTCCGACTATATTAGGGGGCGAAACGGAAGTAGGGAGTCAGTAAAAACAAGTAAAGTAACATGGTGTTATGAGCATAGTGAAACCACGTACATAGTAGTTATCCTCATTCAACCCCAAGCAACGTCAGGTCTTCCTGTTCGTAGTGCATAAAAAGCATACACATATTAACAGCAATCTCTTCAATAAGTATTAATTATCTACATGTGTGTGTGGGGGGGGGGTGGAGCTTGTATACTTAATAGATCTAGCCTAAAATTCTACATCATACAATCAGTGATATTGTTTTATATGCAATCGACGGGCTATTCATATTGTTCGTTTACAGGGCCATGGTTGACGATATTTTCTGGATACTTTTATCTTGGCCGGGTTGCTGGAGACTCACTTCATTTTTTTTTATTCATGAGTAACCACATATCAATGTTAAAAACTACTCGAGGATAAGGGTTAATAAGGTGAATAGTCACTTAAATGATGATGAATACTATAAGAGGATTGAAAATGATGAATTTTATGAATGAAATTTAATTACATATGAGGAGGGTGTATGACAAGTATTTATTAACATTGGATTTAAAGATGACCATCTTGTAGCCCTCATGGAAACAATCTTATGGCAACTTGTTACATGGATTGGAAGCTCTTGGAAAGAAAATCTGTTCATGGAAATTCCGTTTCATGTTAGGCATATAGGAAAAGAAAAGAAAATTCTTTGCAGTTGTGGAAGCAAGAAAGAATGGCCTTGCCAATACCTTGCTAGATGTGGCAGCAGTACTTCATCTTAGGACGTATCTGACTCTGATACAGGTAGAGGATTGCATCACATTACTTTCTATAGTGGTAGCATTATCCAACCATGTTTCTAGCAACTTACACAACAGATTAGATATGTCTTCTATTTTAGATCTAGAGTGAGTCAGTTCAAGAAGCTGATCAAAGCAAGCAGCTTTTTCTATCAAGGACATAGTCATTAATTTCAGCTGGAGCAAAACAAGGATCTGTATGTTGCTGGTGAAATGACAAAAACTTGGCTTTAAAGTTGTTAAAATGAACAAGACACCTTTTTCCTGTATTACCACATACCCGAGATAAGAAGAGAGAGAATCAGCAAGATCTTCATCACCAATGCTCTTTGAAGTACCTCCATAGACAGTTGTATGATCTCAGAATATGATTTAGAAGATCACTAATGAAGTTTAGGAAAAGGATTAGGCCCAGTAGAGATCCTTGAGGTATGCCAGTATTGATACAATGTGCTTCAGACTTCTGTCCATAAAAACTACTTTTATCAACTTATCAGAATGAAAGGATTTGCTGTTTGAAAGGATATTGCCAGAATTCCCATAGCTAACTAGTTTGTGAAGCATATATTTTATTACACTTAACTATCGATCAATTATCTTATCTAGGAGTTGCTTCTGGCTATTTAGAGAGAGGAAGTAGTGAAAGAGAGAAGTATGAGGCTTTCTATGATGATTCTTTTTTTTTTCTAAACCACAAATAATCTAACTTCAAAATCGTCTATGCCAGATTAATTAACAAATCTGTTATCTTCTCTTTCATCAAGTGACAGGTAAATGTCAATCATACTTAGGTAACTGTATGCATTTGGAAAATCATTCTACACTTAACTTCAAAACATAATATGTAACAAATATCCTACTTTTTGATAGTTATTTTCTGACCACTGCATCTTTGTTATGTCATGAAAATCCTGGAAATTTTCTATTGCCTACACTAAGATGTAACTTGAAAAAAAAGCCAAAAATTTAACTCTTGACCACTTGGAGAAAGTTCTTTTTATCAATTGGATCGAATTTGAAAGCCTTATATATTCTTTTTCCTTATTTTTTCCATCATTTTTTGTTTGTTTTACTTTTTTGTGTTAGATATCTATTTAGATGAGATCTTGCCGTTGATCAGACTGGGAATGACATAAACAGGAAGTGCATCCGGTTACTAAAATAGAAAAAGACACACAGCTGTCCTAAACAGAAGGAAATACAAACATGTCAAAGGAGGTGTGACAACCTGAGTCTGCATAGAAGACATAGCCATGTAAAGTTTTCATAGGTGCATGCCAGAAGAGTTGTAGCCGCACAAAGCTGCATAGGTAACATACCAGAAGAAGAGGTGTCCAAGATGCTATTTAACCGATCTGTGCAGAAGTTGGCTAGAGATTCAACCAAGCTTTTGTCTCCTGTCACTTTCTGTTTGCACAACCCTAATCTCTTTGATTCTCTCATTCTACCAATTTGTTGCAACTCACACAATAAAGATATAGAATTATATTTTTATAAATAAGTGTCCATCGCTTTTTTTATTAGTAATGTACATTAACAACTTTATCTTTTCGCCAGTTCATCAAATATGTCATGCACTTATTAGGATTCTATTATTAATTGGCAAATAACACGCAATCATGATAGACCAGCATTTCTCAAAAGTTTTGGATCAAGGTATACTGAACAATCCAAACAATTGAAGACGAAACAGTTGCAATTATTTGAGCATTAGAAATGCTAATTGCAAGGGATTCAATATTGTTATGAAAATATATATAAAAATATAGGATATTATATTTAACTCAAAGTACAATTAGATAGACATGTGATCATCATTATTATCATATTCAGTTTAACATCCGTTTTACATGCTAGTATGTGTTGGACAGATGTTAAAATTTAAAAATCTACATAGAAAAGTAAGCGAACTAATAAAGAAGAATAAAAGATCTCAATTATAATAATAGGTTAGAATGTTTAGGTTTAATTATTTTACTAGAGAGAAAAGCTTGGAACGAGGATTTCATTGAGACTTCCAAAATTATTAATGGGATTTCATAATAAGGAACACAGATTTAAATAGCTCGTCACACTGAAAACCTATTGACAAGTCAAATTTATATATAATTTTCATTAAAAGTTGTAATGGGATTATTGTTGAAAATTAATATCTTTACAAATAAATCCAATTTTTATTTGTAACCCACAAAAATAAAAGAAAAAGAAGGGGGATCAGCTAGAATTAAGAACTAGGAATTGTCTTCTTTGAATTAGAAACAGAGTTTATTTAACAATAGTAGGACTCGAGCATAGGCTTTGCCCAGGGAAATTAAAGGACCCATGAAACTTATGCCACCACTGAACCCCATATAAGTATTTTTAATCAAATTCTTAATTACCTATCAATATTAATTGTAGTGTTCCGTGAATATTATATTTATAACTAAAAATGAACATTGAAACGTTCTTATTATTTCTTAACTATGCAGCAAAGTATTTATGTTGAGGCAAGGTATTTTTAGTAATTTGTAACTCTTTTGTCATTTTAAATAAATGTATTTATATACAAACACTTGAAGAAAGGTAATATTCGATAGGAAAATTACATTAGACTTTAAAGTGAGGGATCAGTTTTGCATATAAATTTTACATAAAATGATCTCTCACTTCCAGACGAGATAGCGTTTTAAAGGACCTGTAAACTTTTTCTTTAATTTTGACCATTTTCTTAATTTCTTGGAGATTTTTTTTTCTTCAGAAAGTATATGTTAAATCATGTTATAATTACAATAGTTACTTACATTTTGAGAGCGAAATTAACGTTTCACGGTCCCTTAGATTATAAATTGACTTCTAACTTTCCTGTTGTACCTATGTTGCGTGCACTGTTTCCACCCTTTTCATTTATTTATTTTTATTTATTTTTTGTTTTTTTGTTTGTTTGTTTTATTTGTTTTACGGCATATCAATCTTTTTCAGGTTATTTAATGCCGAATTTATTTATTTTTTATTTTATTTTTTTTTTGTATGTATTGCCAACTGAATTTAGAGTTAGTTGTAAGGTTAAGGAAGAGTTGTTTTTTCTAACTTTTAACAGTGACATTTTTACATTAACTATGTAATAGATTGTTCAGAACCGTTAAATTTATAAGGACCGTTAAATTTATAAGGACCGTTAAATTTATCAGAACCGTTAAATTTATAAGGACCGTTAAATTTATAAGGACCGTTAAAACAAATTTCGCTTTTTTTTGTGTTTTTTACGTATCCATATTATGAATAAATATTGGTCATGCCTTTACACCCAACCCTATCATTTCTCGATCATCAATTGGGGTCTATTTACTAATTTTACATACATAAAGCCCCAATACTTGTCCTGCCCCCAAACACACACATATAATTAATCACCCTTTATAGAAATTAATTCGTTGTAAATCCTTAAAAACGTTATCTGGTCCGGAAGTGAGTGATCATTACCGCCTGGTGACTCGAAATATTTTATATGATTAAGTGTATTTTGTAAATAAAGTAATTTTTCCAAGCAGTATTCATAAGAAAGGAAGCATTTAACCGTAAGACATGGGTAGCCATGTTTCTGTGGAGATTGACCTACTTCTACCATGACACCACACTGACCGGTGATAACCGTTCTTTTTCTTGTATGGACCAGCATCTACTGCAACTACAATGAATAAACACCCTTCCATTCAGTAAGTAAACAAAAAGTCTAAGCATTTTTAACATTCGATACTCAAAAATAATGCATAATCTTCTATTAAGGTTGAAATCATATAGCGTATTCCTGCTATGGGATTCTACGAAAGAGTGAAGTAAAAGACCTAGTTTGTAAGAGGACCTAAGGAAATACAGAATTTACTCCTGACGCAAAAATGGCAACTGGCAGAGAAAGAAAAATTAGAAATAACACCTTACCTTTCTTATACTGTAATATCTTGATACAGATTGCCGTCAATTGCTACCTAGGGTACGAATCCCCTTGAGGTCTAATAATAAATATTAGTAAAATCTGAAACTAACGTAACGGTAAAGAAGGAACAGTTAACTACCGTGAAGGCAGGAAAATAGTGTAGAAAAAAAGAGGCAAAAAAGGATTCACCAAAACAATCCGTTTTATAGCAGAGTCACTCACATGTGACCTCCCAAGGGTCACATGATTACCCATTTGTATAAAAATAATCTCAAAGGAGATGGGTGCTTTTACATCTGCCCTTCAAACCAGAGGCTATGAAGGTAAGTATAACTTTTTCTTACAATCAAAACAAAGAATTGCAAAGGACGGTTTGTTATGTATACTATAAGAATGGTATAGGATAGAAGTTTGTGGATATTTGTGTATTATTACTTATCTGGAAATGTAACTTTGCAACGTCGTAGTGATTAATACAAACTAAGCTGACAGACGGTGCAATACGAAAAATTGGACCTATTTAGATTTATTCCAGTGTTCTGAGTCGAAGAAAGAGAACATATTACTGGGAAGAAAGTAGTAACTCCTACTCCAATGCTGAAATTAGTAATCAAAGAGAAAATGGCTGATTGAAAAAAATATAAAAATTGATGAACGTCAGCGAAACAAACCTATAATTTCTGGAAACATTCGTCAAGATTCTGACTGAAGCACTTACAAAGGCAACTTCTATAAGTAGCTTTTGTTTACGAAGCTATACCAGTCAAAGAAACAAAGTAAAATCTGTTATTACTTTATTATATCGATTTTTAAACAATCCCCTAAAGGTGAGCACATTTAAAGTTAGTAAAAAAAAGCATTCTTGATAAATGAGGGAGTAAAAAAATAGGACCGTAAAAAAGTTGAGTACTTACTAAATTGGCTTCGAACAACAAATTGACAATAACAGAATAACTTAAAATATAGGTTAAATGAAATTAAAAGAATCCATATAAAAGGACTCCATCTCAAAAAATGGTGACAGAAGCAATGACATTCTTCAGTTTAAACGCTTCAAAATTTAAAGCCAAAGTTTTTTTCTTTGTCTCAATATGAAACACGTTGATCTCTCCTCTCGAACTAAGGCTTCTTTCTCTAGAAGAAATTATGTTTTTTTTCGATATTCTTTCCAAATACCAGGGCAAGAAATTCATCATTTGATGAACACAGTGCTCTCTGTCAGTTAATGGCTATTTAGATAATGTTTCTTCATAATTCCCTGTTGTATCTTTGTCCGACAATTAAACAGTAATAAATACACTCAGAATTCAATGTTGGAAATCAAACATTTTTATTTCGTAATAACATATGCCCACTATTTTTAGTCCTTTTGTATGCGTTCATTCTGGCAATGACGAGTGTTTATCGCTCCAAACTTCCCGCCTTTCGAAAGTCATTTCTTTTTCTTTTGGAATCAATGTCCAAAGTCGAAGATGGTTGTCTTTTATGCTTGCTAGAGCGTTTCGGTCTCTGGTGCTTTTGAAGTCTTCGTACTTCAAGCGAGCATTAAGAAAATCAGACGGAGGTGAAATTGAAGATGAATTATTACAAAAAATTTTCAGAATGTATCAGATAACTCCAAAAGCGAGTACAATTTCGGGATGGTCACCAGCTGAACTTATGTTCGGAAGAAAAATTAGATCGCTATTTGATAAACTAATATCTAACAAAATTAAAAGTTTGAAAATTATAGTGCCAATCGAACAACAAAAATATTCATGTCTTGACTATGCTATTTTTCTTGTTGCTTTAAAATTGGTGAACTTCATTTCCTATTTTGTTTCTAATTAATACCACAAAATCCTCGTCGTGAATCTGATTATTTACCCCCCCCCCCCCGATCACCGCAGGAAGATGTGACACAAGGTGAGAAAGTAGGATTTGGTGGGCCAGCGTACTAGAGATAGTCGACTCTGGCTTTGCGAAACATGCCTGAGTAGCCCTGTCGGCATTCTCCAGTCGGGGCGCCTCAGGCAGTTAGTAATAAACTAACTGCACCCCAAAGAGGGGAGGTAAGGCCTTGGATGGTGAACCTCCTAGGATGACCCAGAATCATACCTCCTCCCGATAGGAGAAAGACCACCACTAGTCATAATGGCCCATCTCCATCGAACTGATTGTCGAGAACGAATCCCCAACGTGGTAAGAATGGCATCTCTTACTTTCACAGTAAGACTGTGCAAGAAAGACAACGAATCTGCTGTATAGTAATCCGACTGTAAACAGTTGTATATATATATATATATATATATATATATATATATATATATATATATATATATATATACTCAGAATGAAATATTGGAAATCACTTATATATTTTTTATTTCAGAATAGCCTATACACATCTACCCTTTCTTCTTCTCTACACCCCCTCTCTCACAGACGTGATGTTGCTAGTCTCAGTCTTTTCTATAAATACTATTATGGCATGTGTTCTTCAGAATTATGTGATCTATTCCCCGCTTCTTTTGTTCCAGCTCGTTTGACTCGTTGGTCTAGTGGTCTCCATCAATTTGCTGTTTTGATACCTCATTGTAATACAACTTCCTATTCCAGTAGCTTCTTTCCAAGAACTGTAGGTTTGTGGAACTCTCTTCCTGCTGACTGTTTTCCTCCTACCTATAATCATGGTCTTTTCAAGGCATCTCCTGTGATCGCAATAATCATATTTGTTCTTGTTAGCTCCTTACATCAACTGGCTTCATGCCTTGTGTGAAGCGATTTCCATAAAAAAATAAGAAATAAAAAATAAAAATAGATTCTTAACTACAAATTAGAGGGTTCGTCGTCCTATCCACTTTATCATCATATTTTCTTTAGTCATGGATCCGACGTTTTCCGGCAGTCTAATTTCTATGTTGATGATCTTCAGGATCGAATCCATTCAAATCTCATTGCTAGAGATCCTTGTTGATGGCTTGCATCTAAGTTTTATTGGGTCGTCCCACATTCGTCCGGTCTTTCACATCAAGATCACTGCATTTTTTTCACTGGCCATCATGAATGGCAAACGATATAAAAAAACCCATTAGATTGAGGCAATCCCTCGCCAGAGAAAGGTTCTATCTACAAGGGATAATTGCATGTACAAGCAAACTGAGATGAATACCGTCAGCTATCTGCTAAAGTGCCTGCAAACGCGCTACCTAGTGAAAAAGAGATAATCAGATATCGGACAATCAGCAGAAAAAAAGAGAAAAAATAGTAACAATATTTAAACGTTAATAAGAAGTCAAATAGTTTTTCTTCGATAGGTTTTCATCATGACTTACTAGAAGTTACAGATAATCACTTGCATATAGATGTTTTTTACAGCACGAACAGTGTTTTACAGCCAATGCTAAAACAAAGACACAAAAAACAAACAGTTGAGGAGGAAAATTGAATCACGGATTTATTTTTAGCTATTTTTAGCTATTTTTAGTTATATTTTAAATTATATTTTAAGCTATTTTAAAGTTATTTTTTTAGCTATTTTTAGCTATTTAGTTTTAGCTATTTTGAGCTATTTTAGTTTTTTAAGCTATTTTTAGCTCTTTTAGCTATTTTTGTTATGGCAATGTGCAGAGCAACCAAGACAATCTCACTAATGACATATTCAAAAGAACAGCAAGATTAACATTTAAAAAAATAAGATTATAAAAAGTTCAGATCAAAAAAGAGATTTATATTTATTTATAAAAAAAAATTATCGGTTAAAAGATACATGCACGTACTATGATTAGCACTTCATGTGTCATGCAAACATTTTATTGCAATATTTTCGAAGATTTTCTAATTATTCTTGACAAACAGCTAGGAGGCTCGATAAAAAAAAATTGTAAAAATATATTTTGTAACGTACAAAGAATTAAGGATATTTTAAAAGATGGTTAGGAACCCCATTTTATGAAGAGCTAATGTATGTTTACTATGGCTACATTAATTTGTTATGTGACTATTATTAATAGATACAAAGGATATGTTTATGTTAGGGATTGGTTATCAGTACTTATAACATAAAACTAGGAATACTAACATTAATAGATATTGCATATATATAGTATTTATAATATAGGCATAACATGCAATTACATCAGACTAATGTTATAAATAGATATGTAATTATATTATAGGAATGCTATGAATGGACATATGATTGGACACTGTTATAAAAATCTATACATGGTCAGGTAATATTTTCAAAAGGACATATGACCAGGAAGTGTTACCAAATGTACAAATGGCCGAACAGTTACCAAATGGACATTTGGTGAGGTAGGTTTATATCAAATGGACATCTGGTCAGGTAATATTACCAAATTTATATTTGATCAGGGAGTGTTCTAAAATGGACATCTGTATTGCTACCAAGTTGACATGAGGGTGGACAGTGTTACAAAATGCAAATCTTTTCAAGTGCTGTTATCAAATGGATATATTGTTGAGCTGTGTTACCTGATTGATATTGTATCAGGTAACGTTAACAAATGAAAATATTGCTGAATGGTGTTACAAAAGCAAAATATCATTATTGTCAAATGAAGACAAGGTAGACATATATATATATATATATATATATATATATATATATAATAATAAAATTTGGCAAACGTTCTAGAAGCATCTTTTAAGAAATTTAAAACTTTGAAAAACAAACAAAATGCCTTAGTAAACTACGTTTTAAGATTCGAATATTTTTTATTAAAGATCATTTAAAAATGTTCTTCTTTAGCTTTTTGTCTTATAAATTTCGATCAATAACATCTCCATCTCCTGTATAAAGGGCAGTTGTCTGTATGTATGTCTGTTTGTCTGTCTGTATATCCAGCTACTCCTCAAAAACTACTCGGCCAACTGTCAACAAGTTGATATCTTTAGGACCGGACATATCCTGGGATCATAATATCTCAAAATTACAAAAAAAAATATTTGCTGAGGGTCAGCGGGGCCAGTTTCCGGCAGAGGGTCGCATTTGTCAGACTTTTTTCAACGTTATTTAGTAGTAATTTGGAAATCAGCCAATGTATTCATGTAACAACTTGATAAAAATGCTGACTCACTGAACATCCCCCCCCCATAATCCCTTGGCGAATGTAATAAATAAGCATCTTGTGGAGTAGTAGTATCAAATTTTAATCAGGTTGGACAATGTTATCAAATGAACATTTTGTCAGGTTGTGTTACTAAATAGATCTAGGCAGTATTGCAAAGATACATGCCAGCATTACCAATTGCATATGAAGTCAGAGCAGTATTATGAAAAGGGCATATAATCAGAGCAACATTACTAAATAGGCATGCGGTTGAGGCAGCATTACTGAATAGACATGCGATCTGGGCAGCATTACCAAATTGATATGCAATCAAGTAAGCATTTCCAAATGGCTAACCGACCGGGTAGCATTGCTAAATTGACATGCGATCAGTTACTGTAATAAATAGGCATAATCTCATATGTTGTGGTACTGCTTACACACTGCATACATTTCTGACCAGGTACTACAATCAATAGAAAAATTAAAATTTATTAATTTTAGGTTAAACCTATCAATGTAGATTGCACTTACAATCAGAAATTACTCAAGACGAGGAATTTGAATATCTGTAGTTTTAATGTCTATTGTACTGACTCTTCAGAAATTCCAAAAGAAAAATGGGGTGTGAAATTCCTTGCATTTAATATGCATCTCAGATAGCTGGAAAATAATGTCCGTTAATTCTGCTGGTGCTTCTTTTATATGTTAATATGCAACACGATCCCATCTACCCTTTATATTTCTTTGATATTGTATATAACAGCTCCAGATCTCATGTGATATCACGCAAACCAATGTTCCACAATAAGAATCAAACAATTGCAAAAGTGTTGCGATTCAGTTCCAGAGAATTGACAAACAAAATAAAATGCCTACAAGCAAATTGTTTTTTATATGCTGACCAATTTATGGCCAGTATTTGATGGCCTCATTTTGATTTTATAACTAAGAAATCCGGCTATCATACTTCGAAATATAAAATCTGCTAGGACTGATCCCCTGTCTATGCTGATTGTTCTGATTAGAGTCATATGCTGGAGTCTGCACATCTTGTGTACCCTTCCCCATGGAGGAAATATATGTATATATTTGAAATAAAAAAAAATCCTAATCAGTTTTACCTCTTCTTATCAGCACAGCAATTATATTATCGGAACAGTTTTTCATATGAAGGGATCTGTTAGGGTACAACCACGGTCGTCGTAAAGAAGGCCAGGGCACTAGAAAATGACGTCATGCTCTAAAGCAGGGGCGGACATCCGGCGGTCCGCGGGCCACATCCGGCCCGTGAAGGCTTAGCGTCTGGCCCACCACCTTGCTAGGCTTTATTATTGCAATCCGGCCGGCGGACCTGCCAGTAAAACTCATATCATTTTGTGACATAGACGTAAAAGTAGGTTTCAATTAAGATTTACAGTGGGTTAAAAATGTATAAATATCAGCGAGCGATGATGCATGTATATTTCATTTTTCTTTAACTATTAAGAGATAAAAATAGAAAAAGAGATAGGCAAAGAGGAAACGTGAGACGAAGAAAGGGCATGAAACATAGAACCTATGTGAGGTGTGTCAAAACAAATGCTGGACCAACTTGCTACTTCCTCAGTCATTATTTTTTATGATTCCAAAATGGCTCTTCGTCGGCGCCTCACATACAGAAGTCTCTTGAGAAAAAATATCAGATTTGTTGAGTGTTCAATGCAATTTTGTACAATTCATTCATGTAAACAAAATATAGTATTTCTGAGATTTCGTTTTTCACTTCGGCCCACGATCTTCTTCCAAAAGTCTCATCTGGCTCTCACTCTGTAAAGGTTGCCCGCCCCTGCTCTAAAGTAACAAACGAGATCTGTCGAACAGTCAGACTATGGGCATTTTGACCTCTCCCTTTACTTAAAAATTCATCAAAATTTATGAAATCAACCAATTTTTATGACAGTTTCATTATTTATTAATTAACGATCACAGAATATAATTAACCCATTAATTTATTAGAAATTTTAGTGCAAATGCATTATTTCGTGTAATTTGCATAGGCTAGACAGAAAACATTAAATTAATAGTTAATAATAAAATGGTGTTGCCATTATTTTTTTTTATTTTTTAAACATGAAAATTTTCTTTAAAAAATAATTTGTCTGATTTAATAGTCATTCTTAAAATAAGTTAATTCTTTCCGGATTATTTTTAATGTTTTAGTTGATTGTTATGACAATCTGGTCTACATCAAATGAAAAGACTAGTATCAGTTATACTGCATGGAAATATCTCTTGGTTTATAAACACAAGAAGAAGACAAATCTCTATTCTTATATCAACATTTCATTATCATTAATTTTAGCTGAATAATTTGATAAAAATTGCTCTCATTTCCAAAAAAATAAATGATGTTTCTTGATTTTTTTTTTAACTTAAAAGTAATCAAACATGAAAAGTTAATCAAAAATAAAAGATTATGAATTCATTAAAGTAACACAAAATCAATAATTAAAAATAATTAATTAATAAAACATTTATTGAAATAAATTAAAATGTATGTTTTTTTTGTTTTTTGCAAAACGAACAGTTTATTTACAATAGGAGGTCCAAACGGACAGTGTATTTACAATATCTTATTATTTGAATATTTCGCTTATTCCGCACGCATTTCGGATGAAACTTATTAATTGTATTTTTTATCCATAAATAAAATTCTAATTTATTTTTTACGACTTGAAAATCAAACTTTAATGGAATCCTTTAATTGCTGGCGGCCATGTTATAATTTCCTATTATTTTCTTTCGCGCTTGCCATCTATAAAAAAGGAAATACACTAGAGAAAAGGAACAAGTTAACAATGATTTCCAAGTGAATGAATAATCCTTAGGAGGGTAGCCGTGTTCTTTGCAGAGGAATTCATTCACAATAGCAGGAACAAGTTGATAATGATTTTCAATTGAATAAATAATCCTCTGGACATGAGTCTAATCGCT
The DNA here is from genome assembly GCA_963556195.1 of Sepiola atlantica. Taxonomy (NCBI): domain Eukaryota; kingdom Metazoa; phylum Mollusca; class Cephalopoda; order Sepiida; family Sepiolidae; genus Sepiola; species Sepiola atlantica. Next base: position 87,526,470 of record OY744517.1, on the reverse strand, counting down.
CTGATTACTTGCTCTGATTACAGATGGACGCATGCGAATTAGCGCCTTTCGGGCACTTCCGGTCTTTATTGATAGTGGTTTTACTCCCACTATCAATGATGTCACCAGAAAAGTTCGACTCAGTTAACAGGCCTTATATTACGACGGCTGTGGTACAACACACTTAACTGAAAATGTTTTCTCTGAATTAAATGTTTAGTGGAGATGATACAAACAATAATTAACATATTTGAAGATATTAAGAATCTGAAGCATAACATTTTTTACCAAAATGGTTGATCCAAAAAAGCTATGATATGCCATAAAATAGAACAAATTAGTCTTCTGTTTGAGTATTTTGTAAATGATCATCATTTTTGTTATCTGCTTTTCAAAGTGAGTGTGATGTATTCTGCAATTAATTCTTAGAACTTTATTCTTATTTTTTTTTATATATATTGCCTTGTGGAAATGCATGAACATCGTTCCCCAGCTATGGGTAAAATAGCAACATGTGTTCAATGAATCATTTCTTATCAGTATTATATTTTATGTTATTATTATTATTATTATTATTATTATTATTATTATTATTATTATTATTATTATTATTATTATTATGTCAATCTTGGCCTTTTGGCCAAGATCAAAGTGTAGTATCTGTTCCGATGGATACTACACCCTATAGACCGGTATCTTCTTGCCCTTCAGGTCTTGATTTCGCCGGTCTGTGGGTTTGTCCTGTCCAGTTCTAGGAGGTCTACCCTCCCAGGCTTTGCTTTCTCACCCTTTGAGAAGGAGTTAGTTTATTGCTTACTGCCTGAGGCGCCCCTACCGGGGAATGCCGACGGGGCTGCCCAGGCTATTTTTGCTAGGCCAGAGTGCTCACGTTCTCGGGCGCTGGCTTTTCAAATCCCACTTTCCCGACCTTGTGTCACATCTTACCTTGTGGGAGGAAGATAAATAAAATAGTATATGTGTGCAGGATGAATGATGGGCGCATCCCTAAAGACCTTCTCTATGGCGAGCTTGCCTTAGGCTCAAGAAAAAGGGGTCGTCCCCATCTCCGCTTCAAGGATGTCTGCAAGCAAGATATGAAGGCTTGCTCAATTGACATTATGGGAAGCCTCTGCAGCTGACAGATCTGCCTGGAGGAAACAGATACGCCAGAGAATGATCATCAGTGAGAAGACCCTCCATGATGAAAACGCTGCAAAGAGAGCTAGGAGAAAAGCGAACCTACAGACAGACCAACAAGCCGAGGTGACACATTGCACAACAGCTTTCGTATGTAAAGGCTGTAGTAGACCATGCAAATCAAAAATTGGTCTCTACTGTCACACAAAAAGATGCACCTAACAACATCCCAATACGGCACTGATCCATAGTTGTTGCGACTGACGGATGCCAATACAATATGCAGTATAGGTGTTATGTAATTATTGCTGGAACTGATTACTGAAACCCACTTTCCATATTATATAATGAATAAATAGGTAACAGTTTAATTCCGGAGTTAAAATGTATTTACATATTGGAAACGAATGGTTCCCTCCCTTGCCTATGGGTAGAAAGTTTAGAATGATTGACTACTTTTAATTTGTGTATATGTTGCATGTTTGGTACATTCAAGAGAAATCTTTGTTAGTATTTAGAGCTAATTAATTAGCCCTCTGTAAGCGGAACAATAAAATCATATTCAGTTTTACATTCTTAACGGATTTTAGGAATTGACTTACAAACTAACCTATCTTTGGCCAGCTCTTTATTTATCCCTCTTTCTCTCAAATCCATATTTTCCTTGGCCCTCTATGCAAACTGACCCTACTTCCTCAACTGTTCTACATCTATTAACTCAAGAACTCTCATCCATTCTTTCAACGTATGAATTAACCGAATAACGATTTTATGAAGGAATCATAGGCAGTAAAGTCTTTGTATGAAGATAAAGTTCTTGATGGTGTATATATATATAAGAAAAAGTTATTGTATATGTGTTAGTATGTGTGTCTACATAATGTGAACATGGAAGAAAAAATGTGTTTACTGACTGCCTCTAGAGTTGTCTTGTGTGACACACAGTGCTTCTGCATCCTAAGATTTGGTAGTCCACATGCCTGCGAGACCCTGTGTGTTTGAGTGCCTAAGTACTAATATGTTGATCTAGATGCTTGAATGTCTCAAGGACTATATTGTCAGCTAACTACTATTTGTGTGCAAAAGGTTTGTATAGAAATGTCCTGATTAGTTGGATCATGTATATTCATTAAAATCGAATTTCCAATATAAACCGAAAGTAATGCACGGAGCAATATATGTAAAAACGAAATTTCATTAGATGGCTTTTCGCCTGAGATGGCTCTCAGTCTGTTATAATGTGATATATTAATTGTAGTCATAGTCATAGTCATGGTGTTTGTTTATTGTAACTCACATAGTCGTTCTCTCTTCTCTTTTTATGAAAGTTGTTTTGTTTTCTTCTTCTTAACAGCAGTTGCAAAAGTTGTTAATAACAACAGCATACATTCATTTTCTGTGCAATATTAATTTTTTTTCTTTTTCTTTAAACATTATTTTTACATTATACATACATTGCTTTTGGCATCATAATGCACCATACTTGTCTTCCCACTACTTGTTTCTCGTGCAGATGAGAGGAAAACCCCTGAAATACGTCTGTTCGGTACTGTTGTAAAAACCCAAGAGGCCAGATTAGACTAGCTTATTTGTCACGTCTTACTCCTGACTTCCTGTTCTCCCACGTCATTTCTTTTGAACATGTTAACTTAATTTCTAATGGAAATTTACTATTTCTATGTAATTGTACATAATTAACACATCCCATATAACATCAGGATGAAGGAATGGTGCCATGTGAGATAGTAGTTAACATAATTAAGAAGCTTTTACAGGAGGATAAAGAATGTAAAATGAAGTTTCATGTAATGTTTTGAAAAATAAAAGTAGACTTACATGGCTAGTTTTTGTGTTTTCTCACACATGTGTTTGCAAATGTGATTTTGGTATTGGTGTAGATGTGACCAAAAGTCATGTCTTTAAATTTGGAAATTCTCACATCATCACCAGACACTAAGAACACAATCATCATATTTTTTTTTCAAAACCATTCCCTTTTGACTAATGAAATTTTAACCTACAACAGTGAAATGAAAATAAAGATATCTTCTTCACAATTTAAATCAAAGTATACACATCTTCTTGACGAAAATTCAAAATTTTTAAAAGATTGTGTCAAACAAGATGTTGTTTGCCACTCGTTTATTTCCTTGTCTACTTCTCGTCATAGTAGTCACTTTGCTGCAAGCTCAATAACAGAAATTCTTTTAGTAATCGCCATTTTTACTCCTTTTTTCATAAACGTTATTCCTGTCTTGAAGCCGTAAATGATATTAATTTTAGCAATTTTTTTTTATCCAATTACAGTTTAACAGTTCTGTTATAAAAACGTTATGTTATGGTTTTCAAGCACATTTCAATAAAAAATGTCATAATGCTTCCTTGATATTTTGTTCAAAAAATGTTCATACATTTATTTGCTTATTCATGTTTGTTTGTTTGTTTAATGTGTTTTAAAGACGAATTTAAAATAGCTAAAAGAATGAATATATCATTATATCATTAATATGTAGTTCATATAGTTCATCATCAGATTTGGTTAAATGTCTGTTTTACATGCTGGCATGGGCATGTACTCGGTGCAAATGTACTGGTTGTGTATCTCCGTCTAAACCAAGGTGATTGGAATCGCTCCTTGATATATTCCCAACAGAAGTTAGATAAAGCGGTGGGTGGTGGATCACTAAACGCGTCAATAATTCTATTTTCTTGTGGAAAAACAAATAAAAAAACTCAAAAGGGCAGGTAAAACGCTCTTTAGTCTTGGTTGGCAATCGCCTAGAGATGGTGTCTTGATAAAAATATTGATCCCCATCACCTGACTCGGTTGGCGTCATGAAGGACATCTAGCCTATAAAATGTTTGCTTCACTTAATTATTGTAAACAGCATGATATTAACCAGATTACCAAGTATGCAGATGAAAAAATTATGAAATCTCTTGGAAATGTAGTTAAGAATTTCAAATGCGGATTTCCTGATTGTAAAATAACTATTTAAAACTTAAAATACATTTTTGGATGCGACAAGAATGTATTATGATAATAATATGCACAAAATGTGTTCACGGTTAAAAAAGGTGAATTTTTCGATTCAGCCACTAAAATACCATTAAAACATTTCTTTTTTTCAATTCAATCAGAAGTCACATATGGGCCTAACTCAAGAAATAGTTCAGACACTTCTAATTAGTTCGGAATTTTCACGAGTCCAGAAACACCAGGTAACTAGCGAAAGTTTTGATGCAGAAGAAAAAGACTCTCTAGCAGCTACAAACATCTCCATCTACTACTGAAAACAAGCTCCAATGATAAACTGTCCATTTCAAGACAAATCTTATTCTCAGCTACTATGTGCGATAATCTGTCCTTTTCAAGTCAAATATTATTCTCAACTATTACATGTGATAATCTGTCCTTTTCAAGATAAATCGTCTACTTAATCTCAACTACTATACACACAATTTCCTTTATCTTTTCCACTCACCTTAAAGTCTTATCTGCTAGGCATGCATGAGTATTACCATACGATCATCAAACAACAAACATAGAATTTAAAATCCGAGGACTCATCTATAATACCAGGTAAGTGGTGCAGTTATTTACTTCACCATACACAGTTATGACAAAAAATGGTAGCATGGTAATGACCGCATCAACCGACAGAAAGTGTTTTTTTAAATACCATGCAGCACTAATGTAGGTCTACCTAACATTATCTAATTTGACAAAGCTGGTGATTGAAGAATAAAAGCATCAAAACATGTGCTAACAAAAAGTATCTCAGAAGAAAGAGATTGGTTGATGACCAAATGGACATTAGATAAATAATCATTTTTTATTCTTGATTTAAAAAAACAAACACCCAGAAAACATTTATATTAAAAAATGAAAATTAAACAATTTTATGTGTATTATTTGGATGACTACTGTTCTCATCTTGTTTTTTAAAATTTTTATGCTGTTCTAATCTATTATTCATAAATTATGGTTTCCTTATTGTATTAAATTCTATACTAGTTCTATTTAAGAGGTCATTGTCACGCAACATATGTGCTGATTCTTTGAGTCATCTTACTCTCCACCCTTGTTCTCTGTCTATAAATTTTACTTCATCCCATTAGGGTAGATGATTTCCCTTTTCCCTCCATATCTGGTCAACCATATCTAACTTTTTCGCAAAAAATATATAGATGTCACTCGAGACCGTGCATATGTATGTGTTATATGTAAACTGTTATTAACTATTTTCTTCTTATACTTAAAGAAAGTTTCGTTATTAGCTACTAGCTGTACCTACCTAGTTCCGATGGATACTGCACCCCATAGACTGGTATTGTCTTGGCCTTCGGGGCTTGATTTATGCCGGTCTATGTGTCTGTCCTGTGCAGTTCTAGGAGATCCACCCTCCCAGGCTTTACCTCCCCTCTTTTGGGAGGAGTAAGTTTATTGCTTACTGCCTGAGGTGCCCCTACCTACTAATGCAATTTTTAATGGCCAGAGTGCTCACCTTCTCAGGCGCTGGCTTTTCAAGCCCCACTTTCCCGACCCGACCTTGGGTCACATCTTACCTTGTGGGAGTAAGATAAAAATGGCCTTGTGCCTAACCTCCTGAAGAGGAGGTAAATAATACTAGCTGTACCTACCCGGCATAGCTTGGGATTCATGTATTCCATTTTAGTTTTTAAAAAAATTAATTTATTAAAAATTTTATTCTTTTTAGTTTACGATATGTATGTGTTTATGTGATCTAACAATTCAATAAACAAAAGATATTGTAAAAATTGAAAAAGAAATAAATTTTTTTAGCATCTCTTCTTATTACGGTTTTCTGCTGTTCTTCGAACCTTACTTTTAAATTTGGTATCGTTTTGCACACTTAGATGGAATTACATACACACAGTTCTTGGTTATGACATTTTATGTAGGAGGCTTGACTCACACAAAATGTTTTCGGAGAGTTGAGTCACGTCTGGCGTCATATGAATTACATATTCTCTGAACTTTTTCAAACAAGCACTTCATATATGGTAGACAGACTATGGTGAGTTTTCGGGTGGTGTTCATTTGATGCTTGATCCAGATTTCTCGCAGCTGATATCATGCTCTGGATTATTGTTTCAATGGAGGGTGTCTCTTGGACTGTTCATCTCTTGATATGTATCCAGATGAGAACAATTGTTCAAATAATCCAAATAATCAATCATCATCTAAAAATTTCCGAAACATAAGCTATTTTATAATTGCTTTTACTAATGCGCTGAACATCAAATAATCTCTCTTAAATAATTACTGCAGTAAGGCAATGACTGTTCTGAAATCCAAGATGGATGCTAAATAAAATTAAGCCATCCAACATTCAATATGGTGTTTTATAACTTCTTCACAATGCCAGCCTATTTGATACAGACATTTATGTATTCATCCTTTAAGAAAATATTAATATTTTGTGTATTTTATTTTTGTATTCTTTTTTTTTTTCATTTATTAATCTGATCCTTTTTTGCTTTAATAGAAGAGAGTTGGAAGCCACATCATTATAATTCTCTAATATGTACTACAAATGAATAAAAATAACATTGACGAGGGCAATAACTTTAAATTTGAAAACAAGAGGCAATTTTTATTACATTTATTGTTTGATTTTTGTCAAGAGACCTATCAATACATTACTTTTTTCAATGTTTAACTTTGGTTTTCTATAGCACTTAAATAGGAAGACTTTATATATATATATATATATATATATACAGGGTGGGCCAAAATAAGGGTCCTATCTTTAAATTTGAATAACTTGAATTTGAATAACTTCCACAAAATAAAAGTTAAACTCACCAAACTTTATGTGTGTGTAGACTGACCCTTCCGAGATTTTTTGAAATAAACAAAACAAATTTTAGCCGAAAAACACTTCTTAAAACTTACAAAAACTAAAGTATTGTTTTTTACACTGTTTTGAGTTTTTTAAGCAAAAATAATGTTTTCTAAATGAGGGTACGTTCCTTAGGGCTAATACGGCTCATGCTTGCTTCGGAAGGGGTCCTTTACTTATTCTAAAAAAAAAAATTTTTTAAAATCAATAAATAAAAAAGTTATGAATTTTTAAAAATAGGACCCTTATTTTTGCCCACCCTGTATATATATAATATGCTTATAGCAAGCAAGCTACACAGAAACATTTGTGATTCATTCCACAAATCAATTCGTCAGGTCAACTGCCAAAAATTAACATTCTACCAACCTTTTATAAGCCAATAATTTTTTAACAATTTAACTCCTACCAATTAAAGCGATTAGTTGTATTGCCTATTCAAAACACTCACACCCTTCATTCATTTAATGAAAGTTAGGTGATATCAGTTAATGCCTTTCCATTCTATTCTCAAATAGGTTAAATGGACACAGGTTCCATCAGTTATGCTAGTTATTTTTAAGGTTCATGTTTGTTTAAAAATTACTATAACTATGTTTTGTTTAGTAGCTATCCTAAATAAAGTTTTGTTTAGAATCTCAGTATATTTAATAAATATTTTTCCAAAATAGAAAAGAATTGACAGAACTACTCTCCCTGTTAGTCAACGATAAATATGATATGAATATAACATGTTCGTCCGGAGAATATGGCAGAAACACATTTGCCAGTGAGATATACGGACATTTTTCATGTCAGTGGTATGCTTGACAGGCTGTAAATTACTTTTCAAGATTTTTTTTTCTGAAAGCATTTTATTACATGTTTTAAAACTTGAAATGTTTTTCATCGCTGTCATCACTCTTTTGTCTACAATTATTGAGAAAAATGACACTTGTATCACTTAGAAAAAAGAATAAAATACATTATCTTCAAATGCACATATTACCATGTCTCAAACACATATTTAATGTTCGCATTGTCAAATTAGGCACAAGGCTACTCATAGACAAAGTCCAGTTCTATTTAGAACACTGATAGTCTTTATTCTAGCAGCAAAACTGACAGAGAAAATCTGATATTTTGTCAAGTCTATTATTTCTAGGACTAGCTTTCCCTCCAGATCTAAAATGGAAGACTTATATCCAATCTGTTGCTAAAGTTGCTGGAAAAATGTTTGCATAATTCTACCGCTTCAAAAAGTTGCTAGGAAAATGGTTGCATCATTCTACCGCTTCAAAAAGTTGCTGGAAAAAGGGTTGCATTATTCTACCGCTTCAAAAAGTTGCTGAGGAAATGGTTGCATCTTTCTACTTCTTCAAAAAGTTGCTGGGAAAATGGTTGCATCTTTCTACCGCTCCAAAAAGTTGCTGGGAAAATGGTTGCATCATTCAACCGCTTCAAAAAGTTGCTGGAAAAATGGTTTCATCATTCTACCGCTTCAAAAAGTTGCTGGGAAAATGGTTGCATCATTCTATCGCTTCAAAAAGTTGCTGGGAAAATGGTTGCATCATTCTACCGCTTCAAAAAGTTGCTGGGAAAATGGTTGCATCATTTTACCGTTTCAAAAAGTTCCCGACTCCCGATACAATCCTTTACCTATATACGTCAGATACGTCCTGTCAGATACGTCCTGTTAGATACGTCCTAAGATGGAATACTGTTGCCACATCTAGGGACGTGCTGCTCAGAACATTGTTCCTAACCTGGACAAAATTTTGTCTCATTGGAGGAGGGGCGGCATTCTCTGTCTGTGTTTATGCTTCATGCAGCAGTCTACCAGAGGTGGTTCAACCAGGGGTTGGTATCTGTTCCGATGGATACTACACCCCATAGACCGGTATTGACTTGGCCTTCGGGTCTTGATTTACGCCGGTCTATTGATCTGTCCTGTGCAGTTCTAGGAGGTCCACCCTTCCAGGCTTTGCCTTCTCACCCTTTGAGAAGGGGTTAGTTTATTGCTAATCGTCTGAGGCGCCCGTACCAGGGAATGCTGACGGGGCTGCCCAGACAATTTTTAATGGCCAGAGTGCTCAAATTCTCGGGCGCTGGTTTTTCAAATTTCCCTTTCCCGACCTTGTGTTACATCTTACCTTGTGGGAGGAAGATAAATAAAACCAGAGGTGGTAATGATGTCTATTGTATCCAGGATTAATGTCGCCTTGGACAAAACATTCAGACGTTGTTTAGATGTGTATATCTTCTAACTGTCCATTTACATGGCTTGTTGCACTTTGATATTTTCTGCAATGATTTGATTTGATTTAAAAATATACTTTGCAATCTAGTGGTCTTTTCTGTTCTCTAAAGCCCCTTCCTTACAGAAGAGACGTTTCAATTATTTCTCTATTCTATAGTTATTTCCATGAAAAGTGCTCGATTTAGCTCCAATTTCTGGTTCCTCTTTGTAAGACATTCACAGTAGAACTCATCTCTTTACCACAGCTGCAAAGAACCTTCGTTTCTCCCTCCGTGTGCATCAAATAGGATTTCTATGAACAGAGTTTCTTTCCAAGAACTTCCCATCTATGGAACACATTACCAGGAGACTGCTTTTCTGCAGACTACATCTTGGTCGTCTATAAATCCACTGTCAACAAATGCCATGAACCGTTCTCATAAGAATTCAAATTTTGTCTATTCCATTCATCATTTTCAATCCTCTCATAATGTTCTTCATCATAAAACTGACAATTCACCCATCTTATTAATCCTCAGCTGGCTTTTGGCCTTGATAAGTTGTGACACTATTTTAATTTTAAATAAGTATAGTTTTTATTTTAATTTTATATACATATATGTTTTCAATGGAGAGAGAGAGAGAGACCAAAGAATGAGCATATCACCTAAGATTCAGATAGACCTCGTATCCATTGTACACCCCTGACTTGTTTCCGGTTTCATCATTTCCATTCTCATTTTCTAAGCACTTACACATTCTTTCTACCAGGCATGATAATTACTCATTCGAAAATCAGCTGTTCATTCCTGAACGCACAGAGATCAAATTTTGACTTTACCTAACCAAACCTGCCTAGTCTGACACAAGGCCATTCAATATTTTAGATAAGTTATTCCAGGAAATTAAATCTATTTATCAAGATTACATTCTTGTCCTGTCTTTGTAGCAGAGAAATACACCAGAGAGAAAAGAAACTGGATGCATCTGGGTGCAATAACCTCCATTAACGTTGGATTGTGCTTATTAACTATTTCCGTCAAGAGTTATGTCCTCTTCAATAATTGGTAGTTTGGAGAAGACGGTCGGTCCTCATAGGTGGAACTGTTACTAATCTTTTCATTGAAATGGAGACTCTGTAATGTTATTTCATTGTTAGTCAATCATAATCAATCTATGTTAAAAGCCACATATTGACATTTGTTAGTTGCAATCAGGTTTCTACTGTCTTCCAGACATTCAAGAACGCAAGGCCGAAGACGATGAAAAGTTGAAGAGTAAATTAGAGAGTTCGACAGTCGTTATTTTGAAGACATGTGTGCCTGGAAATATGGGAGAGCAAGACTGATTTTTGTTTATTTTCACATTCTTTAAGGTTGTATTTTGAGTTGGCTTTGAAGCAAAACACTTCACACCCCCACATGACTGAAGACATGATGTAGGCTGTCAAAGAGTTCAAGGTTCAAATGTGCATAGGAGTGTGTGGAAGCTGAAAGAAAAACTGTGTGACTGCCTAGCATACTGGGAAATTTAGAATGGAAAGAATTACCGTTTTAAACCGAAGTGGATAAAAAGTGTGAAATGTAGTCCTAAAAATACCAAGAGCTAAGCTCTCTCTCTCTCTCAATCTATGCCTCAATCTTCGAAGCTTATACCTATGATATAGAATAATATATATACATATGGTACCAGAAAGGCAAATAGATAAGAGGAAGGAAACCTAGCCATACAGATCTAAATACCCAATATATAGTCTCAAGAAGCTTTGAGTTATTTTAAACAAAAAGACAAAAAAAAAGGAAAATGCAGTTTAAATTCCCAGAGAAACTAACTAAATCCAAAATAACATTTGTTGGAAAATTCATAAATAAATAATATATAATAGTAAGTAAATAAAATAAAAAGGGGGATTAAGTATCTAACAATGAAACAAAAGCAGGAGACCTTAACGTAAGCATCTAATATTAACACGGGGATCTTCAGCTGTTTACCATGTAACTGTTTCGGAGATTTAAAAACAGGACAGTTATATGCATGGCTCTTCAATGGTACAGATAAGACTACCATTTCCCCAATAATCAAGTGTCGAAATAATTCAGCTTAAAATGTTACTTATATATACATAAATAAATAATAATAAAATAATAATAATAATAATAATAATAATAATAATAATAATAATAATAATAATAATAATAATAATAATAATAAAATACTATCTAAACACTTCACCTACGAACCATTCTACGATATGGTAGCTAGAAATAAAATTATATAGGAATTAAGGTTGCATTAAAAAAAAATAAAAAAAAAATAAAAAAAGCTTTCGTACTTTGGTACCAGAAAGGCAAATAGATAAGAGGAAGGAAACCTAGTCATACAGATCTAAATATATATATATATATATATATATATATATATATATGTATAGTAAGTTATGAAAATATATTTATGGCAATTTAGCTACACAGAGGCTCCCGTGTTTCATCCCCGGGGGAAATCTTCAGGCTAAAATGCATGGAGTTAGTTTTGCCTCTGTGTAGCTTAATTGCCACAGATATATTTTCATAACTTACTACCTAGCTCTACTTATGTATCGAGCACTGTTGAAGTAAATACTGAAAATTGATACATAAAAAATTATATCTTCTTATAAAATTTTATTTGGCTACATGAAATAGTAATATATATATATATATATATATATATATATATATATATATATATATATGACTTCTTTGTAATATGGTAGGAAAAAATCCCAGCAGAATACTTGATTAATTAAGAATGAAAGTTAAAAATTAAAAATTAAAAGCATAATATTGATTAAGATTGGTACAGAAAAATTAGTACAACATTCGTACCGTCGGTTTCAAGCACGGAAGGACTTAGCCATCCGGCCCTCTTCTTAGAGATGACAACAGAAGCTGAAGAGAGCCGGATGGCTAAGTCCGTCTGTGCTTGAAACCGACGGTACGAATGTTGTACTAATTTTTCTGTACCAATATAAATAAATATATATATATGTATATATATATATATTGGATACAAATGATGTGAATTATTCGCTTGTATTAGTGATTCAGGCCACAGACGGCTCAATGAAGAATCACCACCAGAGTCCCAATCGTCCAGAAGAAGTCTTCATCTATTCATCTCATCAGCTCATCTCACGTAAGGGTTCATATAAAACCCTCAGGGAAGTGAAACATCTAGACAAAAACATAAGTCACTCCACATAAAACATGCAATTTTACACGGATATTCTTATGATCCTTCTATGCACCCTCATAAATGCGCATATGCACAAAAAAAAAACAGCAAAATGGTGCTACAAGTATTCAACATGAAAAAATTGTTCACGTATCTGCGGAATACCAGGCTACAAATAGAATTGTTTTAAAATCTAATGGAGATTTGGTATATGTCTATCTGAAGTCGAACTATATTATTATTCTATTAATTGTAACTAGCGGGACCCATGTAAATTACACGAAATGATGTTTTTAATACTAATTATCTTGTTCCTAACCTATACATGTTTGAATAAAATATGATAAGATTTTGAATTGTATATTTATTTTAAAAAAAAAAAACAATACATGAAACAATTTACAAAACTTCTTTATATACAATATTTCTAGTGAAGGTAATATTTCGACGACTAAACCTTACTTTGTAAATGTTTTAGATTAAAATAAATTTGGCTCCAATTCATGAATATTTATTTACTCCTCTCCAGGAGTTAGGCACAAGGCCAGTTTTATCTTACTCCCAAAAGTAAGATGTGACCCAAGGTCGGGTCGGGAAAGTGGGGTTTGAAAAGCCAGCGCTCGAGAAGGTGAGCACTCTGGCCATTAAAAATTGCTTGGGCAGCCCCGTTGGCATTCCCCGGTAGGGGCGCCCCAGCCAGTAAGCAATAAACTTACTCCTCCCCAGAACTGTACAGGACAGACCCATAGACCGGCGTAAATCAAACCTCAGAAGCCAAGACAATAACAGTTTATGGAGTGCAGTATCCATCGGAACAGATACTACACTTTGATCTTAGCCAAAAGGCCAAGCCAATTCATGAGTAGCATACAAAGATTCGGAAGGTCGTTGCTTTTGATGTAAGCATGACACACAAAATCACACACGCTATTGTATTAATATGTGTCTTCCCGGTCGTCCCCTTCCTACCTTTCTTCCCCTTCCCCTCGAAATATAGAAAAAAAATCTTAGAGGTTGGTTGGGATCGAACTATAAACCAGTCGGGCCGAAGTCAAAAATACTACGTCGTTAACCGTTGCGCCAAAGGGAAATACTTTAAGATGTTTTGAAAATTAGGCGAGTTGAATGTTTTTCAAAATCTAGGTGCGGCATGCATGCACAGAGCTTTTGCCGGAAGCGTGACACACGAACACACACGCTATCGTATTAATATATAGGTTGTAGTATCTTTTAATGCTCAAATCAGTTTACTATTTCAGACTAATGTACTATTTTTAAATACTCAATTCGGGGGGGGGGGGGGAATAATGTAGTATCTGTTCTATTCTTATTTACTTGCCTTCCCATGAAGGGAAAGTTAGACACAAGTTCGGTTTTTAATATAGGGAAAATTCAGCTCCCCCAAAAGGGCACTCTAGATTGGAACAAAAATAAAAAATTCCTCAGTTTAGAAAGATTTCTCCTTCACTGACCGAGGACATGATACCATTCTCCCAGATATTATCTTTCCCATCCATTATAAGGGGAGAAATAATGTAATATCTGTTCTGTTGTTATGAGAGTATCCTCCCAGGCATTACGTCCTTCTTTGGGGACAATGTAGTACATATTCGTTCGTCACGATACCGTCCATGCATTGCTTCCTGTTTCTTTTTTCTTGGTGAATGGGGGCAAGAGTAGTATAGTATATGTTCTGTGGTTATGATATCTTCCTCCCAGGGATTACTTTCTCCTTTTTTTGGTGGGAGATAGTTATATACTAGCAATACTACTACCACCACCACTACTACTACTACTACTACTACTACTACTAATAATAATAATAATAATAATAATAATAATAATAATAAACTGCCAGGGTAGATATGTGAGAAAAATCCCATAATCTGACGCATGCTCCCACACCCCACAAAAAAGTCTAGTGACACCAACATTGGTTGATACCACCGAAAATGGTTATGAAGAGTCAGGTAAATTGAAAAACGGAAGAGAGAGAGATCACCATTCAGAATTCCAGTGGAAGGGCACAGAGCGTACTGAAATCCTGGGGAAGCTGATTGTCACATTCCAGAGAATGTCAATGGCTTTTACCAGTGATAACTCAATGGCAAACAACTGTTGCAAGAAGACAAAGTGATTTAAAACGATGATCAAAAGAAGCAGAGAGTACTGAAAATCTAGGGAGATTTCTTGTCACTCAGACTCCAGGGAACACCACCTATTTTTACCAGTGAGCGTTACTAGTCACTCATCTGAGAATTTACATTAGGTAAATAATAAAGATATTTCTTTATTTAAAAAATGTTTTCTTATAACCACAATTTAATTGCAGTCTTTTTACCAATACATATCTATAGATACCATCATACTAATGTAAAGACCAGCACTCCAGCTGGAAATGAACCTGCTACCCTGTCTTAACGAGTACAATGACTATTAATATTAATTTGTATAATCCATTTTATGTTTAATTAAAAGTAGACGAGACAACGTTCTTACCGCTATTTTTCAATTACACATTTTGTTGTGACATTTAATTTGGCTTCTTCCTTCTCTCTGTCAATATTCTGTCAATACTCTTTCTGTAGAATATCGCTATTCTTATTAAAACATTTTTTTTTTTTACATATTTCACCCCAAACAAGGCAGGACGCCACTGTAGACGTAAGGGGTTACTGAGAATTAGATGTAGGTTTTGGGTGTCATCCTAAGTTGTGAGCTGTGTAGCAAGATGTCTGTTTACATTAGTTTTAAACCTCTGCATGTCGGTACAGTTGGGGAAACAGGAAGAGGGAGAGACTAGTAGATGATGCACCAGCCCAGATGTGGCAACAATACTTTATGCATGGGCGGATGGTGGCTTTGTAGAGATACAGGATAATATCAGGTGTGAGGAGTTTACTAGCACGGTAGAGGGAGCCCACCTTCTTTGCTGCAGCCTTGGCAATGTCTTCAATGTATTTGTTCCAATTCGTGTTACCTGTGAAGGTTAGGCCGAGGATTATGAATGTTGAACTCTCAGGTAGGGTGTTATTTGCCATGACAATCGGTGGTTGAAGAGGTTTCTTATAGTTATTAAAAGAAAAGGAGCTTTGTCTTTGTGGAATAAAAGTTACCAACCATTTATGACCCCAATCCACTACAGCCTGGAGGTCATTTTCTAAGGATTCAGCCATTGCTTCGGATATGATCGTGTCCGTTTTGCCCACATGATGAGAGTAAAGGGTGGTGTCGTCAGCAAATATACCAATTTCAGACTCAATGGCATCAGGGAGATCGTTTATAAAGATCAGGAACAATAAAGGTCCAAGGATAAATCCCTGGGATACACCAGCATTTATGTCATGTTGCTTAGATGAACGGCCATCGAGGACAACCTGGATCTTTCTTTTGGTTAGGAAGGATCTAATTATATTAAGTAATTGCCCAGTAATACTGTATGAGCGTATTTTCAGGAGAAGCCCTGTATGCAATACCTTGTCAAAGGCCTTGAATATATCAAGCGCTACTTCCCTAGCTTCACCTGCCTTGTCCAGTGTATGATACATGCGTTCAGAGATGACCGTTAGGATGTCCACAGTAGATCGTGTTTGTCTAAATCCATACTGGCAGTCAGAAAGAAGTTTAGCATTAACTAAGTGCCAGACTATCGCTAGATTGATTAAGGATTTAAAGATTTTAGCAAAGATCGGGAGTAGACTGGTTGGGCGGTAGTTCTGAGGATCAGTTCTATCCCCAGAATTCTTATAGACTGGTACCATAAAGGCAATTATCCAGCTATCGGGGAAACAAGATTCAGCTAGGCATTTGTTGTAGAGTTTGGAGAGGATAGGGACCAGTTCAGTAGAGCATTTTTTTATTACTATTACAGGTATAAAATCAGGCCTACAAGCTTTGGAGGTGTCAAGGTTTTTTATGATGTGCCTGACCTGGGATGGGGTGATGACCAGCTTTTCAAGTCTGGCTTCAGTACACAATGGGAATTTAAGGAGGAGGTGGTTTTCTGAGTCCAAAGTGGAGTTTAAGGCGAAACGCTGGGCAAGTAGTTTAACCTTATCAGTGGCCGTGCAAACGACATCATTGTGGTTTGGTAGTGGGGGAATCATTGATTGACCATTGTTCACTACACTATTGTAGATTTTCCAGAAATCGCGAATACCTAGTTTCTTTAATTGAATGCGTTTTTTGGTTATCTCTGTATACAAATAAATAATTTATTTAAAAAAATCATAAATAAATTGCGCTGTCCAGGTTTTCAAAATATTTAAAAAAATAGTCTCCTTATTATTGCCATTTCAGCAGCGCTTTCATGTGTGACTTTTCAAACTACCTTATTCACATAACACCCAGCGGAATATCAACATTAATCGTTGATAATATCAAGATGAATTTCAACTTGACTGCGATAAATATGTCTCAATCGAGGAGGATTAAACGGAAAAAATTTTTTTTTAAATATGCTTATACTTCTGTGTATATCACAGAAAATACTCAAGTTTTTAAAGTAAATAAATAATTTATTTTAAAAAACATAAATAAATTGCGTTGTTCAGGTTTTCAAAATATTTTTTTTTAAATATTCTCCTTATTATTGCCATTTCAGCAGCGCTTGAATGTGTGACTTTTCAAACTATATATATATATATATATATACATATATATATTATCAAAAGCAGCTTCTAATCATTTATTATAAAGAATAAAATATAGTTTAAATCTTAGGGATACTAACTACATCTAATATATATGATGATGGACTCTCATGTCGATTTCGACGTATGAGTGCCCCACCTGGGGCTGCCCGCACGTGTATTTGTAATTGCGTAATCCCAACAACCGCTCTCCTGAGTCGGCATTGCTTGATTCCAATGCCAAGTAGTAATACAAGACGACTGGAAACAATACCGAGATAAGCAGAGAGCACATACAGCACCTGGTATTCCCAAATGGTCACCCATTTAGTACTGGCCAGGCTCGACGCCGCTTAACTTCGGTGTCAACGTGATTATTCCGTATATATATATATGTATATGTTGTATATGTATATGTATATATATATATATATATATATATATATATATATATATATATATATATATGTATATATATATATATATATGTATATATATATATATGGAGTAGATACATATATATATATGGAGTAGATATATATATATATATATATATATATATATATATGGAGTATATATATATATATATGTAGTATATATATATATATATATATATATATATATATATATATATATATGGAGTATATATATATATATGGAGTATATATATATATATATATATATATATATATATATATATATATATATATATATATATATTATAACGAGGTGAGCATAGTAAACTTGTAAAGAGTTTGCTTATTTATATGCCATATAATAATTATAAGTGCTGATTGTGAAAACCACAGGTCAGAATGTTAAAAATTGAGAGGTTAAACGATTAAGTTTTAGCCAATGCAATGAATGCACAATTCATTTACATTGATAATGTTTAGATACAGCATACTAACAGTTCTCATATCGTTTTAATAGCTTAATTAATTACAAATAAAGTTATTAAAACGTATTTCCATTGCAAATTCTTCATTACTTTATTGGCACCAATATTTTACCTACTTTACCGTCCTGTCTTCATTTGAAGTCTAACTGAGTAATAAGTGAAGAGGCTTTGAAGGATTTTTACCTGACATTTCGAGGTAAAATCTGATTTCCCCATAGTGATAGCAAGCCGCAAGTACCAGCAGATAAAATCAATTAATTTTAAGTCTTCCATTTAATGGCCGAGGGCAAATGAAAGTGAAATTTGGCAAACTGCAGGCAATGTACATAAACGTTAATCTGGTATGGCTTGAAGGCAATGTTTGGCAAGTGACAAACCCATTCTGGGAACACAATCAGCAATTTTATGATCGGTAATGATAGAAATAATTACCTTATTATATACTAGCTCCAATAGCCGTCTCGTGACGTGTTTTGCTCGTAATACTGAGACACCGAATATTTAATAAGGGCAAGAGGCCAGACATCAAATACTTCAGAACCAATTTAAGACATACCGCCATCGTGAAAATAGAGATTAAACAACTGAAATGATATTTGCTATCCTGGGAGGATGGTATCATAACGAACGAACATATAATACATTGCTCCCTCCCCCCAAGAGGAGGTAATGCTTGGGAGGATGGTATGATGAAAAACGAACATATACTAAACTACCACTACTATCAAAAGGAGGAAGTAATACCTGAGAGGATGGTCTAATGAAAACAGGGCAGATACTACACTACTTCCGAAAAAAAAAATTAGGAGGTAATACCTAGAATCGTGGTATCCTGACAAAAAAAACAGATACTACATTACTATACTACGCTATAAAAGAGGCAGGTAATGCCTGGGAGAATGGTGTCATGACGAACGCACTATCTGCCCCCCCCCCCAAAGAAGGAGATAATTTCTGGGGGATATTCTCATGACCATATAACAGATACTACACTACCCCTACAAAGAAAGGAGGAAATAATGCCTGGAAAGATGGTATCATGACAGCAGAATAGATTCTACACTAACCCCCTCCACCGAATTGAAATATCATAGTAAACTGAATTGAGCATTAAAAAATTGTGCAATAGTCGAAAATGAATAAAAGTAATAGTATAATTTCGACTTCAGACAGACAGATACCAAATCCCTATTAGTCATGGATGATTAAAGTTTAATTTTGTGGAGTTAAACACCCATGAGAGCAGCATTTCTCAATCAGGGTTCCTCAGAACCCTAAGGTTCCACAAAACATGGCTAAAGATTCCCCAAAAACAAGTGAGATAAGCTAATGCACTTTGATCTTTTATTTAATTCCATATACGTAATATTACTAAACATGCGTAATATATTCATTGTCATTGATATATTGTAATCATCATATCTAACCTATTATGTTATTTAAACATAATAATCATCGGGAATATATTTAGTGATGTCTATATGGAGCCGGTGTGAAACCGCATTCATTCGTCAGTGCTCACCCAGTGAATGGGACCTGTGACTAATTCATGTATCAAGTGACTCATTGAATACAAAACGCATCTATAGTCTACATCAGTTGTCTCTGTGGTTCCTGGCACAGTTCCCCATTCACCCACAATATTCAGTAAAAAATATTTCCAGCATTTAAGCATATTTTATGAATTATAAAAATTTAAGCACACTTTTTTATTGCACTTTTTGGTTAGTTTATTTGCGATTATCGATCGATCGATCTATCTATCTATCTATCTATCTATCTATCTACTTATCTTTCTATCTATCGTTCTCTTGCCACAAGGCTAGTTCTATTTACCTTAAATTGCTTCAGTTTTATTTTTACTTATAATGTTACTTATTTCTTTGTTTTTTTCTTAAGTCAGTTCTTCAAAAACACATACTATGGTATTCACCATTTCCTATTAACTACCATGAAAATAAAATGAGAAAGGTATGGTATATCATTTTGGTTTATGTGCAAGGGTTACTTGAGACATATAATTTATCTTAAGGATTACACAGGAGTAAAAAGGTTGAGAAAGCCTACATTAAAATGATCAAAATTTACTCAGAGTTTGAGAATCTATGAGAGGCTTCACTCATGTCGGTGTCATCATTATAGGGGGCCTCCATTTTATGGGTTATTCACAGACATAGGAATATACGCACATAATCTTTTTTTTTTGGCTCTATGGTAAACTGAAATAAAATATTGTTATTGAAATACTACACTCTTATTCAAAGGAAAGCTGATTTTATCTCACCAATTGTCGTTAGGTTTTTTAAGGAGACATTCACTCCGAATAAAATACAACTGCTACCAGGGTGATTGGTTTTTTGTTGTCTTTGTTTTTTCTTTTCTGTTCTCTCGGAAGTCACCTATTCTTTTTTTTCTCTTTGTCGGTCCGGTCAGGAGCCTTCTGAGAACTTATTTAGTTTCTTTTTTGTTTTATGTTGTTTATATTTCCTCACAAATCTATTTAATTTTGTATATAATAAGATGCATCTGCAATGTGAAATCTGACCAAACCCAACACATCAGGTCAGAGGATTTGCTGAAAGCACGACACTTGCCCAGCATCGAGGTTATCCTACGAATCAATCGATTATGCTGGTATGACCATGTGGAAGGTTCATCCTCCTGGATAAACCGTTGCAGAAGCATGAATGTCATAAATTGCAGGAAGGTTGGCCGGTCAAAGAAAACTTGCAAGCAAGTGATTGGACAAGACGGTACAGAGCGGAATTTGAAGACTGATGACCTACTGAACCGTGAGAAGTGGAGAGTGAGCTTCTGTAATGACCCCTGAACAAGAGAAAAGTCACGTTAATGAATAGGAGAAGAAAATAATAATGTAACTGTTATTTCCATTAAAACAAGCATGAAAATACAAAATAACAGAAAAATCATTTTAAAAATCAGCCAAATCACCTCCTTGATGTTCTCCTTCACAAATATCCGGGGACTTAGAACTAACATCGATCATATAGAATTCTTCCTCCACGTATAATCCTCAAATACTAGCAGCAAAACCCCACCCCTTCACTGTTGAAAGATTTTCTACTCTAATAGCTTCTTTCCTCAGACTGCCTGCCTTTGGAATTCCTTCCTTGCTCCCTGTTTCCCCGAGTGTACAAACATGTATAAATTTAAATAGAATGTAAGCAAACATCTTTCTTCCCAACTCCCCATCCAGGTTTTCTCTACCTTTATAAATCTGGCCTCTGTCACAAGTGTTCTTTGGGAACCATAAAACCCTGCTCCAATTATTATCTTTTTGATATTATCTTATGTTTTTGAGATTCTTTTTGTTCTTTTACTTGTATTCACCCCAAATAATATTGCATCTTTTCTGTTAAGGAATATGCCCCAAAGCCGATGTTACCTGTAGCACATTTCACCAGCAAATGAAGAAAAAGGCGTTAATTGTTCATTTCAAATGTTCAGTTAGAGAAGCGATAAATGTTTATGCCTGTAATTTATTAGTGCATATGTGTGTGCATAGTGTAGCCATGTGTGAGGCTTAGCGTTAGTATGTCGAAGTGTGTGAATGTGCATGTCACTTTTTGTTCGTGGTTGTACGAATGTGTGTGTGTGTGTGTGTGCAAACGTGAGAGTTGATAATTTGTGAAGGCATTTGTGTGTGTGTGTGTGTTTAGTAGTCAGCCGAGGCGCCCTTCGCCCAAAGGTGAGGACTGGCCAGATGTGTCCTCTCTTAAGCGGTGAAGGAGAGAAAGATAGAAGAGGAAGTTTGGCGCTGTGTTATGCTGTTTATATTGGGAGTGCGGACGTATTTTCACGCACTATCACGTGATCAAAATTTGTGGCATTTTGCGCCTTTTTGTGAAACTAGTCCCTGGGAGCCGATTTTTATGGTCCCAGTTTTGCGCTTTTGTGTTGAAGTGAAATTCGGAGTTGTTTCTGTTTTTCTGATTATGGCGTTTGTTGATAAAATATTAGAGGATGGCAATCCTATAGTTTACTTAATTAATATATATATATCAACTATTAAACTATCACTTATTTTATGAAATAGGGTTAACTGAAGATATCAATTTCTAGTTCCTATTGAAATTAATCCCGAAGCAATAAATGTAAGATTACACTATTACATTTATAGCAGATTATTCCGGTGGGGGGGGGGGGGGGATGAATTACAGTATTATTAGTTTTTAACACATTTAAACAAGACACGAATCATATGAGAAAAAGGGAAATAGAGGGTTGAAGGAGGGAGGGAAAGAATGGGGACTAGGGAAAGAGAGACGGCTAGAGAAAGAAGAGAGATTGAAGTTTTTATAAAAAGATGTTAAACAGACTCTTTAATTTCTACTACTTTGTTTTTTATCGCCCCGGGCAACGCCGGGTAGTCCTGCTAGTTTCAAATAAGATTTTAAGTGTTTGCTGTGCATTGAAGTGCATGTGCGTTCAAAACAGCTAATGAAAATAGATTGTTTAAAATTTTTAAATTCCAAACATCTTTAAACATGTGATAAAATTATCAATAATGTCTATTTATCTTAATTAAATGGATTCAATGAAAAGCTTTCAATTTAATATTAAGCATATATAATTGCATCCTCAGCTTAGATTTTCATTCGCCTTGTGATGTTGTAATTGCTAAATTCTCTTATCAAAGCGACGTTTAAGTTTCGTCTTTAAAATTCTTGCAAGCATTAACATCATTTAATAATAATCTTAACAAGATAAGACCTTTATAGTTGCCGAAAGCTCACATAATCTACTAGGTGTTCTAAAAGTCTTGGGAACATTTCAAGTCCTCATATCTGCTGGACTACGAATGGTAGTAAGATAAAATTGGTACCATTTTAAAGCTAAATACATTAAGTGTTGGTAATGCTAATGATTTTATTATATCTTTTCAGGCCCAGTAATGGCGTTCACTCAACCAGAAAAGGCGTTTTGCGTCCTTGAATTTTCAAAAACTGCATCATGGACACATGCTCAACGTGCATTTCGCACAAAATTCCGAATTGGAAGTTTGATCAAATTTAAGTTAAGATTAACACAGTAACGGTTTTTGTTTTTAACATGTTGTTACTTTAAAAAAAACGACTCTATATATGTTTTTGCCGACAACATTTAAAGTAATTAGATAAAAATATAAACTAAGGTCTCAAATGCCTTGCTGAAATAATCTCTTTCAAGGTCCTGCCAGCAGGCTTGTGATCTGGTTGTAGGGTTCAATGGTAGAAGCACCTATGAGACGTCTATCCAGTTTGCTTGGCAACCATTTCGTTTGGCAAAAAGGTTGTGCCCCACCCAAAAGTGGTGATAGAACCGGTTGTCTCAGAGAACACAAAGTAGATAGAGATAGAAAATCCTGAGATTTTTCCTTTATTTCAAAGCAAGCTGAAAAAGAAAGTGCCCAAAAGAAAGAGAGTTTTGAAGAGGACTAGGCTGTTAACCTGTTCAAACGTTTTTAAATCTTGAGATAGGATTAGATTGACCCTGTAATAATCCCTTATTGCAGAGCAACAACATTGATGATAAACCCAACAAAAATATTTTTCTATCCAGGAAATACTTTGCAGGTGCACAGAGATAAGATTTTGAAATCGCTCCACTTTTCGAATTCAGATTGTCTGAAGAAGAACTGGAGAAAGATTAAGTGCTGATGAGAAAGTAGAGATTCTTGCATGCTCTTATTTTGAAGGACTGGTCGGTAACTCACCAGCTAGTATGGTCGAGGATATACATGGTTGAAATGTTAGGAATTGCTCATGAAATTAATATGGGAGAGCGTCTACATATTAGAAAGACCTGTGAAAAAATGACCAAGCACTTTTGTTGGTCAGGTATCCGGATCTGATTGATGTACCCTGGCAAGTGTGTTTGCTATCGTACACTTCAGAGGAGCATCACTAATCTTGTCATCCCAGTTCTGTGTAACAGTTGTAGCACGATGTTTGATAAAGCCTGTTGCCACTGTAAGCCATCCGCACACAAGAAAGTGCCCCACCAGTTTGCCACACGTGGAAAAATTACATCTTCGTGTCATGGTCATACGACCGTCCACAGTACTGTTTCCTTGCTGCCATTGCAGTCGATCATGCTCCTCCCAAACATCTAATCCCAGCAGGACCACCCATGGCAGACAAATCTGGTACCAAGCGGTGTTAGGGTCGCAACCAAACTAACAGGGGTCTAGTGAAAGTCCAGGAGGAGTCAGGATCAGGGTCTGTTGTCCTCTGGTCATCTCTACTTCTGTGTGTGGCAAGTAAATGCGTGTCAGGTGCAGAATCACAAATCAATGGAGTGAAATTGACAATATGCTTTCGCACCATTTCTTTGTTTCTTCTGAGACAGACCTTCCTCGTCTTTGCATGCTACCATTTTACCTTGCTTCTTTCGGTGTTGGGAGTAAAAGTCTAATGAATAGCTGCGACCACCGAGGAGGTCTTCATGCAGATCAGACAGTCTTGATGCACGATCTTCGTGAACTCTCTGTAGAAGTCTGACTTGCTTAACAATAGCAACAACGACAGATACATCACATTATATTATAACGACTTAGCTTCATCACATCACCAACTTGCTGTATATAGCTCATATGATAGTGGATAAGATTGAACATCTTGAGTTACCGTTTTCGGTCTCAACTCTCACCATCCGCTTTTTCTTTCTTTTTTCTCTTTATTTGGTAAATCCATCACTCAACATTAATCTATTGTTTAATCCCGGGCAACGCCGAGTAGGGATAGCTAGTATTTCATAAATTGTTCGCACTGTGAGAGGCAGAGATAAACTGTAAGACTGTAGCACGTACATTATTGTCTATGTTCTGGCTTCTTTTTACTCTCACTGACTTCACAAAATTGGCTCTTTATATAAAAATATATCAATCTATAAAGAATCTTAATTATCTTATTTCTTACACGTCTCAGTTTTGACATTTGACCCTTGTGACAGTCACTTCAAACCCTGATTGTCTAGTCTCTAATTTAAGTTTAAAGTATGGCACAAGGCTAAGCTATAAGTTAAAATTATTCATGTTAAACTGTCACCATGTTTACATTCTTTTGTTGTGAAGAGTAAGAAATAATTCGCTAAGACAGATGCCCAAGTCCAAGAATCAAATAATGAACCAATAATTCTCCAATATTCTTCTTCTGACCTGTCATGTCTGGCTGATTGTCCTGATCCACTCTTTGTTTTGTCTTCTTCATAATATCTCTCGATTTGACATTATGGATTTTGGCAACCAGGCCATAGCCGAGTGCCAACATTTCTGTTGGCTTCTCTCCATTGGCTGAACAAAAACACATTAAGTCATTTTTTTCTTTCTTCTTTTGAATTTTCATCATTAGAAAAAAATCCCTTAATTATATAATCATATTTTTTCTCATTTTTTTCGTTTATTCATGAAAGGCTTTCAAAGAATATTCTTACGCTAATGGTCAAAGAGAACTTGATTTAATTATAGCATCAAATTAATTTCACCGCTATCTTTAGCCCTTTTGATACTAAAGTGGTTTACTTAGTTTAATGTATGTTGCTGATAAGTAGATTATACTATATACTAGCTGGCCCATGCACCAGCGTCGCCCGGGAAAATTGAAGAACCCAATAAACTCCTGACCCACACCTGAACCCCATATTATTATTATTAATCGAATATTTAACTATCTATATGTATTAAAAGTTTAAATAATAGTAAACATTTAAACATTCACATTATTTCATAACTACGAAAGGCAATCTTCCAAGTAACCTACATGCGTAGAAGTGGGGATTTTGTTTTAATTTTGAGATTGTAGCAAATGTTAAATAATTATTTCTATACACAAACATTGGAAGAAAGGTACTATTTCAGGGTAATTGTTTAAAGCAATATTTGTAAGAATGACAGCATTTAATTAGAAGATTAATAAATAAGATATAAATAACATTTAAATGAAAAGTGAAAAGTAAATAGAAATGAAATGTATAAATATTGTGTTATGTCATAACGTATGTATATATAGGTGACGATTCTTTTGTTTAATTACACAAAAGAATCCACAGTCATTTCTGTAGCTAGGAGAATGGACCGGTTTGGTCTGTGACTTTCTCTCTCAGCAACTACACTTGACCTAGTTTCTATGGAGACGGCCAAGCTGGAAGTGCTATACTATCCCGTGGTTAAACAAACCCTGTTTTCCCCACCATTAAACTTGGATAGGGGTATATAGTAGTTGGTAATATGTTGTAAATAAAAACAGTATATATTTCTGTATGGATAGCTTTTTATACTGCATCCCTCTACAAATTGGTTTCTCCATATACAAACGGCAAACGCGGTAGTAAGTATACTGGAAACCAGATCACTGATGTTTGATCAAGGTAACTGAAAAATTTAGTAATATTTAGTTTAAAACAAAGGAATGTCGACCCGTTTTACTATGTATATTGTAAGAATGTCCCAGGGAAGAAGATTTTTGTTATTCTGTATATTTTTTAACCAGAAAACAATTTTTTTGTTATTTTTTTTATTAGCCACTCAACTGCTAATCAGCATAGTAATACATTTGATGTTATCTAACTCACGGTGTAATACGACAAAGTGACGTGAATTAGATTTCTATCAAATGTCTTTACAGTGTTATCTGTCGAAGGAAGAAAAATTATTATTGTGTGTGTGGCGAGGAGGCTACTCCCATGCTGAAATTAGTAATCAAAGTGAAAACGGTTGACAGGATAAAATGTAAAAATCGCTGAATTCAAACAAGATTAAACTTTTGTTTCCGGAAAGCATGTACCAATAATTAGATTTAATCACATACGAAACAGAATGTAGTTTTTTTTAGGGAACTATAAATATCAAACAAATAGGGGAAAATATCATTTTACTTTAAATATAAGATTAAACAAAAAGGGATATTTTCCACATCGGGCAATTCAGTCGTCAGGTTTTGTGATGAAAATGCCATCCTCAACTTAAGCATGACGGTCGGACGGACAGAGTCTCGTATAGAGATTCTATTTAAAACTCCAACAACTGACAAAAATGCTTGTCCAAAATGAAGCATAACAGAAAAACAGACGGACGGACAGAGCCTCTTATGGAGATGTGGCATATTTACTCAATCTTACATAGGATCTCCTAAACACTCATGGATTTAAAACATTCCCCCTCTCTTTTCCTCACACACAGAATTTATTTTATTGATATCTCTATAAAGCTCAATGATATCAGTCAGCAGAAACAGGTTGAAGAGACATAATGACCATTTGAATGTTACTCACATAACTAAAAGCCGAACCGGAAATATTGGGAAGTTTGCTTGTCAGCTATGGATAACCTGCAAGGCGGCAACATATTAAATGAAATTATCCACTAGTAATGATAATTTTATAAGGTGGCAACACCATAATTGGGCGAATTATAAAAATAATACTCGGAGACGAAATTGAAATTCATATGGGAGGAATCCGCAATTGATAAATAATTGATCAGTAAATGTATGGAAAAAGAAATTGATGATGTGTCAATATTGTTACAAAAACTGGACTTGTAAATTGTTGGACGAAACAATACAGAGTCTAGAAACTTGAACCAAAACAAACGACTAGACATCATATTTTTTTAATAAAATTCTTTTATATCTAAGGAATATATTTCTTTGGTCAATGATTATATCAAGTAAATGTGGATTAAAATTTTATTAGACATAGGAGCATCTCCATTAGGGCTTGCAAAAAAAAACGATAATTTTCAAAACCGATTTTAAATGCTGGTCATTCTAAAATTTACAGATTTAGAGCAGTGCCTACCCCCTAGCTTTTTTTTTTTTTTTTAAATTGACATCGTTCAAGTATAATAATCCATTCATAGAACCGATCCTAACTTTTAGAAGGAGCTTAAAAATACATTTAATTTTTGAACTATTTTATCATATTTATAATAAAGACTTTTTTGTTTCTATAAGATCAGCACTTATAAAGGCTAAGAGCCACTCGTGAATAAGAGTTAATGAGACTGAAATAATTACCAACCCAAAAAAGAGGAACATTATAGGAGTACTAACATCAATCAATGGTATGAACTGCATTTGTAACAAGATTTTATGAGGAATCAAATGATGCTAATTATTATTCAATCCGAACGTTTGATTTTCAGGAATTTGTGATAAAATCTACAATAACGAGAAATTGAATGTTTGTGTGTTAAGACTAATGCAGTAACAAATGTGTTTAACTTTTTTTATAATTTTTTTTTTTTTTACTATTGGGTTCACCACTTGAGACTGAAATAATTACCAACTGAAAAAAAGAGGAACACTATGGGAGTACTAACATTGATCAATGGTATGAACTGCATTTGATTGCTTATGAGGCGATTTTTTACAATCAGCACGGAAGCAGTTTCACAGTAATATGTTCCACAGATCAGAAACACTTTCAAAGAAGTCGTGACCATGCCTTGTAACAAGATTTTATGAGGAATCAAATGATGCTAATTATTATTCAATCCGAACGTTTGATTTTCAGGAATTTGTGATATAATCTACAAATTGAATGTTTGTGTGTTAAGACTAATGCAGTAACAAATGTGTTTAACTTTTTCTCTTTTAACTATTTAAAATAGCATCCATAAGTACTACTCTAATTACCGGGCAACGCTGGGTGACTCTGCTAGTAATAAGTATGAATAGTTACTAGTTTAGCTATTTTAAGCTAATTTTTACAATATAGTTTTTACAAGTTTGTTTGGTTTAATAATTCTCTCCCAACCCTCGATCTTAGTTCCTCTATTTTTTGGTTTCTTTATTTATTTCGTTTTCGAAATTGCTTTGCCACGAAACAAGGAGGCACTATTTTTTACAACATTGAGCGTTGCTTGAGAATGGGCAAAAATCTCTTAAACCACACCTCCAGATTAAAACCTATTAAAAATTTGGAACTATATAACTTATTTGGGATTATTACAACCCAATCAAGTCAGTCGATTATGCCTGACACAAAATAAACATGGCCGACTGGGAAAAAGAGAGAGATGACAATGCAACATTATTGCCGTATAAACTTAAAAGCAACAGCCAACCCGATTAGCATTTTATCTGATTTCCCAGTCACTAATTTGGTCCATAGTTACCCCAGATAGAATCGAATGAAAAATTAAATGCTGTCATGAAATTCTTTGAAAACAATTTAACTCCTTTTTTTAGTTTCTCCACTAGCAGGACTATGATATTTAGATTCTGTGTGATTCTGTTTGAATATCACGTCTGAGACGAAGAGAAATGACAACAATAGAAGAAAGGTTCAAGATTAGTTTACTTTTCCTCTTATATGTGTAATAAAAATATTACATATATATTTTTGGGGGTAATTCATTTCTTCTCACCTACTAAAACGAAGGTAGTCATTTTTGTTAGCATTTTATCACACATCTTCTTTTGCTTTCCATTCACAAATCAATAAACCTTTTTTGTCTTGCAGTTGTTGTTTGTTTCATATTCAACATTTGATAAGTATCACTTTGTTTTGCACTCGCAAATGAAGAATATCGTTTATGCGTTTAGCAGCAGATTATGAGATATAATCTTTTCTTTTCCTTTATCGTTTTCTTGTCTCTCCCCTCGAAAAACCAGTTGTTCAATGCAATGATTATTTCTGCTGAACAGAACCAGAAAATCAAGCAAGATAAGAATCTACAATGGTTATAAATGAATACTTTAAGACCTGTCTTCGCTCTTTCATTACTTTCCTTCCAATTCCAATTCTTAAGTATTGTAGAAATTCTGTAAGGAGAAACGAAGTTAATAATACCTTTTTGGCTCTTCTTTCAATTACTCTTTCAGCTCTCACTTTCGAATTAATAGTTTTTTTTATCAAAATGTTTCAGTCTCAGGAACACAAAGAATATGTTGTTGTTTTTTTATGTAGAAAGAAGTGATTGCACACCTTTTTTCACCTGCAACAAAGCGTCTTATTTTTGTATATTGAAAAATGGTAAGAGTAAATTTTACATGGCTGTGACATTACGAGTGAGAAGTGAGATAAGCTCTCATCGTCTTTGCTAGAGACCGACCAAAAATGCTAAGTGATAACTGCTGGCAAGCCACCTCATATGGCTTCGGTGTGGTTTAGCTACATTGGACATGGACAATATGTACTACTGTCCATACTGAATTCATAGGAGAAACAGCTCAACACTATATAGAAAAATATTTGCTCCTACTTCTCACATAGTTATATATAGTAAAGTAGCATTTGTTTTGCATAAGCAGAACCGGAACTACCTACTTCATAACCACCTGACCGGAGAGAGGTCAGAGAAGAGATGGTATTAGCAGTGTTCTTCAGGCTTCTTCGGTATTAGTCTTTGTCACATTACATTAGAAAATGTTGTCAGATGAAAACATATACGACCACATTTAATTGTAATAACATATTAAAAAAAGTTACTGCGCATGGGTGTCAATCTCATACAAACTTAAATTCTGTCAAACTTCCACTGTTTTGAATAATGTTATGATGTGACGTTCGAAAAAGTGTATTCCTTATAAAATATATCATTTATTAAGAGTTCAGTTCATCATTCGTGCAGGTATTCCAAAGAGTTTGTCATTTGTTTGTAGTGATTTTTTTAATTATTAGTTTTAAATCCATATATGGATGTTTGGTGTTAGTTTTTGATACTGTGTAGTCAACGTTTTGCAGCTATATCCACTTTTTCGTTCCCACAAATAACAATATGTTTTGGCATCCAAAAGACTGTCATTGTTTTTGTATTGCAGAGTTGTACAGTTCGTAGATTGTTGCTGGTTTTAACTTTTAGTGTGAGGATCTTGAGCGTTTACAAACCATGGACCTGATGTTTTTGATTATGTCCAATGCCAAACAAAATAACTGCTATCCCAGCAATCTCTTTTTATATTCTTGCTGTCAAAGATGGCAGCACTTCCTACTACGTCTTTACCCTTCGTTCCTACTACGCATTTACCCCTAGTTCAGTTTGTGTATATGTATTTGTAGTTAGAATTTTATGCTTTGAAAATCACCCTGGATTGTAATTGCTTTTGTTTTTGTTTTTTGTTCTGTAAGAATTTTGCCAAATCAAGTATTGTTTCAGTCAGATCAAATAGTCGGTAGTGCTTCTTTGGTTTTTGAACCTCGATTGCAATTTTAATAGTTCATATTTGATTCTGGGTACCACTTGAACCTGTCATTTATCATCCTTTCTAACACTTAAAAAATGCAACATTTTAAACATTTTAAAAGAATTATTAGAGTATTTTCTGAGTGTTGGCGTGGGTATTAACATAGTCTGCTAACAAAGATATGAAACTTTTCCTCTAAACTATATCTTGTTATGTATGTATCTATCTATCTATCTATCTATATATCTATCTATCTATATATATGTATATATATATATATATATATATATATATATACCAAGATATGGTTCGGAAGTAAAGTTTCAAATCTTTGTAATTAAAAAAATTAGTTAATCCTTACGAGGTGCCTTATGAATTCTTTCAAAAACTGCACTAAATATTTCTTGAGTACCTTCTTGTACACCAAGTATTTCTTGATATATATATATATATATATATATATATATATATATATATATATATCAAGAAGTTACTCAAGAAATGCTTGGTTTAGTTTTTTTTAAGAATTCATAAGGTACTTTATAAGGATTAACTTATGTTTTTTTTGTAATTTTTGGAGTTCTGCTCTCGTGAAAGAGTTTTTTTGTATTTATAGAGTATAAATTACTATTTTCTGTTCTTCAGTTTTATTTTTATATCTAATAAAATTTTCACTTTAATTTTTTGAGAGGGCATCCTGTGCGAAATATTGTTAGCTATATGATTTATGCTTGTGATATTTGTGTTGTTGTTTTCTGAAATCTTTCATTGGAGTGCTATTATTCCTACCGGCTATATTTTCCATCATATGTTTTTTTGGCTTTGTTTTTTAATTCATGTTTGACATAGTTTTTCCATGTGATTTTTAAAAATACTTTGATAATTGATCTCACCTTAGTTCTGCTGCTTTTAAATGAGTTTACGTTTATTTGGGTGAGATTTAAATAACATTCTTTGTCAAACTGGGACTTGCATAACTTGATATGTTCTCCTCAGCTAAAGATATAATGTTTCCATTAAGTATTTAAGGTGTTCCTCATTATTGCTATGTGATTCTGCTGTTAATTTGGAGCAGCATTGATTTTTGTATTGTTTACCATAAGCTTTTTTGTTAGGTTCAACCTTGGTATTTTCTTCCTCGAATCAGAGACCTGTATTTTTCAAGATGTTTGAAAATGGTTCCTCATGAACCTTCAACGTGTAATCCATGTATGTGGTTGGATCACATCGAGTCAAATTTATCGCTGAATATGATCCCATAGCCAGATACAAGTATGTATTTGGTCTATTATTATAGAGGCGAATGTTGACATAAACTCAAAGCTAAGAGGGTTTGAATCAATACTGAATTCATAGTAGAAACAGCTCAACACTATATAGAAAAATATTTGCTTCTATTTTTCATATAGTTATATATGGTAAAGTAGCATTTGTTTTGCATAAGCAGAACCGGAACTACCTACTTCATAACCACCTGACCGGAGAGAGGTATTGGCAGTGTTCTTCAGGCTTATGTGGTATTATTTTTAGTCACTTTACATTAGAAAAGGTTGTCAGATGAAAATATATACGACCGCATTTAACTGTAATAGCATATTAAAAAAAGTTACTGCGCATGGGTGTTAATGTCATCCAAACTTAAATTTTTTAAGTGTATTCCTTATAAAATATATTATTTATTAAGAGTTTATTTTTATATTTTAGAAGGCTGTGACAACGTGGGAAGGTGTGGAACATGTGAAAACTGAATAAAAGAATAAATACAAAGAACAACAATAAGACAATATATGGTGTTTTTACACCTGTGGGTGACACTAGCACACATGACATATCCGACTGTGCGCGCGTTTTCTCAGCACTTTTTCATAAACATGCAACACCTTGAAATATTAGGACTGCACCAGTCTACACTCTATAAATTGAGAGAAACATTAGTGATTAATGTAAATTGCCACAAACACGTGAAAAACATCATATATTGTCTTACTGATATTTTTTGTTTTTTTCATTTTATTCAGTTTTCCCGATGCCTACACTTCATTCCTGCATTATGATTCCTGCTTTCGAAAATATAAAAATCTCTTAATAGAATCATCATCATCATCATCATCATCATCATCATCATCATCATCATCATCATCATCATCATCATCATCATCATCATCACCACCACCACCACCACCATCATCATCATCATCATCATCATCATCATCATCATCAGTAGCAGCAGCACCAGCATCATCATCATCATCATCATCATCATCATCATCATCATCACCACCACCACCACCACCATCATCATCATCATCATCATCATCATCATCATCATCATCATCATCATCATCATCATCATCATCATCATCATCATCAGCAGCAGCAGCAGCATCATCATCATCATCATCATCATCATCATCATCATCATCACCACCACCACCACCACCACCATCATCATCATCATCATCATCATCATCATCATCATCATCATCATCATCATCATAATAATAATCAGCAATAGCAGCAGCACCAGCAGCACCAGCAGCATCATCACCATCATCATCATCATCATCATCATCATCATCATCATCATCATCATCAGTTTAATGCCCATTTTACATGTTGGCATGTGTTGAATTGCTTTTGCAAATTGACTTTCAAACTAACCTATCCTTATCACTTCCTCCCATATTTTCCTTGGCTTTTTTCTTGCGAACTGACTCTGTTACCTCAATTGTTCCATATCTACTAAATGAAGAACTCTCATCCATTCTTTCAACATGGCCATACACTTGAAGTCTGCTGTTCCGCATACACCTCCCTATACTGTCCAGATTTAATCTTACTATAAAGTCATCAGATCTAAGCTTGTCTTTATGACTCACGTCATGATTTCTTCTCCATGCGACGCATGTCCTCAACCCTCACTGGCCAGGTTTCACTTCCATACATCATTACACTGCATACATATGCCGGTTAGACTCTATACCATTCAGATATACTTTCTCAATATCTGAGTTCTCATCCATCTCCATTGTCTTGCCCTTCTTGCACACAAACTTGTTATCCTTTCTCAATCTACCAGTAATTCCTCTGCACTCTTTGTGTACCCAATACTTACAATATATTGTACAACGCCTCAAACAAACTATGACGCTCTCCTATATAATGTATTAAGTAAATACTAAATGTTCTATTAAAATTGAAAAATTCTCTGGTTTTGATGCTTAATAAGAATTAACAAATTGTCTCGTAGCGAAAGCCTCTAGCACCTACACTGTATCTATGGTTGGATTTTTAAATTTTATTCATCGTACTTAGTCGATGTTTTTAACGGCGAGCACTATTTACATATGAATATCACAGTAAGTATAAGCCAAGTAAGTGTTGAAGCCACATAAAGATTCTTTTCTTATGCTGACAGAAAATCATGTTTTCGAAGATGACAGGACAAGCACATCTGCTCTTCTTGAACCTTAAGAAGCAAGACATGTTTGATTTTGGGGTGCCAAGATTCTTTGTGGCAGGCCATTAGTGACCTATCAGGAGAACTCTTAAAACTAAAGGTAATGCTCATAAGTTAGAAGCAAACTCTACAGAAGAGGCAAATACAAAGACTTCAGCTTTTTTCTATTGTACTTTAGATTAATTAGAGGTGATTTAAATGGAACCGTCAGATAATTCTTGGAATTTCTAACTATGGTGTACATTTTTGTTAATCTATTAACCAATTGGATTTGTTTACTAATAGAGTAATTTTTATAACCTCGTAATTTAGGTTATAATAAATAATAACTTGTAAATAAAATGGATAAACTATCAAGATAAACGTTTAACAGATTTATGAAAACTGAACACAGAATGAATTAATGAATTAATTTGCCACTAGACGCGATTGACATATTAACAGTCTGAAGCCGTTATCTGTGTTTACTTTCTCTCCGGGCATACTACCTTTTTCAAGGGCGATAACTCTTAACTCCCGAAATGTTTCAAGGGAGGTAATTCGTTTTCGTTAGTTGTCCTAACAGTAATATATTTTTGAAATTAGTTTCGAGATCAGATTGGGAACGGCAATAGCATAGATGTTAATATTGAATTGGATGAATTAAAAATTAATGATAAAAAAGATTACGATGGCATTTTTGGTGAACTATCAGGTGAAATATTTAACGGAATTTGATCCGTATATTAATATTGTATTAGTATTAATATTAATATTGTATTAGTATTAATATTAATATTGTATTAGTATTAATATTAATATTGTATTAGTCATGTAAATGCTTGGTGCAATGGTATTTTAAGGGTCGAGTTGAGAAGATGCTTAAAAAGCAGATATCCGAAGAGACATAACCAAAAACAAATAAATAAAAAATAATAATAACAATAATACCGAATCTAAGAGAACTGACACCTCCCAAAATCCAATAAACTGACTCCCTGCTCATCCCCCAAAACATACACACTCACACACATGTCGTGGCACCAGCCTCGGCTTGTATCGCTCAAAATGGCCATGAAGGGTTAAGGACGATGGCAAGACTGAAGAAGGAGAGTATCAATCATATGTCCACTAGAAAGGTGCAGAATGCACTGGAACCTTGGGGAGGCTTATCGCCACTCAAATGCCAGATAAGACCAATGGTCGATGCCTGCGAGAAATCAATGGTAAACGGTTGTTACAATAACGCAAAATGACATGCAAAGGTTATTGAAAGAGGCAAAAAGTGCTGTACATCTGGGGAAATTTTTTGTCTCTCAAACTCTAAGGAACACCACTGGTTGTGGTCAGTTAACAATCACTGATCTTAGCTTGTTTGAGAACTCCTAGTGATTAAAAAAAAAAAAAAAAAAAAAAAAAAAAAAATAATAATAATAATAATAATAATAATGATGATGATGATGATGATGATGATGATGATGATGATGATGATGATGATGATGATGATGATGATGATGATGATGATGATAATAATAATAATAATAATAATAATAATAATAATAATAATAATAATAATAATAATAATAATAAAAATGGATTGAAATAAAGAAAAGGTTGAAGGTTTATTAAACGACTTTATTGTCTGAATAAAGAAAAAATATAAACGGGTTTATTTAACGACCTTGCTTTTATATACTTGGAGCTATATCAAGTTTTTAACATTATGTGCTTTGACTGAATAAATAGAAGAAAAACCGTCACTTATGTTAGTGCCAGCAAGTAAACTGAATGTGTAGAGAGGAGGGAGGGGGGAGATGGACAAAGGAGAAAGACGAGGAATTGTGGGTAGAAGAAATGGCCACATAGGAAGGAGTTTCAGACTACAGCACTTTTTGTTTTGGTTAGTGTGAACTAAATAAAGCCTTGTGACTGCCGGAACTGACAGAAAGAAAGAAGGAAATGAAGCAGATGAAAGAAGGAAATGAAAAAAATAAATAACATAATCAGAATAGAAGAAAGTGAAAAAGAAATCTAGATTGATAGTGAGATAAGCATCTTATCTTGCATTGCCGCCATCAATAATTTGTTTTATCCCTTGCTCTGTTCTGTCAGAAGAATTGGTGAGTAGAAATAGTCCTTCATTTTATATTCATTTTAACTACAGTTGACTTATAACAAAAGCTATTAAATAAGAAGTAACTACT
This sequence comes from Sepiola atlantica, assembly GCA_963556195.1. NCBI lineage: Eukaryota > Metazoa > Mollusca > Cephalopoda > Sepiida > Sepiolidae > Sepiola > Sepiola atlantica. The sequence goes on along the minus strand of OY744517.1, from coordinate 87,489,748 downwards.
AGAAACTCTAATGCATTATACATTTAGAAGATCTTGTCCATGAAAATGCATGGCTAAAAATCGTTAAGAGCCTCATGAAATGTCTAAAAAAAACAGGATGTGTTTCTCTTTCTTTTGTATGAGTCTCTCATCATATAGCATTCTCGGCATTTCTGTACAGTTTAAATAAAAACAATCGAAAGAAAATAGAAAACAATGTGTCTTTCTCTATGACAGGTGAAATATCATAATATAATGTGACTGTTAGCAGAAATTACTGACGGCAGCGTCAAATATATAAATAAATAACAGATACATAAAGGTTTTTGTACATTGGGTTCGAACTTGAAAATTTAAATCATTGAATCCGGTGGTGAGGTTCAAATTTGAGAGCGTTGGGAAAATGACATCATCCCTTAGTTGGCATTACTATCAGGTCCACACTAACCCGGAGTGTCCAATCTATAACATTTTTTATTATATTTTTTTTTTATTATCATAGTTCACCCCAAACAAGGCAGGCCGCCACTGTTGGTGTAAGGGGCTACTGAGAAGGAAAAAAAGGGAGAAGGTTGGGGGGGTCAACCTAAATTGGGATCTGCGCAGCGAAATGTCTGTTTACATCAGTTTTAAATTTCTGCATGTCAGTACTGTCGGGGAAACAGGAGGCATGGAGGGAGTTCCAGAGGCCAGCAGCACGAGGAAAGAAGCTATTTGAGCAGAAAGCTCTCCGGCATCTGGAGACCTCCACAGTGAATGGATGGGATTTTATTTATTGTCGAGTTGGTCTAGTGAATTAACGTCGAGGGGGCACCAGAGTAGCCAAGTTCATCGGAGCATAATCCATTGAAGTATTTGTAAAAAAAGCACAAGGATGCTACATTGTGGCGATGGGACAGGGACTGGAGCTTGGTTGACAGTGAGGGACATGGAACTGTATCCGTTGGTACATACACAAATGTACATTTTGATATGACAAAATTGTTTGAAAAAACTAAAACATATGCTATACGACCCTTTCGACACGCAGTGGATCTATATGGAAAAAATTTAAAGTTCTGACAAATGAAAAAGTCCAAAGATTATCAAAGTATATAAGTATCAGTTAATATTTAACCAATTATACAGGAATTAACACCATAAATATATATTTAAAAATATTAAGAACTTGAAGAACCTTTACAAACATTACTAGATCTGGCATTAAATGACTCCAAAAGTGTTGATATACCATTAAAAAAAAAACGGCAAGTCAAACACCATGAATAAATATTTGAAAATATCAAGAACTTGAGGTATAAAAAGCTACATCAAAATGATTCGATTTGATATTAATGGTCCAAAAATGTTGATATACCATAAAACAAAACGGCAAGTCAAACACCATGAATAACTATTGAAAAATATCAAGAACTTGAAATATAAAAAGCTTTACCAAAATGATTCGATTTGATATTAATGGCCCAAAAATGTTGATATACCATAAAACAAAACGGCAAGTCAAACACCATGAATAAATATTTGAAAATATCAAGAACTTGAAATATAAAAAGCTTTACCAAAATGATTCGATTTGATATAAATGGTCCCAAAAGCTCGAAGCATAAAACTTTCACCAAAATGACTGAATATAGCATTCAACGATAAAAAAAGTGCTTATATGCAAAAATAAAACAAAACAAAAAACATTAAGAACACCATGAATAAAATATTAAGAACTTGAAGTTTTATACTTTTACTTACTGACTTCATCTGGAATTAAATGACCCAAAAAACAAAACAATCAAGCCAAACACTATGACTAAATATTTGAACATATTACGAACTTGGAGCATAAAAACTTTTACCCAAAATAATCGGATTCAGCATTAAATAAGCAAATAATGGTTGATATGCAATAAAACCCCTAATCATTGAAAATCATAAAAAACTAAATATTAAAAAAAACAAGAAAAATGAAAAAAATTATAATAATTATCGAAATCTAGTGGTTCTTTATATTCTATCATTTTTTGAAGGAAAATTGCAGTCTTCTTTTAGAGATGTGTGAATGTATCTAAAAATATCGAAAATAAATACTAAAGAGAAATTAATAAAAATCATTATGAAATGGAATTTGAAAAGAAAAATTTAGTAGAAATTTAAAATCATTGAATTTAATGACAATATATCTGGATGTTTTGTTACCTGTATTATACCATTGGAGCACAGGGTGGAACAGGTGGCCATGTAATTGCAAGAGTGAGGGGTGGATGGAGTAAATTCAGGGAAATTCTGGCTTTACTAACCAGAAGAGCATTACCACTGTCGGCCAAGGGAAGAGTTTATCAGGCATGTGTACACTGTGTGATGATGTATGGAAGCAAAATCTGGCCAGTGAGGGTTGAGGGCATGCGTTGCATGGAGAGAAATGATATGAGAATGATACGATGGATGTGTAAGGTGAATGTTTAAGACAGACTTAGATCTCATGACCTCAGAAAAAGATTAAATCCGGACAGTATAGGAAGATGTGTGTGGAACAGGATACTATGCTAAACGAATGGTTGAGAGTTCTTGGGTTAGTAGATGTAGAACAATTGAGGTAGCAGACTCAGTTCACAGGGGAAATCCCAGGAAAACATGGGATGAAGTGAAAAGAATGACTTGAGAGAAAGAGAGATGAATAAAGACCTGTTCAAGTTTGAAAGTAAATTTCTAAAAACCGTCCAATACATCCCAGCCTGTAAAACAGATGATGATGATGATGATGATGATAATGATGATGATGTAGTCAATGTTATAATGTCTCATATCTATTAATAATTAGCTGTTATTGCCTAGCGTTCCCCGGTAGTGAATTTACTTATAATTTGTTTAACTTTTATTTTTAAAAACTATATCCTTTTTTGTTCCTAATTTTTTTAAAACAAAGTGTTGTAACTCTGTAATAGACTGATACAGAGTTATTTCCCTTTTTTGCAAAACATTCTAATTAAAAAGAAGAAGGACTGTAATCGACGAATAGAGAATTACCTCACTTTTTTTTTTAACTGGTATCTATACGAAAATTAATCCGAGCCGTATAAATTATTTTCTGGGAGGATTTACTTCGAATTATATTTTAATTTTCATAACAAAATGGACCAACAAAAGTAAAATGGCTACTCAAATTCAAATATTGATTTGTCGGTTCAAGTGGACGTTCTGCTCCTTCACTCTCTTGATGATGAAAATTGACTAACTTTACTTTATTATATTGATTCATGATAATTAATTGTCTATAATGTAAATTGGAAGAAAGTATTTGATGTTTTGGAAGAATTTAGTTTTGCTTTGTATGAAACAGAAATACATACGTCTTGTTTACCAACCACAGTAACACATTTTGTAGCAGTAATGAATAAATTGAGTAAAAAGAATTCTATTAATGGTTTGAATACAACTCATCTTTTTTAGTTACTTTTGAAGATAGAAAAGGAAAATAATTGATAGATAAGAAGTAGCCTTCATTTAAGGGTAAAACATTAATTGTCGAATTATGTATTTTCCTTTCTATCAGTGTCAAGTGGTTTAACAAGAACTTCAGGTTATGTAAAACTTAGCAATGCAGCATCTACGTTTTAAAATATTTTCCAGTATTATGGGCGTTAAAATTTGCAGTCAATTTTTGTCTTTCTCCTTATTCAGTACTAGCTGGGTTACTCGGCGTTGTCTGGGTTAAGGAAAGGGATCGATACTACATGTAACAGTATAGTAAGGGCCAAAGAGTAACTTTTATGAGTATAGTTACTTTCTAAAAGTGAATTATGCCCTATTTGCTCCACTCAAAAATCAATCAAATATAGCTCATTACACCCCCTTTTATGTTTTCTATCTATGTTCCAAATTTCATAAAATTCTTTTCGGTAGTTTTTGAATCCATGTGCATATTTATTTTCAAGTAGACGTTCTTCTCCTTTGATCCCTTGAAAAATAAATATGTTGGCATGAATTTATTGCTTGAAGCTCCTTAATTTCTGAAGGAGTGTCAACCGGATTATACTGGTACTTTTTTTGAATATTTTTTTAATATCAGAGAGAGTAAGAGATACAAAACATAGAAAAAGTTTGACCTAAATAAAATATTCTTTGAGAATAAATATATATAACATTAAGAAGTATTTTACTGAGTATATTATGTATTGATGAAATGCAAATCTGAAATATTTGAATTTTCAAAAAAAAGGGTGCGTTAAAATATGAAGCTTCAGCGTCCCACCACCTCGTGTGTCTTAGAATACTTAAAGAAATAATCTTACTTAATTTGTATCCAATATCTATTGTTTAAATTTCATAATTTTCATAGCAGGGGGGGGGTATGTATTCTTAAAATGCTCAGATGGTCTTGAAATTTTGGGAATCTATCTTAATTGGTCTCTAATATATATGATTTAATTTCATGCAGATCGGAGATATTTTAAATTTCGGGGTGGGTGGGCACTTTAAGACCCTAACCCTAATCCTAAACCCTAACCCTAACCCTAACCCTACCCCAAACTCTAAAAACAAATGCAAATTATGATTACAAATATGTCATTGGTTTTGATCGAAAAATAACCATTAAAAACTGCTCCGTGGACACACAGACAGACATCTTTGCTATATATATAGAGAGAGACATAAAAGTAATCCAGCATAACAATCCAACTTCAAATAATATATAGTATTTATTCGTGCAAATACAAGACGTGGCATGCCATTAAGGTGATATGGTGTTCACTTGTCTTATTTTAACTTAGTTGACCACGATCACTGACTCTACAATCTAAAATAATATATGTTGTATCTCTGTTTTAATATTTATATGTATAAAATTTTTTGTGTGGAACACTAAGGGAAGTAATTCAATATATATATATATATAAATGATAGACTCTCCCATCGATTTCGACGTATGAGTGCCCCTGTAAGGGGCTGGCTGCGCGTGTAATCATCAACATCTCTCCTTGATTCCAATAGCAAGCAATTCAAGACAATTGGAAACAATGCCGAGATCAGCAGAGAGCACATACAGCACCTCCTATTCCGAAATGGTCACCCATTAAGTACTGGCCAGGCTCGACGTCGCTTAACTTGGGTGATCTAACGGGAACCGGTGTGTACACGTGATTGCCATATATATATATATATATATATATATATATATATATATATATATATATAAATTATAACTAAAACAGGAAGAATATTGTTTTCCTTGAAATGGCCATTTTTATTTGATCCCTCTCCGAGGACAACAGACCTGAGTGGAAACGTCGTCGTTGGATTTTTATACAGATTCCTCTGGATTTACCAATATTTCTGAGCCCCACATTTTTTGGATTTCGTTATTGGTGATTCCCATGCCCGTTTGAACTTTAAAAAATTAAAAAAAACAAAACTCTTTCAAATTTGGAACTTTGACAGTCCTATCCTGTCAACTTATCAATCATAATTTTTCCTATGATGATAAGATTTTAATCTTTGAAAAGCCTGGTTTAAGGAATGAAAGAGAAGAAAAATAAATGTTTTTATTAACTAAACTGCTCCTTGTTTTGAACAACTGAAGATATCGATTTGCTTCCATTTGCAGGTCTTATTAATCTTCATTGACGTACCATATATATATATATATATAATATATATATATAGTGTATATATAATATATATATATATAATATATATATATATAATATATATATATATATTATATATATGATATATATATAATATATATATATATACGGCACAATCATGTTGACACACCGGTTCCCGTTAGATTACCGAAGTTAAGCGGCATCGAGCCTGGCCAGTACTAAAATGGGTGACCATTTGAGAATACCAGGTGCTGTATGGGTCTCTCTGCTTATCTCAGCATTGTTTCTAGTTGTCCTGTATTACTACTTGCCATTGTAATCAAGCAATGCCGTCTCAGGAGAGCGGTTGTTAGGGATTGCGCAACCCTTGCAATTATAAATTCACGTGCGGGCCGTCCCTGGCGGGGCACTCATACGTCGAAAATCGACGGGAGAGAGTCCATCAGTCATATATATATATGTTTTGTTTATTATCTATGTGCGTATAGGTTTCGTCCTTTATAATCGGGACTCATCAGCATAGAGATATAATTATTCACTACTGCGATTCGAAACACCGTATTCTGAGTATTTTACAACTCAAATCCTGACATCTAGAACCACTGAATAGCGAATAAACAGTGATAATTTTAACACTTTATCCGGCAGCTTGACGTCATAAGAGCGTTTAACTTAATGAAAGGAACGATGCATTTATAGCTAGCGACGTCATGCTGTGTTAATACTACACTTACAGTGCCCATCTAGAGGGTTTCTAGGAGCTCAAAACATCAAAACATATCAACCCAAAAACATACTTTTTGTTGAATGGACTATATGGATTCAACAAAAAGTATGTTTTTGGATTGATATGTTTTGATGTTATGTATTTTTGTGTATTTGTGTATATAATTTTATATATTTTCAAAGCGTAATTTTATTACCTGTAGTAGTATAACTGCGGTAATGGTCCTCTGAAGAGAAGAATTATCTTTGAAAACTCATGAGCTAAGAACTTAAGAATACTTTGCTTGAACTTTGAATTCTAATAAAATTTGATTGACACCTTATTTTATTACTTCATTTTATATTATAATATTATATATATATATATATATATATATATATATATTGTGTTAGAAATATAATGTTAGAAATGTGTTTATATTCTTTTAAAGCATCTTTTAAGAAAGAATATAAACAAACCAATTTCTAACATTTCCACGCTGCACAGCATTTCCCACATTCAAAAAAAAGAGACCCATATATAAAAATTAAAAAACAAAAAAATCATCGTCGTCCATTTCTATCCTGACGGAACACAAGGTACTACTACTGCTTATAATATCTCTCTACTTGACAAGGCTATGTTTTTAGCGAAATGATTGCAAAACTTAAATACAAATACATAATATTTAAAATGAGAAAAAAAAATCTGTCTTGATTTTTTTTTATTATTGTATTCTGCATCCTCTGCGCTTTTAGGCATATGCCTATATTTTATGATAAATTTCTTAAAAGATGTTTTAAAGAATATAAACAAACCAATTTCTAATATATATATATATATATATATATATATATATATAGTTTTTAAAGAAAGCAACATTTTTTATTTGTTACATAATTTTTCTAAAAGATATGTTTTTGTGTATTAGACTAAATTCTCTATTTAAATATGTATTTAGGATTTGGAGTAGCAAAATATGTTTGTTTATACTGCTATGCGTATGTACCTGTTTTTCAAGCAACATCATACCAAGTATCAGCAGCAGCTAACTTGAAGTATTTGTATTCTTTGTAAACAAGACGACAGATCTTTTTTCCATCTGACTTTAATTATAAAAGTTGCAAGTTTAGAAACAATGAAAATGTGTTTCTATCATCGTTTATTGTACTAGCACACTAGTATCTATTTATAATGGAGATTATGCATCTGTATATCTGAAGCCGAAACGCTACTATTAAAGAATCATGTACTATGGTACTTTTTATGGAATAGTATCAGGGGGGAAGGTATTGTAGTATTGGCTGAGATAGTATGAGGGGGACTACTCTTTCGTATTATGTCCAGATAATGCATATATAATTCAGTGCAACTATTTGTGGCGATAGACTTATATTAGATATATACATTTGTAAACTTATATGTTTGTGTCATCTATAATCGTGGAATTATTGATTCATACAAGAAATCAATTAAATTTTGCTCTTAGCAGATGTCAATTATTTTTTGCATGGAACTTTAATTAATGTCAATTGTTTTTAATTAAAAACATGTGTAGGTAAGTTGGGAAGCACTGAAAAAATGTGCCATCATTTTTTACAGTACACATACATTTGCTCTATAAAAGGTGAAGCTGTTTTTTTTCTAGTATATTTTGTTCTTGGCGTTATTACGCTTTTCATCGAGAGATGGTGAGATATTTACGATTGTCATATGTATGGATAGCATAAATGCAAGTTTTGGTGAGTGGGTGTAATTATTATAATGGTTCAGTTACTGAGTGTCTAGCTAAGTTCAATAAGATAATGAAGACCAGCCCTCATCATACCCCCAACACCAAAGAAGATTATTACAAGATAAACGGAAGAGAAGAACAGAAAAGACCAGGAAGTCAAAACTAGCCGACTGGAAAATGTATTAAGTTAATGAGTTTATGTAATGATATTTTCTTTCCTTTTTGTTTAAAGGAAGAAGATGTTGAAGGGTGGCCTAGTGGAAAAATGAACCTGACTTTAATTTTTTTTTATCTCAGTTGGGTGCAGTTATTTAATTTGGTTGGGCTTTAATACACACAACATAAAAAGTAGTCTATTACTAGTTGCTAGGGGTTTTATAAATAAGACATACAAAAAAGCAGTCTAAGATTGGTTGTTGGCGATTGCATGCACAAAACATGCTAAAAAGCAGTCTAATATAAGTTGTTAAGGCTTTTATGTACAAAACATACAAAAAAGAAGTCTAATATTAGTTGTTGTGTAATGCATATGCAAACCATAAAAAAGAGTTGTCTAATATTAGTTGTTAAGGCTTTTATATACAAAACATACGAATAAGAAGTATATATCTAGAAAACGGAGTTGTTAAACCTGACATCGTAATATGGGATAAAAGGGAGAAAGTAGCAACCCTAGTTGAAGTCAGTGTCCCTAATGATGCAGGATTAAACAGAGCTGAAAGGGAAAAGATTACGAAATACCAAGGTCTTATGTACGACATGAAAAGAAACTGGAATCTTAGGAAAATCTTCATCATACCAGTAATTATAGGAGCAAGAGGACTAATGAAAAAGAATTTCAAAAACTATCTGGCGAATATAACCGGTGAACCGAGTGCAAGAGAAATACAAACAATTGCATTTAAAGGGACAGTTAGAATCTTAAAAAGATCTCTAGGCTGGAGTGTCTGAAATAGCCATTGAATGTCTGGCATCCGGTAGGATGCCTCATCTTTAGCAAAAACGGAAAGATAAGAAAAAGAAAAAAAGGAGATATTAGTTGTTGGGGCTTTAATACATAAAACACAAAAAAGCAGTCTAATTTTAATTGTTACAGATTTCATATATAGGGTGGGCCAAAATAAGGGTCCTATCTTTAAATTTGAATAACTTGAATTTGAATAACTTCCACAAAATAAAAGTTAAACTCACCAAACTTTATGTGTGTGTAGACTGACCCTTCCGAGATTTTTTGAAATAAACAAAACAAATTTTAGCCGAAAAACACTTCTTAAAACTTACAAGAACTAAAGTATTGTTTTTTACACTGTTTTGAGTTTTTTAAGCAAAAATAATGTTTTCTAAATGAGGGTACGTTCCTTAGGGCTAATACGGCTCATACTTGCTTCGGAAGGGGTCCTTTACTTATTCTAAAAAAAAAATTTAAAAAAATCAATAAATAAAAAAGTTATGAATTTTTAAAAATAGGACCCTTGTTTTTGCCCACCCTGTACAAAAACATACAAAAAAGTCTTTTAGAAGGAAAGGATATTATGAAATAAAATCACAAAGCAACCCTAACTAAAATATATTAAATTTCATAGAAACAAATTGAAAATATAACCGAAATAAAATATAACCGAAATAAAAAGTTTAGCATTGATTGGCCTCAAGTCTGAAGTTAGTAAAACATGTGAGAAAGAATAATGATTCGGTCTGTGTTAGATTTGCAATACTAGTGGGTCAACACGTTTGTTGTTGAGAGCAAGGCGCATAGCAATAGGATAAAAGCTGTTTTCTAACTTTACCTGCTGGCAAAATAAAGGAGAGAGTGGAAAGTTTTCCATAGGTTGACAGTTTAGGACTTCTTTGCTTGGACAATTTTGTCGTCTGGTGTGAATAGTCCAGCAAAGAGTATTCCTATGTCCATGATTTTGATTGGCTGACAGGTAACGAAATCACATTAGTACAATATCAATCTTCCAAAGGAAACGGGTTCGCCACTGCTACAATCTAATATTAGTTGTACACAAAGCATATAAAAAAGCAGTCTAATATTAGTTTTTAGGACTTTCATGCACAAAACATACAAAAAAAACAGTCTAAGATTGGTTGTTAGGGCATTAATACATAACACATAAAAAGGCAGTCTTATATTAGTTGTTTAGGCTTTTATACACAAAACAGAAAAAAGCAGTCTAATTATAGTGGTTAAGAATTTTATACAAAAAATATAAAAACGGAACTTAATATTAGTTGTTATAGCTTTCATATACAAAACATGCAAAAGTGCAGTCTAATGTTATTCCTTTAATGCACAAAACATACAAAAAAGCAGACTAATATTAGTTGTTATGGCTTTCGTACACAAAACACACGAAAATAACAGTCTAATATTAATTGTTAGGGCGTTCATACACAAACTCACAAAAAGCAGTCTAATATTAGTTGTTATGGCTTTAATACACAAAACACACAAAAAAGCAATCTAATATTAGTTGTTATGGCTTTCTTACACAAAACCCAAAAAAGCAATCTAATATTAGTCGTTAAGGCTTTCGTACCCTAAACACACAAATAGCAGTATAATATTAGTTGTTATGGCTTTCATCACAAAACACAGAAAAAAGTTGTCTGATTTTAGTTGTTATGGTTTTCATACACGAAGCACATAAAAACAGTTTAATATTAGTTGTTATGGTTTTCATACACGAAACACACAAACACAGTATAATGTTAGTTGTTATAGCTTTCGTACACAAAACATACAAACGCAGTCTGATATTAGTTGTTAGGGCTTTCATACACAAAACACAAAAAGCAGTCCGATACTAGTTATTATGACATTCGTACACAAAACACACAAAAAAGCAGTCTAATATTATTTGTTAGGGCTTTCATACACAAAACATAAAAAAGCAGTCTGATACTAGTTATTATGACATTCGTACACAAAACACACAAAAAAGCAGTCTAATATTATTTGTTAGGGCTTTCATACACAAAACATAAAAAAGCAGTCTGATACTAGTTATTATGACATTCGTACACAAAACACACAAAAAAGCAGTCTAATATTATTTGTTAGGGATTTCACACAGAAAACATACACAGAGGTAGTTATTAAAATTTAAAACTTATGGCATGCTAGTTAAAGGACATGTCTATATCAGAGATTATTTTATAATAATTTTCAAAATTTCTTTCAATCCATTCATCAAATGCTGCAATGTCTTGAAAAGTACCCCTGAGAGTGTTTTAAATATCTTAGTTTTCATCAACCAAAACTCATAAATATGTTTTATGAAGAAGAGTTAACTCAGAGGATCCACATTTTGGAGCAGGAATTTCTTGGGTTCTGCAATTTTTACGGGTAATGCCGGAAAATGGGTCCTGTAAGTACTATATATATATATATATATATATATATATATATCGTAAGCAATGAAAATATATATGGCAATCAAGCTATACAGAGGCTCCCACGTTTCATCCCCGAGGGGGAATCTTCAGGGGATGAAACGCGGGAGCCTCTGTGTAGCTTGATTGCCATATATATTTTCATTGCTTACTACCTAGCTCTACTTACGTATCGAGCACTGTTGAAGTAAATACTGAAAACTGATACATAAAAAATTATATCTCCTTATAATATTTTATGTGGATACATGAAGTACTAATATATATATATATATATATATATATATATATATATATATATATATATATATATATATATATATTAAATTCCCGAAACAGTTTTTCATGGTAAACAACTGATGATCCCTTAAAATAGTGTTAGAAACTAACTAATATAATAACTGTAAAAAATAAATTGACTTACATGAGTGATTTTCCACTGGAAGACTTGAGACTATGAGTTTTTTTTTGTTTTTTTTTTATATATTTTTTTTTTATATAGTTTTAATGGTTGAGAAACTTCCGAGACTATATATATATATATATATTGTAAGCATGGCAGCCAAGATGAGGAAGTCAGTCCGAACACTGAAATCCATAATGAAAACGCCTAATCTCAAAAATACAGACAATTTATATATATATATATATATATATATATATATATATATATATATATATATATATATATATATATAATCAAATGAGTGTATGCATAACTTTCAAATATCTCCATATGTCCATACTTTAAGAAACTGAAAGAAAGCGGTTCAAGTGTGTGTGGCACGTCTAAATTAAAAGTGAAAAAATTGGTGTATGAGGTACAAAAGGTTGGCCACCTTTGAACTAGGCCATCAACTTTATATTACATACAAAAATTGATATTAGATTTAAAATAAAGAGACGACTCTAAATCCTACCAATGGGAGGGGAGCATTGAACATATCTACAGGCGAATTGGATATCAATAATAAACATCAAGCACTTTATCACACAATATTAGCATAATATATAGTGGAAAAAAATATTAACATAATATATAGTGGACAAAAAATATTTGCATAATATATAGTAGACAAAAAATATTAGCATAATATATAGTGGACAAAAAATATTAGCATAATATATATTGGACAAAAAATATTAGTATAATTTATAGTGGACAAAAATATTAGCATAATATATAGTGAACGAAAAATATTAGCATAATATATAGTGGACAAACATATTAGCATAATATATAGTTGACACAAAATATTAGCATAATATATAGTGGAGAAAAAATATTAGCATAATATAGGGTGGGCAAAAATAAGGGTCCTATTTTTAAAAATTCATAACTTTTTTATTTATTGATTTTTTTTTTTTTTTTTTTAGAATAAGTAAAGGACCCCTTCCGAAGCAAGCATGAGCCGTATTAGCCCTAAGGAACGTACCCTCATTTAGAAAACATTATTTTTGCTTAAAAAACTCAAAACAGTGTAAAAAAACAATACTTTAGTTTTTGTAAGTTTTAAGAAGTGTTTTTCGGCTAAAATTTGTTTTGTTTATTTCAAAAAATCTCGGAAGGGTCAGTCTACACACACATAAAGTTTGGTGAGTTAAACTTTTATTTTGTGGAAGTTATTCAAATTCAAGTTATTCAAATTTAAAGATAGGACCCTTATTTTGGCCCACCCTGTATATAGTGGACAAAAAATTCTAGCATAATATATAGTGGACAAAAAATATTAGCATGATATATAGTGGACAAAAAATATTAGCATGATACATAGTGGACAAAAAATATTAGCATGATATATAGTGGACAAAAATATTAGCATAAAATATAGGCGACAAAAAATATTAGCATGATATATAGCGGACAAAAATATTAGCATGATATATAGTGGACAAAAAATATTAGCATAGTATATAGTGGACAAAAAATATTAGCATGATATATAGTGGACAAAAAATAGTAGCATAATATATAGTGAACAAAAATATTAGCATAATATATAGTGGACAAAAATATTAGCATAATATATAGTGGAGAAAAAATATTAGCATAATATATCGTGGAGAAAAATATGAGCATGATATATAGTGGACAAAAATATTAGCATAATATATAGTAAATAAAAAATATTAGCATAATATATAGTGGACAAAAATATTAGCATAATATATAGTGGACAAAAAATATTAGCATAATATATGGTGGAGAAAAAATATTAGCATGATATATAGTGGATAAAAATATTAGCATAATATATAGTGAACAGAACACATACGAGCAAAAACAGTGGCAACAATTTCATTGTCATTTCTGAATAACATTGATATAAATATAAAATGCAAACACAAAAATTGACTTCAGTTGTTAAGGTTTTCTTTTACAAAAATCGATATAGGTTCATTATATATCATACTAGACGATCCGGGACCAATTGTGTCGACGTTGTTACATTTTCTTCTGTTCTTCATTTTTTTACTTCTTTTTTCTTTCTCATCCTGTCTTTTTCTTTATTCCATTTTCTTCTTTATTTATGTTATTTATTTATTTACATAATTCGTTTATGCTGTTGCAGTTGCTACATGTACTACTTCATCTATTTTCTTCCTCTGACCACTTCTAATCTCATTCGCTCGTCACCACCAAATATACGCTGCTGCTGATCACCTTTTCTTTTTCTTCTTTGTTTACGTCACCCTCTTACCCTTCTATTACGCTGTAGTTGCTACTATTATTCCATCTATTACCCTCCTCTAGCCAGTTCTCGTCTCACTCAACCTTTTACCATTAAACATATATTGCTGCTCTCTTTTCTTCTTTATTTATGTCATTCATTTATTTACGTCATTCTCTTACTCTTCTTTTACGCTGTTGTTGCTCTTCCCACTATTACCCTTCTCTAGTCTCTTCTCATCTCATTCAGCCTGTACCACCAAACATATGCTGCTCTCTTGTTCGTTTCTTCTTTATTTATGTCATTTATTTATTTACATCATCATCTCCTTCTCTTATGCTGCTGATACTGCTACTACTAATTCCCCTATGTCATTCCTCAAACCGATTCTCGTCTCATTTCCCCATTATTTGTCCATCTATTACCCTCCTCTAGCCAGTTCTCGTCTCACTCAACCTTTACCACCAAACATATATTGCTGCTCTCTTTTCTTCTTTATTTATGTCATTGATTTATTTACATCATTCTCTTACTCTTCTTTTTGTTGCTCTTCCCACTATTACCCTTCTCATCTCATTCAGCCTGTACCAGCAAACATATGCTGCTCTCTTTCTCGTTTCTTCTTTATTTATGTCATTTATTTATTTACATCATCATCTCCTTCTATTGTTTAGGTTACAGATGCCTTATGTACTTGGCATCTCAGGTGGTCCAGCCATGTAAAGCATGCCACCCCATCATTATCTCAGGCACTAGGAAGTGTGATAGACCGATGAAGACATGATTCGAGTGTGTAAGAAGCGATATGACTACATGCAACCTGGCAGAGGTTAACCCTTTCGACCAGACTGCATAGGTAGAAGGCTTGCGACTTGGCCTGGTGTTTCCCATCCCGGAACCTGGGACACTCACAACACCATAAATACCAAAAAGAAGGTGTGCAAAAAAATTCGAATTAATTTTTCGCATTCCCAATTTTTTTTTGTCCACCATTAAATATTTATGTAAATTGGATTCTTCTTCTTTTCTTGGTAATGATTTTGAACAAACTTTTAAAGAGATTAAAAGATATACAAAAACATATTGAAAGAATATTGAAAAAATACAAATTTCACTTCATAGATATAAAATAAAAGTCTAAAGCTAACATTTGACATGTTTAAAATGAGAAGACGGATTCAAAACTTATGATTGACAAGTTGAAGGACTCATCTAGATTAGTGATTATTATAATGAAAAGAATACTCGTCCTAGGACGGATAAAATTAATTTCCTGAACAGAACAGTTTTGCACCACTTTTATGTTTAAAAATCAAGATATAATGATACTAAAATTAAAGGAGTCTTAAGAAGAAATTGAAATTCATGGAAACTTGTTTAACTAGTGTCTAATGATTATGAATCAAATTCAATGCGAATCAAAAATATTTGAATTTTCAAATCGGAGGTTGTGCTCATATCATTCCCCTTAAAACAGTTTAAAATACTCCACAGAAACTGAAATTTGAGGAAAATTTATTAATTGATGTTTTAAACCTATTGGTAACATTTCACAAAAATCAAAGGTATGTGAATTTTAACGTAGGGCTTCTATCCTCTTTTTACCCTTTATATAAAACTAAGTCGAACTAAATATAGCCTACTTTACTACCACTTACGCCTAGCAGCTGTGTTCTAAAATTCATAATCATCGGTTACATAGTTTAGGAGTGAATCCTGTACATACAAATATATAAACATATACGCATACCTAAATTTATATAAATAAAGATGACTTTCGAAATATCTGTATGAATATCTGCTGCATTATTCGAAAACTACAAAACAAAATCATATTTCATTTTCTGTAAACGTATGTTTGAAAGTAAAATGTAAAAAAAAATGGAATTCATGTAACGTTACTTAGCACTAATATGCCGTTTGTAACTTGTTGACAGAATAGAGCTATTTGTCTCGTTGGCATATTGCAAGTAGTTGGCTCAGTGAGTAGTGGTGTCTCCCTCCATCTCTTCTTTTTTGTTGCTGTAAAGACGTCATCCTAGTCGTAGTGAAGATATAGCAATAGAAGTTTCTCATGTCTTCCTGTTTATTTTGGTTCTGTAATAAGGTCACAAATTTAATTAAAGATGCCAACAATGTTCTTGATCAATAGCGTCATTCTCTTTGATGTTTTATTCTTTTACAGCATTGTAAAGTTATATATTATCGTCTGCTCCTTGGTGGGCGAAAACAAAAGTTCAAAATAGATGTCCGAATCCAATCAGCTTGTCTGCTTCTTCTTCTTATGTGTGAATCAGATGAGTCTGGTGTTGGCATTAGTTTCCCCGATGTTTTTCTCATTAGAAATCTTTCTGGAAAGACATCAGGTACTTACAGGAAGGACCACGAGAAAGTTGCCAACATCCCGAAGTGAAAGTAGTACTGTGGAACCGACTAGATTCGAACTTGGAACACCAAGGTCTTCAGTCTGTGTAGATATCCACTTAATCACAGTCACTTCCCAGCTTGTCTGCTAAAGAGTAAGATCTCTCTCTCTTTATCTTTCTCTCTCTCTCTATATATATATAAATATATATATATATATATATATCTTTTTCTTTGCCAGGTTTCACTTCAGACTACCAAACTATGACGTCATACCCTGACACGTAGCCCTAATTCTAATCTTTGAACTTCTACTGGAATTTTCCACTTCTCTCCTTACTCTAACCTTATGTGGAAAATTCCGTTTTTAACATTATTTTCTACACACCTGCATCCAATAGTGCTACATCCAAACGCAGAAAAATGCGATAAATATGTGAACAGCACTCAAAGTTTGAAGTTCAAATGGAAAGTATAATTATTATCAATTAAGATCTAAAAATAAGGAATGGTGATTTCAAAGTTTCTGGCTGCATTATAGCAATTGGTGAAAATAATTGTAGAAAACATTTCTTTGACCAGAAAACATGGGAGTGGTAACCCTGGTACAGTATTTAGTAAAAACAAAAAAATTTTTTAATGGACATTTAATATTCCAATATGATCAAGAAAGAAATTTGATTTGAAGGGGAATGAGTCTACTACAACTCGGTGCATTCCTTGGAATGTTTAAATATTCGCAACACTTTAAAACAAAATATATACAATTCAAATAAAAGCAATTTGATCAACGTAACAAATGAATCAAACATAACCCTAACCCTAACCCTAACAAATGAATCAAACATATCATTTACATGCAAATAAAACGAGATTTATTAATAGACTTTTTAATTGGACCAATGAGTTGCTTACGAGAACGCGCCACCTGCGTGTCATCTCTCTTAGTTTTTCCAAGATGCTGCTGACCTTGATCGTACCGCTGTCGTAGTCGTGATTAAGCCAGGCAACAATTACATTGTTCTCATAAACGTACACTCAGGTAACCGGTCCATTTGCTAATGGGCCCGAAGACCTGAGTTCAATTATCAGTCAAGTCATACCATTATTTAGTGGGTGCTACCAGATCAGGCTGTCTGAAAATACTGGCTTCCTGACTTAAATGCACCAAACATTAATAATATTGTTTTTTTTCCTTTCCCTTTGCAAAAATCAATCATGTTCTGCAAAGCCAAAAAAAACGACAACAATTTTACTCTACATAACAACCAAACTAAACACGATGAATGAATATTTGAAGACATAAAGAACTTGAAGCATAAATATTTTTACCAAAATGACCAGATTTGGCATTAAATAACCCGAAAAGAGTTGATATGCCATAAAACAAAACAACCAAACAACCAACCATTATTTTAGTGTAAAGAACATGCAGCACGAATAAAAAGAAGAATGGTCAGTCAGAATGAAATAGCGAAGAGTAAGATGCATTGCTATTTATGTCTCACTTGAAAAATCCGACCGACTTGATTTTATATATTAAACAAAGAAATATTATTTCTATAGAACAAAACACCTTTTATTCCATTGCTTTTTCGACTTGAATATACATAGAATTTAAGCTTAGATGGATTAAAAAGGCAATATAATATTGACTATTGCTGTCTTTTTACTTTATTTATACTACAAAAAGTTTTCTCCTGATTTTCTAATTACAGATTTATTTATCACATCTTCAAAAGTAATCAAACATAACAAAGCTGCTCTAATACTTAGCAGAGATAAGGCATCCAACCTGCCTTGTAACATGATGGTGCTGTTGGAACTTATAAAATACTTTAACTTTAAGCGAGAAAATGAGTGCTGAGCTGTGCAATTTGTCACGATTAATGTTTGTTATAGAGAGTACTGACACCCCTTCTTTATATGATGAAATATTTCGAGGGATATATCTACGACGATGATGCTAACCTTGAGGAGTACAACGACTGTGGTACCAGTGACCAGTATGCTATTCCTGATATGCATTATGAGCTAATTACCAATATGATAATAATAGTAATACACCCTTTAATATTTGTATGTTTGCCGTTCGAGTTATTTTTAACATCAAATGATATTACTAAAGTGTTAAAACGAATGGGTAGTAATGTCTACATTTGGAAAGGCATTCTCCATATTGTCTTCTACACTTAGTTTATGAAGTTCAGCTTGACTGAATTTTGATTTTACAGTTTTACAATTAGTTTATAAAGTTCAGTATGACTGAATTTTGATTTTACAGTTTTACAATTAGTTTATAAAGTTCAGCATGACTGAATTTTGATTTTACAGTTTCACAATTAGTTTATGAAGTTCAGCATGACTGAAGTTTGATTTTACAGTTTTACAATTAGTTTATAAAGTTCAGCATGACTGAATTTTGATTTTACAGTTTTACAATTAGTTTATAAAGTTGAACATGACTAACGTTTGATTTTACAGTTTTACAATTAGTTTATAAAGTTCAGCATGTCTGAATTTTGATTTTACAGTTTTACAATTAGTTTATGAAGTCCAGCATGACTGAATTTTGATTTTACAGTTTTACAATTAGTTTATAAAGTTCAGCATGACTGAATTTTGATTTTACAGTTTTACAATTAGTTTATGAAGTTGAGCATGACTAACGTTTGATTTTACAGTTTTACAATTAGTTTATAAAGTTCAGCATGACTGAAGTTTGATTTTACAGTTTTACAATTAGTTTATAAAGTTCAGCATGACTGAATTTTGATTTAACAGTTTTACAATTAGTTTATAAAGTTCAGCATGACTGAATTTTGATTTAACAGTTTTACAATTAGTTTATAAAGTTCAGCATGACTGAATTTTGATTTTACAGTTTTACAATTAGTTTATAAAGTTCAGCATGACTGAATTTTGATTTAACAGTTTTACAATTAGTTTATAAAGTTCAGCATGACTGACTTTTTATTTTGCAGTTTAATAATTAGTTTATAAAGTTCAGCATGACTGAAGTTTGATTTAACAGTTTTACAATTAGTTTATAAAGTTCAGCATGACTGAAGTTTGATTTTACAGTTTTACAATTAGTTTATAAAGTTCAGCATGACTAACATTTGATTTTACAGTTTTACAATTAGTTTATAAAGCTCAGCATGACTGAATTTTGATTTAACAGTTTTACAATTAGTTTATAAAGTTCAGCTTGACTGAATGTTGATTTAACAGTTTTACAATTAGTTTATAAAGTTAAGCATGACTGAATTTTAATTTTACAGTTTTACAATTAGTTTATGAAGTCCAGCATGACTGAATTTCGATTTTACTACTTTACAATTAGTTTATTAAGTTCAGTATGACTGAATTTGGTATTTTACAGTTTTACAATTAGTTTATAAAGTTCAGCATGACTGAAGTTTTATTTTTCAGTTTAATAATTAGTTCATAAAGTTAAGCATAACTTAATTTTGATTTTACAGTTTTACAATTAGTTAATAAAGTTCAGAATGACTGAATTTTGATTTTACAGTTTCATAATTAGTTTATAAAGTTCAGCATGACTGAAGTTTGATTTTACAGTTTTACAATTAGTTTATGAAGTTCAGCATGACTGAAGTTTGATTTTACAGTTTTACAATTAGTTTATAAAGTTCAGCATGACTGAATTTTGATTTTACAGTTTTACAATTAGTTTATAAAGTTGAACATGACTAACGTTTGATTTTACAGTTTTACAATTAGTTTATAAAGTTCAGCATGTCTGAATTTTGATTTTACAGTTTTACAATTAGTTTATGAAGTCCAGCATGACTGAATTTTGATTTTACAGTTTTACAATTAGTTTATAAAGTTCAGCATGACTGAATTTTGATTTTACAGTTTTACAATTAGTTTATGAAGTTGAGCATGACTAACGTTTGATTTTACAGTTTTACAATTAGTTTATAAAGTTCAGCATGACTGAAGTTTGATTTTACAGTTTTACAATTAGTTTATAAAGTTCAGCATGACTGAATTTTGATTTAACAGTTTTACAATTAGTTTATAAAGTTCAGCATGACTGAATTTTGATTTAACAGTTTTACAATTAGTTTATAAAGTTCAGCATGACTGAATTTTGATTTTACAGTTTTACAATTAGTTTATAAAGTTCAGCATGACTGAATTTTGATTTAACAGTTTTACAATTAGTTTATAAAGTTCAGCATGACTGAATTTTTATTTTGCAGTTTAATAATTAGTTTATAAAGTTCAGCATGACTGAAGTTTGATTTAACAGTTTTACAATTAGTTTATAAAGTTCAGCATGACTGAAGTTTGATTTTACAGTTTTACAATTAGTTTATAAAGTTCAGCATGACTAACATTTGATTTTACAGTTTTACAATTAGTTTATAAAGCTCAGCATGACTGAATTTTGATTTAACAGTTTTACAATTAGTTTATAAAGTTCAGCTTGACTGAATGTTGATTTAACAGTTTTACAATTAGTTTATAAAGTTAAGCATGACTGAATTTTAATTTTACAGTTTTACAATTAGTTTATGAAGTCCAGCATGACTGAATTTCGATTTTACTACTTTACAATTAGTTTATTAAGTTCAGTATGACTGAATTTGGTATTTTACAGTTTTACAATTAGTTTATAAAGTTCAGCATGACTGAAGTTTTATTTTTCAGTTTAATAATTAGTTCATAAAGTTAAGCATAACTTAATTTTGATTTTACAGTTTTACAATTAGTTAATAAAGTTCAGAATGACTGAATTTTGATTTTACAGTTTCATAATTAGTTTATAAAGTTCAGCATGACTGAAGTTTGATTATACAGTTTTAAAATTAGTTTATGAAGTTCAGCATGACTAACATTTTATTTTACAATTTTACAATTAGTTTATAAAGTTCAGCATGACTGAATTTTGATTTAACAGTTTTACAATTAGTGTATAAAGTTCAGCATGACTGAAGTTTGATTTTACAGTTTAATAATTAGTTTATAAAATTCAGCGCGACTGAATTTTGATTTTACAGTTTTACAATTAGTTTATAAAGTTCAGCATGACTGAATTTTGATTTTACAGTTTAATAATTAGTTCATAAAGTTCAGCATGACTGAAGTTTGATTTTACAGTTTTACAATTAGTTTAGAAAGTTCAGCATGACTGAATTTTGATTTTGCAGTTTAATAATTAGTTTATAAAGTTCAGCATGACTGAATTTTGATTTAACAATTTTACAATTAGTTTATAAAGTTCAGTATGACTGAATTTTGATTTTACAGTTTTACAATTAGTTTATAAAGTTCAGCATGACTGAAGTTTGATTTTACAGTTTAATAATTAGTTTATAAAGTTCAGCATGACTGAATTTTGATTTTACAGTTTTACAATAAGTTTATAAAGTTTAGCATGACTGAATTTTGATTTTACAGTTTAATAATTAGTTTATAAAGTTCAGCATGACTGAAGTTTGATTTTACAGTTTTACAATTAGTTTATAAAGTTCAGCATGACTAACGTTTGATTTTACAGTTTTACAATTAGTTTATAAAGTTGAACATGACTAACGTTTGATTTTACAGTTTTACAATTAGTTTATAAAGTTCAGCATGACTGAATTTTGATTTTACAGTTTAATAATTAGTTCATAAAGTTCAGCATGACTGAAGTTTGATTTTACAGTTTTACAATTAGTTTATAAAGTTCAGCATGACTAACGTTTGATTTTACAGTTTTACAATTAGTTTAGAAAGTTCAGCATGACTGAATTTTGATTTTGCAGTTTAATAATTAGTTTATAAAGTTCAGCATGACTGAATTTTGATTTTACAGTTTTACAATTAGTTTATGAAGTTCAGCATGAGTGAAGTTTGATTTTACAGTTTTACAATTAGTTAATAAAGTTCAGAATGACTGAATTTTGATTTTACAGTTTCATAATTAGTTTATAAAGTTCAGCATGACTGAAGTTTGATTTTACAGTTTTAAAATTAGTTAATGAAGTTCAGCATGACTAACATTTTATTTTACAATTTTACAATTAGTTTATAAAGTTCAGCATGACTGAATTTTGATTTAACAGTTTTACAATTAGTGTATAAAGTTCAGCATGACTGAAGTTTGATTTTACAGTTTAATAATTAGTTTATAAAATTCAGCGCGACTGAATTTTGATTTTACAGTTTTACAATTAGTTTATAAAGTTCAGCATGACTGAATTTTGATTTTACAGTTTAATAATTAGTTCATAAAGTTCAGCATGACTGAAGTTTGATTTTACAGTTTTACAATTAGTTTATAAAGTTCAGCATGACTAACGTTTGATTTTACAGTTTTACAATTAGTTTATAAAGTTCAGCATGACTGAATTTTGATTTTGCAGTTTAATAATTAGTTTATAAAGTTCAGCATGACTGAATTTTGATTTAACAATTTTACAATTAGTTTATAAAGTTCAGTATGACTGAATTTTGATTTTACAGTTTTACAATTAGTTTATAAAGTTCAGCATGACTGAAGTTTGATTTTACAGTTTAATAATTAGTTTATAAAGTTCAGCATGACTGAATTTTGATTTTACAGTTTTACAATAAGTTTATAAAGTTTAGCATGACTGAATTTTGATTTTACAGTTTAATAATTAGTTTATAAAGTTCAGCATGACTGAAGTTTGATTTTACAGTTTTACAATTAGTTTATAAAGTTCAGCATGACTAACGTTTGATTTTACAGTTTTACAATTAGTTTATAAAGTTGAACATGACTAACGTTTGATTTTACAGTTTTACAATTAGTTTATAAAGTTCAGCATGACTGAATTTTGATTTTACAGTTTAATAATTAGTTCATAAAGTTCAGCATGACTGAATTTTGATTTTACAGTTTTACAATTAGTTTATAAAGTTCAGCATGACTAACGTTTGATTTTACAGTTTTACAATTAGTTTAGAAAGTTCAGCATGACTGAATTTTGATTTTGCAGTTTAATAATTAGTTTATAAAGTTCAGCATGACTGAATTTTGATTTAACAATTTTACAATTAGTTTATAAAGTTCAGTATGACTGAATTTTGATTTTACAGTTTTACAATTAGTTTATAAAGTTCAGCATGACTGAAGTTTGATTTTACAGTTTAATAATTAGTTTATAAAGTTCAGCATGACTGAATTTTGATTTTACAGTTTTACAATAAGTTTATAAAGTTTAGCATGACTGAATTTTGATTTTACAGTTTAATAATTAGTTTATAAAGTTCAGCATGACTGAAGTTTGATTTTACAGTTTTACAATTAGTTTATAAAGTTCAGCATGACTAACGTTTGATTTTACAGTTTTACAATTAGTTTATAAAGTTGAACATGACTAACGTTTGATTTTACAGTTTTACAATTAGTTTATAAAGTTCAGCATGACTGAATTTTGATTTTACAGTTTAATAATTAGTTCATAAAGTTCAGCATGACTGAAGTTTGATTTTACAGTTTTACAATTAGTTTATAAAGTTCAGCATGACTAACGTTTGATTTTACAGTTTTACAATTAGTTTAGAAAGTTCAGCATGACTGAATTTTGATTTTGCAGTTTAATAATTAGTTTATAAAGTTCAGCATGACTGAATTTTGATTTTACAGTTTTACAATTAGTTTATGAAGTTCAGCATGAGTGAAGTTTGATTTTACAGTTTTACAATTAGTTAATAAAGTTCAGAATGACTGAATTTTGATTTTACAGTTTCATAATTAGTTTATAAAGTTCAGCATGACTGAAGTTTGATTTTACAGTTTTAAAATTAGTTAATGAAGTTCAGCATGACTAACATTTTATTTTACAATTTTACAATTAGTTTATAAAGTTCAGCATGACTGAATTTTGATTTAACAGTTTTACAATTAGTGTATAAAGTTCAGCATGACTGAAGTTTGATTTTACAGTTTAATAATTAGTTTATAAAATTCAGCGCGACTGAATTTTGATTTTACAGTTTTACAATTAGTTTATAAAGTTCAGCATGACTGAATTTTGATTTTACAGTTTAATAATTAGTTCATAAAGTTCAGCATGACTGAAGTTTGATTTTACAGTTTTACAATTAGTTTA
Source organism: Sepiola atlantica (assembly GCA_963556195.1). Classification (NCBI taxonomy): domain Eukaryota; kingdom Metazoa; phylum Mollusca; class Cephalopoda; order Sepiida; family Sepiolidae; genus Sepiola; species Sepiola atlantica. The sequence goes on along the minus strand of OY744517.1, from coordinate 87,465,194 downwards.
TAAAGTTCAGCATGACTAACGTTTGATTTTACAGTTTTACAATTAGTTTATAAAGTTCAGCATGACTGAATTTTGATTTTGCAGTTTAATAATTAGTTTATAAAGTTCAGCATGACTGAATTTTGATTTAACAATTTTACAATTAGTTTATAAAGTTCAGTATGACTGAATTTTGATTTTACAGTTTTACAATTAGTTTATAAAGTTCAGCATGACTGAAGTTTGATTTTACAGTTTAATAATTAGTTTATAAAGTTCAGCATGACTGAATTTTGATTTTACAGTTTTACAATAAGTTTATAAAGTTTAGCATGACTGAATTTTGATTTTACAGTTTAATAATTAGTTTATAAAGTTCAGCATGACTGAAGTTTGATTTTACAGTTTTACAATTAGTTTATAAAGTTCAGCATGACTAACGTTTGATTTTACAGTTTTACAATTAGTTTATAAAGTTGAACATGACTAACGTTTGATTTTACAGTTTTACAATTAGTTTATAAAGTTCAGCATGACTGAATTTTGATTTTACAGTTTAATAATTAGTTCATAAAGTTCAGCATGACTGAATTTTGATTTTACAGTTTTACAATTAGTTTATAAAGTTCAGCATGACTAACGTTTGATTTTACAGTTTTACAATTAGTTTAGAAAGTTCAGCATGACTGAATTTTGATTTTGCAGTTTAATAATTAGTTTATAAAGTTCAGCATGACTGAATTTTGATTTAACAATTTTACAATTAGTTTATAAAGTTCAGTATGACTGAATTTTGATTTTACAGTTTTACAATTAGTTTATAAAGTTCAGCATGACTGAAGTTTGATTTTACAGTTTTACAATAAGTTTATAAAGTTTAGCATGACTGAATTTTGATTTTACAGTTTAATAATTAGTTTATAAAGTTCAGCATGACTGAAGTTTGATTTTACAGTTTTACAATTAGTTTATAAAGTTCAGCATGACTAACGTTTGATTTTACAGTTTTACAATTAGTTTATAAAGTTGAACATGACTAACGTTTGATTTTACAGTTTTACAATTAGTTTATAAAGTTCAGCATGACTGAAGTTTGATTTTACAGTTTAATAATTAGTTCATAAAGTTCAGCATGACTGAATTTTGATTTTACAGTTTTACAATTAGTTTATAAAGTTCAGCATGACTAACGTTTGATTTTACAGTTTTACAATTAGTTTAGAAAGTTCAGCATGACTGAATTTTGATTTTGCAGTTTAATAATTAGTTTATAAAGTTCAGCATGACTGAATTTTGATTTAACAATTTTACAATTAGTTTATAAAGTTCAGTATGACTGAATTTTGATTTTACAGTTTTACAATTAGTTTATAAAGTTCAGCATGACTGAAGTTTGATTTTACAGTTTAATAATTAGTTTATAAAGTTCAGCATGACTGAATTTTGATTTTACAGTTTTACAATAAGTTTATAAAGTTTAGCATGACTGAATTTTGATTTTACAGTTTAATAATTAGTTTATAAAGTTCAGCATGACTGAAGTTTGATTTTACAGTTTTACAATTAGTTTATAAAGTTCAGCATGACTAACGTTTGATTTTACAGTTTTACAATTAGTTTATAAAGTTGAACATGACTAACGTTTGATTTTACAGTTTTACAATTAGTTTATAAAGTTCAGCATGACTGAATTTTGATTTTACAGTTTAATAATTAGTTCATAAAGTTCAGCATGACTGAAGTTTGATTTTACAGTTTTACAATTAGTTTATAAAGTTCAGCATGACTAACGTTTGATTTTACAGTTTTACAATTAGTTTAGAAAGTTCAGCATGACTGAATTTTGATTTTGCAGTTTAATAATTAGTTTATAAAGTTCAGCATGACTGAATTTTGATTTTACAGTTTTACAATTAGTTTATGAAGTTCAGCATGAGTGAAGTTTGATTTTACAGTTTTACAATTAGTTAATAAAGTTCAGAATGACTGAATTTTGATTTTACAGTTTCATAATTAGTTTATAAAGTTCAGCATGACTGAAGTTTGATTTTACAGTTTTAAAATTAGTTAATGAAGTTCAGCATGACTAACATTTTATTTTACAATTTTACAATTAGTTTATAAAGTTCAGCATGACTGAATTTTGATTTAACAGTTTTACAATTAGTGTATAAAGTTCAGCATGACTGAAGTTTGATTTTACAGTTTAATAATTAGTTTATAAAATTCAGCGCGACTGAATTTTGATTTTACAGTTTTACAATTAGTTTATAAAGTTCAGCATGACTGAATTTTGATTTTACAGTTTAATAATTAGTTCATAAAGTTCAGCATGACTGAAGTTTGATTTTACAGTTTTACAATTAGTTTATAAAGTTCAGCATGACTAACGTTTGATTTTACAGTTTTACAATTAGTTTATAAAGTTCAGCATGACTGAATTTTGATTTTGCAGTTTAATAATTAGTTTATAAAGTTCAGCATGACTGAATTTTGATTTAACAATTTTACAATTAGTTTATAAAGTTCAGTATGACTGAATTTTGATTTTACAGTTTTACAATTAGTTTATAAAGTTCAGCATGACTGAAGTTTGATTTTACAGTTTAATAATTAGTTTATAAAGTTCAGCATGACTGAATTTTGATTTTACAGTTTTACAATAAGTTTATAAAGTTTAGCATGACTGAATTTTGATTTTACAGTTTAATAATTAGTTTATAAAGTTCAGCATGACTGAAGTTTGATTTTACAGTTTTACAATTAGTTTATAAAGTTCAGCATGACTAACGTTTGATTTTACAGTTTTACAATTAGTTTATAAAGTTGAACATGACTAACGTTTGATTTTACAGTTTTACAATTAGTTTATAAAGTTCAGCATGACTGAATTTTGATTTTACAGTTTAATAATTAGTTCATAAAGTTCAGCATGACTGAATTTTGATTTTACAGTTTTACAATTAGTTTATAAAGTTCAGCATGACTAACGTTTGATTTTACAGTTTTACAATTAGTTTAGAAAGTTCAGCATGACTGAATTTTGATTTTGCAGTTTAATAATTAGTTTATAAAGTTCAGCATGACTGAATTTTGATTTAACAATTTTACAATTAGTTTATAAAGTTCAGTATGACTGAATTTTGATTTTACAGTTTTACAATTAGTTTATAAAGTTCAGCATGACTGAAGTTTGATTTTACAGTTTAATAATTAGTTTATAAAGTTCAGCATGACTGAATTTTGATTTTACAGTTTTACAATAAGTTTATAAAGTTTAGCATGACTGAATTTTGATTTTACAGTTTAATAATTAGTTTATAAAGTTCAGCATGACTGAAGTTTGATTTTACAGTTTTACAATTAGTTTATAAAGTTCAGCATGACTAACGTTTGATTTTACAGTTTTACAATTAGTTTATAAAGTTGAACATGACTAACGTTTGATTTTACAGTTTTACAATTAGTTTATAAAGTTCAGCATGACTGAATTTTGATTTTACAGTTTAATAATTAGTTCATAAAGTTCAGCATGACTGAAGTTTGATTTTACAGTTTTACAATTAGTTTATGAAGTTCAGCATGAGTGAAGTTTGATTTTACAGTTTTACAATTAGTTAATAAAGTTCAGAATGACTGAATTTTGATTTTACAGTTTCATAATTAGTTTATAAAGTTCAGCATGACTGAAGTTTGATTTTACAGTTTTAAAATTAGTTAATGAAGTTCAGCATGACTAACATTTTATTTTACAATTTTACAATTAGTTTATAAAGTTCAGCATGACTGAATTTTGATTTAACAGTTTTACAATTAGTGTATAAAGTTCAGCATGACTGAAGTTTGATTTTACAGTTTAATAATTAGTTTATAAAATTCAGCGCGACTGAATTTTGATTTTACAGTTTTACAATTAGTTTATAAAGTTCAGCATGACTGAATTTTGATTTTACAGTTTAATAATTAGTTCATAAAGTTCAGCATGACTGAAGTTTGATTTTACAGTTTTACAATTAGTTTATAAAGTTCAGCATGACTAACGTTTGATTTTACAGTTTTACAATTAGTTTATAAAGTTCAGCATGACTGAATTTTGATTTTGCAGTTTAATAATTAGTTTATAAAGTTCAGCATGACTGAATTTTGATTTAACAATTTTACAATTAGTTTATAAAGTTCAGTATGACTGAATTTTGATTTTACAGTTTTACAATTAGTTTATAAAGTTCAGCATGACTGAAGTTTGATTTTACAGTTTAATAATTAGTTTATAAAGTTCAGCATGACTGAATTTTGATTTTACAGTTTTACAATAAGTTCATAAAGTTTAGCATGACTGAATTTTGATTTTACAGTTTAATAATTAGTTTATAAAGTTCAGCATGACTGAAGTTTGATTTTACAGTTTTACAATTAGTTTATAAAGTTCAGCATGACTAACGTTTGATTTTACAGTTTTACAATTAGTTTATAAAGTTGAACATGACTAACGTTTGATTTTACAGTTTTACAATTAGTTTATAAAGTTCAGCATGACTGAATTTTGATTTTACAGTTTAATAATTAGTTCATAAAGTTCAGCATGACTGAATTTTGATTTTACAGTTTTACAATTAGTTTATAAAGTTCAGCATGACTAACGTTTGATTTTACAGTTTTACAATTAGTTTAGAAAGTTCAGCATGACTGAATTTTGATTTTGCAGTTTAATAATTAGTTTATAAAGTTCAGCATGACTGAATTTTGATTTTACAGTTTTACAATTAGTTTATAAAGTTCAGCATGACTGAAGTTTGATTTTACAGTTTTACAATTAGTTTATAAAGTTCAGCATGACTGAATTTTGATTTTACAGTTTAATAATTAGTTCATAAAGTTCAGCATGACTGAAGTTTGATTTTACAGTTTTACAATTAGTTTATAAAGTTCAGCATGACTAACGTTTGATTTTACAGTTTTACAATTAGTTTAGAAAGTTCAGCATGACTGAATTTTGATTTTGCAGTTTAATAATTAGTTTATAAAGTTCAGCATGACTTTTGATTTTACAGTTTTACAATTAGTTTATAAAGTTGAACATGACTAACGTTTGATTTTACAGTTTTACAATTAGTTTATAAAGTTTAGCATGTCTGAATTTTGATTTTACAGTTTTACAATTAGTTTATGAAGTCCAGCATGACTGAATTTTGATTTTACAGTTTTACAATTAGTTTATAAAGTTCAGCATGACTGAATTTTGATTTTACAGTTTTACAATTAGTTTATGAAGTTGAGCATGACTAACGTTTGATTTTACAGTTTTACAATTAGTTTATAAAGTTCAGCATGACTGAAGTTTGATTTTACAGTTTTACAATTAGTTTATAAAGTTCAGCATGACTGAATTTTGATTTAACAGTTTTACAATTAGTTTATAAAGTTCAGCATGACTGAATTTTGATTTAACAGTTTTACAATTAGTTTATAAAGTTCAGCATGACTGAATTTTGATTTTACAGTTTTACAATTAGTTTATAAAGTTCAGCATGACTGAAGTTTGATTTTACAGTTTTACAATTAGTTTATAAAGTTCAGCATGACTAACATTTGATTTTACAGTTTTACAATTAGTTTATAAAGCTCAGCATGACTGAATTTTGATTTAACAGTTTTACAATTAGTTTATAAAGTTCAGCTTTACTGAATGTTGATTTAACAGTTTTACAATTAGTTTATAAAGTTCAGCATGACTGAATTTTAATTTTACAGTTTTACAATTAGTTTATGAAGTCCAGCAGGACTGAATTTCGATTTTACTACTTTACAATTAGTTTATTAAGTTCAGTATGACTGAATTTGGTATTTTACAGTTTTACAATTAGTTTATAAAGTTCAGCATGACTGAAGTTTTATTTTTCAGTTTAATAATTAGTTCATAAAGTTAAGCATAACTTAATTTTGATTTTACAGTTTTACAATTAGTTAATAAAGTTCAGAATGACTGAATTTTGATTTTACAGTTTCATAATTAGTTTATAAAGTTCAGCATGACTGAAGTTTGATTTTACAGTTTTAAAATTAGTTTATGAAGTTCAGCATGACTAACATTTTATTTTACAATTTTACAATTAGTTTATAAAGTTCAGCACGACTGAATTTTGATTTAACAGTTTTACAATTAGTGTATAAAGTTCAGCATGACTGAAGTTTGATTTTACAGTTTAATAATTAGTTTATAAAATTCAGCGCGACTGAATTTTGATTTTACAGTTTTACAATTAGTTTATAAAGTTCAGCATGACTGAATTTTGATTTTACAGTTTAATAATTAGTTCATAAAGTTCAGCATGACTGAAGTTTGATTTTACAGTTTTACAATTAGTTTATAAAGTTCAGCATGACTAACGTTTGATTTTACAGTTTTACAATTAGTTTAGAAAGTTCAGCATGACTGAATTTTGATTTTGCAGTTTTACAATTAGTTTATAAAGTTCAGCATGACTGAATTTTGATTTAACAATTTTACAATTAGTTTATAAAGTTCAGTATGACTGAATTTTGATTTTACAGTTTTACAATTAGTTTATAAAGTTCAGCATGACTGAAGTTTGATTTTACAGTTTAATAATTAGTTTATAAAGTTCAGCATGACTGAATTTTGATTTTACAGTTTTACAATAAGTTTATAAAGTTTAGCATGACTGAATTTTGATTTTACAGTTTAATAATTAGTTTATAAAGTTCAGCATGACTGAAGTTTGATTTTACAGTTTTACAATTAGTTTATAAAGTTCAGCATGACTAACGTTTGATTTTACAGTTTTACAATTAGTTTATAAAGTTCAGCATTACTGAATTTTTATTTAACAGTTATACAATTAGTTTATAAAGTTCAGCATGACTGAATTTTGATTTTACAGTTTTACAATTAGTTTATAAAGTTCAACATGACTGAATTTTGATTTTGCAATTTTTGTTGCATTGAACTTATGGTGCACATATACGTGAAACTGCTGGTCAAGCTATCTCGGTTAGCATCAATCAGTTTTTGAATGCATTAAAATTCCCTTTCAATTTCAGTAGATGATGAAGTTATATTTTTTGGCACGTCAGTTAGAAATGAAAAATCTATCCACTATTCCTATATACACATCTCATCATCTTTTCATCTCAGTTCAAAGGTTATCAACAAGTGTGTCATACGAAATTTATCTTTGTCATTCGGATCTACTGCTGATGCATTTCCATCATTGGGCATCTTCTTTCTGATACGTTCTCTACTTGGTGCTGCCTTATAATCAATGTTGTGCATGATTTCCTTTGCAATTGCTTCATAATGTTGCTCCAGAATTATCTGAGTGATCTTACTTGTATTAGTATCCGATTTATCTCCCTTAAGTTTTTCTGGCCAACGTTAGGGAAATGCGCTCTCCTTTCCGGAAAAACAAAACAAAACTTGTTCCACATATGAATGAAAGTTAGAACGAGCCTCTTCCTCTCCTCTGGCTAGTCATTCAAGACCGATGGATGTGGTGCGACTGGATTCCATCTTTGAATGGTTTTTATGAACACTGACGCTGCATTAGTCAAGTGCCTTTCCTTGAAGCAGTCATATAGACTCCCAGAACAGCTTAACTCAAATGTAAGTAATACTTTTTCTTCTTCAATTCACTTCAAACAATGCACACTGCCACTGAGACATAAGGGGGTACTGTGAATTAGGGGCCAGATTTATAGGCACATCCTAAGTGGGGAGTTGTGCAGCGAGATGCTTGTTCACATTACATTTAAATTTCTGCATGTTGGTACAGTCGGGAAACGAGGAGCAGAGAGGGAATTCCAAGGCAAAGGCAAGTGGTTCGATGAAAGAAACTATTAGAGTAGAAAGTATTTCGGCATCTGGGGATCTCTAAAGTGAAGGGGTGGTATTTTGCTGCATGTCGGGTTTGTTGGGGCTATTTATGGGTAATGGGAATAAGTGCATCACGTTTGTTGAAGTACTTGTAAAACAAGCACAGGGATGAAACATTGCAGCAATGTAACAGGGGATGGAGCTTGGTAGATAGTGTGGGACCTATTAGGTTTGAGACTCTTTGTTGGACACTGTCCAAAAGGGAGAAATTAGTGGTTGGTGCACCAGCACAGATGTTGAAAAATACTATATGCATGGGCAAATGGTGGCTTTGTAGAGATATAGGTTACTGGCTGGTGTGAGGAGTTTTCTCGCCTAGTAGAGAAAGCTCACCTTCTTTGCCGACGACTTGGCAGTAACATCGATGTATCTATTGTTCATATATCTTCTCTATCTACGACCCTGGAAACACATGTGTCTTTCTTATTGTATTGGGACTGTAATATATTCTTTCTTTAGTAATTATGTCTGTTATTTTCCCTTTATATATTATATCATGCATTACCTTACATGTTTCATATCCCCATTTTATGTTTGTCTTTGACAAATTGTTTATGTAAGAATAAACATGTATACATTTAAATCCAACTGTTTTTTCCCTAATATCCTTTTCTCATTCTTCTGACATCCATGTGTTATTAACAATAGCTCAACACAGAAATTGGTGGTCTCAGGTTCAGGAAAGATAGACCTGAACATGTGGTTGCTAAAAACGTAACAGTTATGATATCAAATATTTATTAGCTTTACAATATCTTTAAAAGGGATCTTTTGAATATGCGATTTGGTCAGTTAATGACTAATACGGATGCGCACATGATTTTAAGTTCATCTTATTTTGCAGAAGTTTTTTTCTCTATGAGAATTTTGCATATATATCATGGTTGAAATGATTGTTTCCATTTAGCACAGAAGCAATACTCTTCTGTAAAAAGAATTGAATACTTTCAGTTATCAGTATTATAACAATGCAAACAAATGAATACTTACATTAAAGTACGATATAGTTTCTCCCACCTCTATAAGAGGAGTCAGTTATTTAGTCCGTAGAGAACAGGAAGCCAACAACTGATGTCTCCCTTTCGAATCTCGCTACGTCTAGTCCCACGTGATTAACTCTTCTTCTTCTTTTGTGTGAATCAGATGATTCTGGTGTTGGCATTAGTTTCCCTGATGTTTTTCTAGTCAGAAATCTTTCCGGAAAGACACGGGTACTTACGGGGAGGACCACGAGAAGGTTGCCAACATCCCTAAGTGAAAGTGGTACTGTGAAACCGACTGGATTCGAACTTGGAACACCCAGTTTTTCAGTCCGTGTTGATATCCACTTAACCACCGTCACCTCCCGTGATTAACTCTGTTAGTAAGAGATACGTCTATTTTTATATTCATAATATAATACGATTTATGTGCGGATTACTAATTCATACCGGTCGTTTATGGGGCAATATATTCTGTCAAAGACGATTCAAGAAAAGCGGCCGAAGCATGCTAAGAAGCTGATAAACAAATTGAAACACATTCTGGAACCAGACATATTGTGAATTTTATCTGACGAGAAAAAACAGGCAAGATCAGAAGATTAACTCTCAGAGCAACAAGTTGCCTCACCCCAAAACGGCCCAGGTTCATGCTGTCAAAGTCTTTAGTGTGAACCATCGGTATCGTCAATAGTGAAGGTTAAATCCTATCACCCCACTTCTTCTGGCCCAAGCTGAACTACGATAGATCAGGATAAAAACAGATATTATCAATAATTCTGTTTGCTTATCTTTGTGTGCCTCTATTTTGTGACTCGTCTACATGTATACATTCTAATACTTCCGAACTCCTATGAAAAATGCTTTAGAATTGCTGCTGTTATTGGGCGAATCGGACTTTTGCACAGAGTGTCTGGTGTGCATGAAGTCCTCCTTGTTTGCCATATCTATTCATTATATTTGTAGGATTTTCATTTTTATAGAAATCGCTACAGACAAACCATGAAGCCACTTGATGTAAGGATTTAATAAATAATACTTCAAGATAAAAAAAACTAGCCAACGATAAGTGTTAGATGGATAGATTCTTACCCAGAAAACAGCAATCCTTCCCCCTTTGTCAGAAACATTGCTCATGGAATGTGAGGACAAAGTGACAAAATAAGGGAAGCGAGAGTTACGGGGCTGCCGAAAGTAAACCCAAGGTCCATTTTCTTCTCTCCTTGCAAGTTTTTACCCTTGATACATGGAGCAGTAAGGTCTCATGGTCGTATATAAAGTTGAAGAAGTCCAGAACGCATACAGAAATGGTGGTTGCAGATGTGCAGAAACAACATTGTTATCCGAACTCAATGAATTTGGGATTCTCTGCCTGACACGACCTTGCTTACCACACCCAGAGGCAGATGATAATTAGAGGATGACAGATCCTGATGGTGAGTCCTCCTAGATCTTCACCAGAGCCCTGTTAGCAAGGTAGTTCTGACGCTGCCATGTTGCAGCTACTCTTTGGCTAAGATCAAAGTGTAGTATCTGTTCCGATGGATACTGCACCCCATAGACTGGTATTGTCTTGGCCTTCAGGTCTTGATTTACGCCGGTCTATGGGTCTGTCCTGTGCAGTTCTAGGAGGTCCACTCTCCCAGGCTTCGCTTCCCCTCTTTGGGGAGGAGTAAGTTTATTGCTTACTGCCTGGGTTGCCCAGGCAATTTTTAAACCCCACTTTCCCGACTCGACCTTGGGTTACATCTTACTTGTGGGAGTAAGATAAAAACTAGCCTTGTACCTAACTCCTGGAGAGGAGTAAATCAATACTCTTACCACGGTCAACCTTGGGTCACATCTTACTTGTGGGAGTAAGATAAAAACTGGCCTTGTGCCTAACTACTGGAGAGGAGTAAATCAATACTCTTACCACGGTGAGAAAGGATGAAACTTTAGGGGTTGCTGCTGTTGCCTGTATCCAGTAGCTGGAAAGAATCTAGTTGTTTGAAGAGGCCAAAGTCATGCAGATATTAGCCGCAAAAAATCTGGTCATTCCCAAATCAGATTGCAGCTTGTCTGTACAGCCTGCTTTTTATTTAGTCTTATTATCAAACATGTAAATTAGCGATAGTTTTAAAAGAGGTAGAACAATGCATACACTTTGATAAAATTGCACATGACAGGTTAAAACAAGCAAACCAAACATTGTGGTCTCTTAGCCTCGGCTAAATCAGAATTTCTTGGTCATCTATCACTACATTGCCATGATGTGCCTCCCATCTGCTATCAGAAAGGGATTTTAACACCCTTTAATTTCCAATACAAACTTTAAGTATCTTCCACCGACTGACTGAAACTTACAAAAGGGGTATAGAGCAATGAGATTTTAGAGAAGGACTCAACAACATCTGGAATTGCTTCCCTGCGTTCCACAACATGGTCGTCTTCAAATCCAGTATCAACAAATACTTGTCATAAACATTTCTTATGAGTGATACAATTTTGTTCATTGCATTCATCATTTTAAATCGTTCTATAATACTCTTCATCATTCAACTGACAATCTATCCATATCGTTCACCCTTATCCTCAAATGGCTTTTAGCCTTGATAAGTGGTTACTCATTAGTAAATAAAAACCGGGAAAATAACACTTTCGCCTACTAGTTTAAGTGAATGAGCTGCACAGGGTACATATAATGATAAACTTATTTTCTTGTAAAAGTTTGTTGAATTCCTTTAGAACACCTGCACACGTTATCAGCAGTTCGTTGAACTTGACTTGGATTCAAAAACTGAAAAAGAAAATGTACAGTATTGCATAAAATTCATGTGAGAATTTAAACCGTTTATCTAGGGACATCAATGGCGTCTGTTAAAACAGTATTTGAAGAAAGAAATGCTCAAAAGTTAATAAAAACTTGAATTTTATTATCCAACCTTTCATAGCATTATATAGAGGACAGATTTATTTATTATTTATTTATTTGTTTGTTATGCCTCCTTAGGCATTTCCCCTTTAACTATCTTCTCAATTCAACTGTTAAAAAAGAAGAAAAAAAATCAAACTCTTAGTACAGTATCGATATCCAGATCAAATTCTGTTAAATATTTCATTCGATAACTCCCAAATGTGCCCCCTCAATTTCTCCCTCCTACCACTTTCTCTGAATTCATCCAACCTCATCTTAAACTGATCCACGCTATTGCTGTTCTTAATCTGATCTGGCAACTTATTCCAAAAACATATTACTCTGTGAGCGAAGAAACTTAACTGGTTAACAGATCTGGTTTTTGAAAACTGCCTTGACAATAACCTTCCACATCTTAGAGAAATACTAAAAAAATGCCCACCATAGTTAGAAATGCCATTTATTATCTTGAAAGTCTCAATCATATAACCTCTCATTCTAATGAGATTGGGTGAAAAATTAATGGTAAAAATCGTGCTTTTTGTTTCTAGTGTGTGAACTAAAAGACAACTTGATTTGTTACATTTTTTAAACAATCAGAATATCCGGAAATTAGAATTTGACTTGTTTAGATTGGTTGCCATGAAGTAAGGAATTACTATACAAGAGCTTTACATTGAAAACCTCATTATACATATGGAAAGGAAATGAGATTTAATTGTTCAATACAATAATTCAGGGTCTAATCGACAATGTGAAGAAAGTAATTAATAACAAACATTTGAGAAACATTATAGAAGGAGTGGAAACCATACAAGTTCACCAAATTAAAATATTCATAATTTGTTTCATTCAACATTTCTTAAACTGGGGTTTACGCCAGACACAATTCTTATCTTCAGCTAAATCATTTCTCTACAATTTTCTTGTCAATTTGACTCTACAACGAGAAGACATTACTGAGTTTTATTTAAGCCTTCTCTCTTACACACAAGTCATTAGGAGGGGAACTGAATTTACAATGAGATTTATAAAAGGTGTAAATAATAAAAATAACGGAAATTGTCTCTTCTACGATGCTGCCAACTCTTTGGCATTCAAAGTTCCAAAAGCCCTCGAGCAATGGTCTCAAGCTGAAAGACACAAACGAGGAGTATAGCGGATGCCAGAGAGGTTCCTCAGGCTCAGTGATACCTTTATATGTTAGAGTGTTGGAATCAGAAAAAAATGTTTGCAAAACCAGTTAAATATAAACAATTAAATATTATTCTTTTTCTGCTCGCTATGTCTTTCTCTCTTTCTTTTTCTCTACCGGTTAAATAGTATTACTTCTTGTGATGATGGCCCTTTTTTCTTATAATGGATTATTCAAATCTTGGTGCTTATTTAGATTAGGACCCGAGCTAATTTTGACCCCGTGGTTAAGGTCAGGGTCTGAGTGGGAGTTAAGGTTAGGGTTGGGGTTAAAGTTAGATCGGGGCCTAATCTGATAAAGTACCCAAATCTGTTTAGTCTTTCCTTTATTACGTTCGGCTGTTAATAAACAGAGGGAGAAAGAGAGAGAAAGAGAGAAAGAGAATAGTGACGGAAGCGAGAGTGATAAATACTGTATGGAATAAGTGTCGGGGGTCAAATAACAGAGTAAAACAGAATGAAAGTTATAGTAGCTTAGTAAGAGATGGGGCATTTAATGAGTTGATTGCAAATTGCAGCTAATTAGAACAATTAAGATAGATTTTCTTTTTAAGATAACTCAATCCCAAAACTGAGGAATATTTTACCATATATTTTGTGTGATTAAGATCTATAGAAAAAAAGCCTTAAAGAAACAACCGTTGAATAACTCAGCTTTAGTATAAAAATAGATGTGATAATTATAAAATTGGTTTAATTATTACAAATAATTAAGAAATCGTACAGAAAATAGAAAAGCACTCATCTCAAGATGCTACTCGCCCATTAAAAAATTGGAAACAGTAAAATGCACTTGCACACTTTTTTTCAAACATAACTCAATCGCAAAACTAAAATATATTTCAGCATAAACTTTGTTTTGTTAAAGTATATAGGAAAAATGATTCAGGGAAAACAAGTGTTGATCAACTCCCATTTAATATAATGATAGTTTTTTTTTATTCATGAGTCACCACTTATCAAGGCCCAAAGGCCACTCGAGGATAAAGGTTAATGAGTTTGTCAGATGGACAGTGAGACAATACCGTGAGGATTGGTAACAATGGTTGAAACTGGGAAGAATTTGATTATTTAAGAGAACGGCTCAACAAGAATTTGTTTACATTGAACTTGAAAACGACTATTTTGTAGTCAGCTGGGAAGCAGCCCCTCGGTATTGTGTTCCACAGACTACTAGTTCTATGAAAGAAACTTTGCTCATGGAAGCTCCATCTAGTTTTAGGTACACAGAAGAATATATGGAAGTTATTAACAGTGGTTGTAGCTAGACGAGTTTTAGTTGTTCACTTTTTACAGGGGGGATCATAGATTGGAGTTCAGTCGAGTACCTACCATGAAAATAATGATAACGTAGAGAAAGACTAACAACATCTCTTCTATAGGGAAGAGAATAAGACATCTCCAACTAGATTTCGAAATCGGTTGTGTGTCAAGCAAGAAAGGGTGTTCTGGGTGGCACCTCCCCAGATGTGGCAACAGTACTCCATCTTGAGACGTATTTGACTCTTATAAAGGTAGATGATTGCATGATGCGTGAGATACCTCTTAGAATGGTAGAATGATCCAACGATTTTTTCAGCGACTTTAGCAACGGATTTGATGTAAGTCTTCCATTTCAATTTCGAAGTGAAGGTCAGTCTTAGCAGCTTCCTCAAAGAGAGGGCCATTTATTTCAATAAAGGCAAAGTGAGGATCCGAGTGTTGGTGGTTAAAGGAGAGCAGCTTGGTTTTAGATGTAAGTTAATATCGCTATTTTATTATTAGTAGTTTAATGAATGGAATATTTTTATTTCTTACTGGTTTTTCGTTTGGTACTTTTTTTAGTACTAATTGTAGGATTTTCTGTAGTCATGTAGTGAGCGCCATTTTCAGCCAATGACTATTAATATCTCTATCTTATATAAATAGAGATTTTGTCTGACTGTAATCACAATTTTTCTGTCTTATTTCGAAATATTCGAGATCTTAACTACTTTCACTTTTACTTTTTGGAAAATATGTCATTAATAGTAAATAATAAATTCACAACATGACCGGAAATCGAAACTGAAACCTTGAGATCTTCAGTCCGAGCTTTCACCAACTGAGTTATTTGGATTTTCTTATAAATAGAGCTTAAAACATTATCTTAGCAAAATAATTATAATGTTAATTTGACCCTAACTTAAATTACATCAAACTCACACTCTTTTGAAAATGGTTGATTTGAAACATATATTCTACATAATAAAAATATGTAATTTATTGAATACATGCCGAAAATTTAATTAAAATTAGATAATTGATTTTCGTGATTAAGGAATATTAAAACAAAGATTTATGTTTTTTGGGTTTTTTTTTAACATAGTTCACCCCAAACAAGACAGTACGCCACTGTAGACGTAAGGATTACTGGGAAAAAGGGTGAGAGTTTTTTTGTTTTTTTTTAGGGGGGGTCAACCTAAATTGGGAGCTGTGCAGCGAGATGTCTGTTTACATTAGTTTTACATTTCTGCATGTCAGTACCATCAGGAAAACAAGGAGCAGGGAGGGAGTTCCAAAGTCCAGCAGCACGAGGAAAGAAGCTTTTGGAGTAGATGGCTCTTCGGCACCTGGGGACCTCCACAGTGAATGGATGGGATTTGGCAGATTGTCGGGTTGGTCTAGTGAATTTGCATCGTGGGGGCACCAGAGCAGCAAGCTCATCAGAGCACAATCCATTGAAGTACTTGTAAAACAGGCATAAGGAAGCAACATTGCGGCGATGAGATGGGGGCTGGAGCTTGGTGGATAGTGAGGGACCTATTAAGTTGGTGACTCTTTTTTGGACCTTGTCTAAGAGAGAGAGACTAGTGGATGATGCACCAGCCCATATGTGGCAACAATACTCCATGCATGGGCGGATGGTGGCTTTGTAGAGATACAGGATAATGTCAGGTGTGAGAAGTTTACAAAGCATCGTCTCTTATTTAGGAGAAGGGTGGATAGCTCCTAGCACCGGCACTGATGCAACATTTCTAATCTTCTACACACCTCAACAAAACACAACCATAATGCTAACCCTAACCTAAGGGCGATTCATCTCTATGATGATGCTAATTGACGGCTTCTCTTTTAAAATACATTTTTTCCCTTTTTTGTATTGGAGTCAAGTTCTGTATTCTTTTAGGGAAATACATTCCTCTTTTCATTTGGGGACTACATGAAGAAATACGTCTTTTTTGTATTGGAGTAAAGTTCTGTTGGTGCAATGAACGCAAGAGAAATAGACAGTTGTTTCCTTGATTTTCCCTTTGATATTTTCCAATTACGTTTGTTCAAATTAAGTTGATTCATTTTGTTCAGAAATCAAATCAAACAGTAATTTAATTTATGATCACAAAAAGACAAGAATTACATTTAAAAATATGCCTTTTTTTCTTCCCCAATGACAGAAAGAAAAAAAAAATACAGAGCAGTCTGACTAAAAAATGTTTTTTTTTAATTTTGAGCTATGTGTTATTATAATGTATGCTACATATTCATCTTCTTTCTGAGATGAATGGTTGATATTCAGAACGTTTTGACTGCTATGTTCTCAACACAGCTTTCTTAAAATGTTGGAGGGTTATTTTTTTGTTATAGTTTTTAAACTTTAGTGTTTTCGATGATCTTCACTGATATAAGCAGTCCAATAACTTGTATCGTTCCACCAAAGGTTTTGATTGGCTCACATTTCAGCCAATTCATTTCTGTGACATAATTCTTCCACCAAAATAAATGCATTTAATCACAAAACAAATACCATAAAATACAGTTAATCACTACTACAGCTATTAGTGTTCGCTTCTGGGCCGGGAGACCAAAGTTTAATCATTGGTCGAATCATACCACAGATTTTAAAAAAATGTTATTTGATGCCACCTTGCGAAACGCCCAGCATTTTAAAGTGAGGATCAAGGGTAAATGAAGTAATCCTGGGAAAAGAGTGGCGCCCTCCCTTATACTTTTGTGTAGTTGCTAATAAAAGGGGAGCCTTCGGGTCACCTCGAACTATTTACTTTTTTTACAGGGGTCTAACATATGCGGCCCATAAATCTTTGTCGTTCTCTCTCTCCCTCTGCAGCCCACCGGAAATCATTTTTGTGACAAATATGTTCCTTACATTTGAATAAGTTTAATAAATTTGTCCCTCTCCTATTCCATACTTTTCCATTTAAAATATAAAATAGGATGTCAAAACATGTTATGGTCAGCAGAGTCTATTCTACTTCTTTTCCAGAGAAGGGAAGAAAATTCTACCCTTTCATCATCGCATATTCTTCACCACCTACATTCTGAGAAGGTAGGAATGCATTTTTTGACAATGTCTCAATCTCTCTTTTTGATGAGTAGAAATAAAATTGATGACTCACATCAGGAAGAGGATATGTTAAGACGTTTGTACCTTTGTTTTGAGTCACGCTATCAGTAATAATACACAGATATTAAGATAAGCTATTGTAATGTTTAGGCTGTCTACTTGTATGTTAAACTTCGGGTGTTCGATATTCTCACCCAGTTCATACAGTCAACACTCACACACGCAAACCAACCGTCTAGTGTCATTATAATTGCTGTTGTTGTTGTTGTTGTTATCGATCCTTGCTGCAACGGTGTTTCCTGCTATCCTGCTGCTGGAACATGTCCGTCGTCCGCCGCCCCCATATTCGCATACTGCGTGTCATTATCGTTGTATTGGGCTGTAACAAAGATTCTCATACACAGCGAAAGATAAGGCAGACGCTCTCTTTTAAATTTGATTACTTTTATTTAGGCGTCAATTTTCTGTTGCTCTTAGAAATGTTTAACTAACTGTTGTGGACCCGTTTAGGGGTACCAACAATGAAATAAAAGAACAACAGGTTTAGAGATAATAATAATGAATTGTATTGAACAGAGAAATTATACACAAGTCAGTGTTGGCAGTGCTAGTGCCAAAATGTGCCTCCCAATGTTCTCCCGGCAAAAGCCGGTATTTATGGTAGCCGGTTGCTACCATTTAGTTATTATTAAAGGGTAGGTAGGTACACCCACAACACCCCCCTTCCGAAACTCATTCCCTCGGAATCTCAAGGTATATCTTTTTCCTAAGATTCACCTCGAAACTCTCGGTTAATTTACGTTTTCTTGGTGAACGTCTCTGTTCCAGAAGCGTTTTTGGTGTTGGCAGCTCAAATGCGTCGTATAGATCTTCCATGATGGTCTCACTCTGATCCGATAGGCCTTCCCCTGGGTCGTCCGACATGCGACGACGCATTTGGTTAATGTGTTTTTAACAGGTGCCTCTAGGACCCTCTACAATGTACACCATCCGCCCCAATCTTTTTTGTACCTTTCCCACTTCCCACACGGTTTTGTTTCCATGGTGTTCCTGGAAGAACACCTTCTCTCCATCCTCGTACCTTTTCTTTGGTGCCGTAATGTTGGTCGATTTCACCTGTTTTGGTAAAAGTTTGTCGAATACCGACTTTATTTTTCTTCCAAACATTACTTCCGCCGTTGGTACCTGGGCTGGTGTGTTCTCGTTGGGTGTAATTCTATACACTTGAAGGAACTGCTGGAGTGCCTTTTCTCTCGGCGTGCCCGTCGATTTTTTCAACGCTCTCTTCAAGGTATCAACAAATTTTTCTGCTTGTCCGTTTGACCTCGGATGGTAAGTCGCAGTGGTGATATGTTTAATTTGAAAGTCTTCACAGAATTCTTTGAACTCTCGTGAAGTAAATTGTGTACCGTTGTCCGATACAACAATGTCCACCACTCCGAATCGGGCAAACAGTTCATGCAACGTGCATATCGTGACATCCGTTGTTGGGTTTTTACATCTAACAACTTCTGGCCATTTTGAGTAGCAGTCGACTATAATTAAATAGTAGAAGCCTTCCAATGACCCCGCAAAATCTATGTGAATCCGGGACCATGGTTGCTCTGCCTTTGGCCATGGACAGTACTGAATAGGTGGTGCTTTCGCTACCGACGCGCAGCCCGCACAGGCCTCCACCTTCGTCTCTATGTCCCTGTCCATGTTTTTCCAATACACATAAGATCTCATTAGGCTCTTCATGCGTGTCACTCCGGGATGCCCCTTATGGAAATCCTTCAGGATTTTTCTTTTTAGTGTAGCTGGGATTACTACTCGCTCCCGGTATAATAATGTGTCGCAACAGACTGAAAAAGCTTCTGCCGTTTGCTCATCGTCTGTTTGTAATTTATTTTTAATTTCGATAATAAAATTATCTTCTCTTGCCTCTTTTTGTATATCGCCAAGTGTGACTGGCAGCTCTTTTATTGTGTTACACAGTACTTTACTATAGTCATATTCAGACCGAAGGGATGCTATAACTGTATCCTCGAGCGGTTCCGTGTACTTTGGGATTAGCCGCGATAAACCATCTGCGTGTCCTAGTCTTTTTGACGGTAAAAATTCCATCTCAAAGTCATAATTTAACAGAATTATACCCCATCTCTGTAGGCGGTGTGCTGTGTAGGTTGGCAAGCCTTTTTTGATCCAAAGATGGTGATAAGTGGCTTATGGTCTGTTTGTAGGATAAAATGACGGCCGTGTAGATACCTGTGAAATTTTGTCATTGCGAACACAATACCCAACGCTTCTTTTTCAATCTGAGAGTAATTTTTCTCTGCAGGAAGTAAAGTTCATGAAGCGTGCACGATGGGTTTCATCGAGCCATCCGGCATTTTATGCAAAATGCACGCCCCAATGCCGTAGGAGCTGGCGTCACTTGCAACAATAGTTTTTAGCTCTGAATTAAAATGAGTAAGAAATAATTCTGAAGTTAACTTCGTTTTTAGGTTGTCGAATGCAGATTGACAGTCGGCGGACCATTCCCATTTACTATCTTTCTTAAGTAACTCATTTAAGGGGGCTCGCAATTTGTGCATACTGGGAATGAATTTTTCGTAAAAGTTTGCGAGACCCAGGAAGCTTTGTAGTTGTGTAACATTGTTCGGTTCGGGCATATTCTTGATGGCTATAGATCTTTCTGGGTCGGGACGTCTTCCATTCTTATCAATGACATGTCCCAAGTATTTGATCTCTTCTAGAAAGAATTCACACTTTGACTCCTTGAGTGTAAAACCAAAATCGCTTATCCTTTCGAATACTTTGTATACGTGCTCACGGTGCTCTCCGAGGTTCGTACTTTTCATTAAGATATCGTCAAGGTAGCCGATCGAAAAATCGAGCCCGCTCAACATCGTGTCGATTACCTGCTGAAAAATCGACGGGGCCACTTTAATTCCAAAAGGGAGACGATTGAACTTTAGTAGACCCCTGTGTGTCGAAATACAGAGAAGCTTAGAGCTATCTTCCTCTACAAGTATTTGCAGATAGGCTTCACTCAAGTCAATTTTTGAGAACAGTTTTCCACCGTTTAATTTTGTGAAAACCTCTTCTGGAGTCGGCAGAGGATAGTGATAATCTTTCAGCGCATCGTTCAAACCGGTTGAGAAATCGGCACACACTCTGATCTCTCCAGATTTTTTCTTCACGTAGACGGTTGGGGCCGCCTATTCCGAGTAGTTAACTGGTGTTAAAATACCTTTCTCAACCAACCGGTCTATTTCTGCACTAATTTTTTCAAGAGAGGCAAATGGTACACTTCGTTTTCTCTTAAAAACGGGATTCTTATTTTCAATTAGTTCAAAACTCGCCTTCATTTTAGTACAGCGTCCTAATTCATTCGAAAAAACCTTGGGGAATGACTCTTTCAAATCCTTCCTCAATTTTTCTGCTTCAGCAGAAAAATTCTCTATTCGTTGACAATAGGCGCTTATCAGCGAATCCTAGAGCTGGAAGTGCTGAATCCAATCTGAACCGAACAAATTTCCTGTATCTTTCATTACGAACATGCGTAATTTTAATGTCTTATTTTTTAGTGTCACTTTTGAAATGACTTCCCCTTCAAAGTTTATTTTCTCTCCGGTTACCGATCGAGCCACTTTATCTGTGCGTAGCATAGTCGGGCTGCCGATCTTTTTCCAGGTATTAATATTAATAATTGATAGGTCAGACCCTGAATCAAGCTGTAGTTTAACATCTTGATTGTTCATTTTTACCATAACATACTTTCGTATGTTTAGGTTGACACCATTAATTCTAGTTGTTTTTATGTAATTTTTTTTAGTGTTACTTCTGCAATGTGATGCTTTGTGTCCCATTTTATAGCATTTGTCACAATTTTTTCGTTTAAAAGGACACTTCTGGTACCAATGTAGATCCCCGCAACCCCAACAAGGGTGGTTTGGCAATTTTTTATCCGACCTTTGAGGCAAATCCTTCCTGAATTTTTCCTTCGAAGAGTATGATTTTTTTGAAAAACGACGAACATTTTTAATATTAGAATTTGCTGCTTCCTCTATTTCTTTAGCTTCCTTTTTCTCAGAAATATGTCGTTGACAGCTTTCGGCCAGTTGTTGCAATGTTAAAGTTGGCTCGGTTTCAAGTTTGCTTATTGCACGTCTTCTTAACTCTGCATTGTTTTGCGAGACGAGCCCTTGAACAAATATTAATACTTTGAAATTGTCCGCTGTCAAGGATGATAACTTAAAGTCGTCACAATGTTTATTGACGATCGAAGCAAACGTTGAGTAATCCTGGCTTTCTTTTCGCGTTAGGTTCATACATTTCTACCTTTTGTGGGATAAACTTGTTTTGGGGCAATATAGTTCCATTAACATTTTAATGGTTTCATTGAAAGATAGTTCGCCCGTTTTCTTCGGCAGAATATAATCGACAAATTTTGTATGCTCTGCCGTACCTAGTCTACGAAGAACTAAACGAACCGTTTTCTTTTCCGACTATGTGCTACAATCAATGTCGAAAAAATCCTGATATCGACGGTACCATGATTCGAAGTTTAGGTCTTCTTCAGGCACATAGTTGAAGGTTTCTATAGCTGACCATATTGCATTTTGGTTGAACGCGTCGCTGTTGTATTCGTCGTATTTATCATTGCTTGTGCCAGCTGTTCAAATTTTCTCTCTGATTGAGTCTGTTGCTCTAATTGTAAATTTTGTATCCCAATCAATTGTTCGTCTAAAGATTTTCTATCTTCTCGCTTTTGTGCTAAATTCTTTTCCTCAAAATATTTCAACAAACTTATTTGCTGCGACTGAAATCCCTTCTGTAGAGACTGAAGTTTTTCATCGTTTGCCTTCTGTTCAGCAAGATGTTTTTCATCGTTTGCCTTCTGTTGTTCTGATTGAAATTTAATCATCTCCAATATCTGTTTCGAGAAATCTTCCATGATTAAAGAAATACTTTCTTGAAAAAGAATTAGTCATAAATAGTCCTTCACTATTTTTTTTCTTTTCAAATGCTTACTGTTTAATAACAAACTTAACCCCTTCTCATCACTGCGTCATTCGGGTCTCGAATTCGACCGGCACTTGCTAATCTTTTTTTTTTTCAAAGTTACTTGAGAAAAAAAAACGATTTTATTAATCCGGCTTATTGGGTAATTAATTTAACAAATTATTTGTATTTTTGTTCGCATCTGGAACTTTTTTTCCAATAAGTCCGTTTGCCTTTCAGTGTAGGCTGAAAATGCAAAATAGCAAGTAATGGCTATATTAAAAATTGACTAGTTATTCAAGAAAGTAACTTGGTTTTACTTGTCAGATTTTTTTTTCCGACTATACGATTTTACAGTGACAAGTCTGTTCGCAAAATACGTTTGACTATATCAGACACGAAAAAAGGTTTTTGTAGTATGGAGTTTGTTTTGTTTGTTTTTTCAAACCTTTCAGTTTTATAAGCACATGGTATTCCAATTTCATTTGTTGCACGAGATAAAATCCCGTATTGAAATACGAAGAACACAAATAGTAAAATCTGTCTTACTTTTTTTTTTCTTCCAGTAATTGTTTAAACTGGTTATTTCTTGTAAGGCAGACTCGCCCAAAATTTAATGTATTCGATGTTTTCAATATCTTCCCGAAAATTGTAAAGCACAAGTTTTTTTGGGGTTTTTTTCAAACGGGTAGAAATTTTTTTTTCGAAGGTTGACCGTATTGTAGACACTGGTTTATCACTCACAGGTTGCAGGGTCCAAGGTGTTTCCAACGAAGTCCTTTACGAATCACTCGCCACCAGTTGTTGTGGACCCGTTTAGGGGTACCAACAATGAAATAAAAGAACAACAAGTTTAGAGATAATAATAATGAATTGTATTGAACAGAGAAATTATACACAAGTCAGTGTTTGCAGTGCTAGTGCCAAAATGTGCCTCCCAATGTTCTCCCGGCAAAAGCCGGTATTTATGGTAACCGTTTGCTACCATTTAGTTATTATTAAAGGGTAGGTAGGTTGACCCACAACACTAACGAAGAGAGAGAGATTAATTTACCACTTTTATCGTAGTTAATTCCTAGCTATCTATGGTCCATTAAGTCATTAGCCCTTCGAGGAGGGAGGAGGAAGAGCTTTCATCACGCCTGTATTCTTTTAGGAGAAATAAATTCCTCTTTTCATTTGCGGACTACATGGAGAAATACGTCTTTTTAGCTTGCTTCCAAAAACCAGACTCGCAAAACTCAGTTTCCCACATAAGAACCCGTGACGTCACAGAATCCTTATGTGCAGGTGCATTTTGACCCTTGACCTGAGGTCTCGTCAAACATGGTGGTCCTGTCAATGCTTGTGAGCTCCGACTGTAAGAACAAGCTTTATTTTGCACTTGATTGTACGAGTCCACCCGCACTAAATCGTGCAAACCAAACCAAACGATCCCCCACGCATGCGTCTGGCCTCACAGAGCCATTATTCAACACTATTACAGAAGCTACAATCGGTATCACATTTACAACTTTGCTATATATTCCGCAAATATTTCCTTATTAATTCATATTTTAGATTCTTTTATTTTTAAATTATTTATCATCAGCTAGAAATTATGGCTATTATAATTCAATGCTGCTGCATCATCATCATCATCATCATCATCATCATCATCATCATCATCATCATCATCATCATCATCATCATCATCATTTATTATTTTTAGTTTTAGTTTTTAACGTCCGTTTTACATGCTGGCATTAGTTCAACAGGATATAGCAAAATCCTGGTTCACAGAATGAATTTTATAGCCAATTAAGATATTAATTATTTAAAACTCATTTTAATAAATATATTAGCAGTAATAATGATTTCTAATACTTTGCTCTTTTTTCTATATATTATAAATAATTTAATCGGTCAAGCTTAAAGAAATGCAATAATGCAAAACTTTTACTAAAGAGAATAGACAAAGTTAAATTCAGTAAATATTACAATGGAAGGACCAGTAATCTGCGTTCAAATAGCCGGAATTACCGAAAATTAACGATTGCATGATTGCCATGCAGAGTCAGACGAGTGGCATATTTACCCTCTATGAAAAAAAAAATGAAAACAGTTTTACTGTTTTGAATGCTATTACAACACCTACTGCAGACATTTATCATACAATTGTTACTAATGGTTTACAAATGTTATGAATGTAAATTTTGGTGTTCAAGATAATTCATACCTTCATAATTCAATCATATCTAAAATAAAGTAAGTATAACAGCAAGCAAACTGGAGCAAAAATATCCAACACGAATTATACTGATGAATATGTATTTATTTGTGTGCACGTGGCCAACGCTGAACTATAACATCTTTTCACTGTAAAACTGGAAATACATGAAAATAAACAAGTCTTACAAACATGTTCTAAGACAAAACAAAGCAACTTATAAAAGAGTAAAAATTCAAATAGGTTTAGAGAACTATGCGTTGCTTACCTCTATTTTTGCCAAGCTACTTGTCCCAGAGCCAACGTCTATCACAAGCGGAACAAACGTCCGACTCCCATGTTGACTGATTCAAAAAGACCACCTCTGGGCAAGCAGGCGGTGTTTATATGGCACGACAGTTACCCCGTACCCATGTCTTCCAGAAAAGGACGGTGCTGAATACAAAATGTCCCCTTCCTTAATTATGACCGGCCAACATGTGAACCTCCTACGTTTACAGTAAGCATTATATTTAATTCTATATCATTTTTAAACATTTCGACTTTTGTCTTTTCTTTGTAAATAAAAAATATTATTTTTCGAAAACAAGCCCTATCTAAAAAATTAATAGTAAGTTTTTTTAAACTTCTTTTTTTTCAATTAATCTTAGTATTTGTTTATCTGCCTCCCACATCGGCAAGGTTTGACATAAGGTCAGTTTATGAGTGGAATTCAGCTACCTTGGTTTAGCTGCAAGATGTAGTCTGCTTGATATAGTCTGCATTTTCACCATAGTCAAGGGCTCTTTATGTGACGGGCAAGAAACTTACCCACTTACAATAGGAGGATGGCCTATATATATATATATATATATATATATATATATATATATATATATATATATATATATATATGTTGTAGTACCCATTTGTTGTCCTGTTTGTTTGTTCCAGCTAGGAAAAGATGATTCATCATGGGTGCATACCCATTTATGCACTAAGAGAGAGTGAAATTTTTTACTAGATCCAGAAACAGAGATAGTGGATTCTTTGCGGGTATCCAAGGTTTGGTAAAGTGAATTCATTTGTCATGGAGCTAAAGAGGGGTGAAGAGTATTTGTGTTGTGACTGACTGCAATTTGAGATATTATCAGCCTGACAACAGAACACAAAATGAAGTGAACATGCCCAACCTAACCACCCACGCAAACAGTCGCCAATCAGTGTGTTAGGCTCGGAACAAAAAATATTCCAGAACCTTCCATATGTACATCCATAAAATGTCAAGACAAACTAACAGTTAAACCGATCACCACTGGCAAGTAAATTGAAATTTTTCCACCAACGAAACATATGCGTCATTGATCTCAGTGAGAGCAAATGTTGGGGAAATTACTACTATATGTCATCATGCTAGTGCCATTTGCAATCATTAGCATCGTCTACATGAAATCTATTACAAACAGCAACAACAACCATCAGCATCTAATTGCCTCCAGCAATCAACAATAAAGTTAGCAACATTACAAACTATAACTACTGCTGATAACACATCTTTCTACATAACAAACCACATAAGACATATACACATTGCCTACATTTACCACTGAACTTACATGTACGCAGTGTCTTATACAAGTTAGCATACAAACACAACGCAACATACATACACACATACAAAACAACCAGGATATCTCTTTTTACTTTTATTCACTCTAAACAAGGTATGTTGCCACTGAGACGTAAGGGGCTACTGTGATTTAAGGGCCAGATTTATAGGGGACATCTTAAGTGGGGAGTTGTGCAGCAAGATGCATATTCACATTACATTTAAATTTCAAATATTTTAGTGAAGAGCGGATAGAGATTAATTGGGCGATACTTTTTGTGGATCAGTTCTTTCCTCGAAAGAAAGAGGCAATTTTAAAGCTATCAGGGAAGCAAGATTCAGCAGTTATAGAGTTTGGAAAGGAAAGGGACTAGCTCAGCGGAGCATTTCTTTATTACTACACCAGGGATAATATCTGGTCGACATGTTTTTGATGTGTCGAGGTTTTTTATGATATCCAGGACATGGGAAGGTGTGATTATCAGCTCTTCAAGTGTGGTTTCCGTCTGTAGTGGGAAATTAGGGAGGGAGTGGTGTATAGAGTCAAAAGGGGAGTTTAAATTGAACTGCTGGGCAAGCAGTTTAATCATATCCTTGCCATGCAAGCGACATCATGATGGTTGGATAGTGGGGGAATTGTTGATTACCCATTATTCAACACACTATTATAGATTTTCCAGAAATTGTGAGTTCCTAATTTCTGTGACTCAATGTGTTTTCTGGTCATCTTACTATACCTACTTTTAGCTGCGGCTATTACACTCTTACAATGGTTTTTTGATGCTATAAATTTTTGTCTATTTCTAGCTTACTTATGGCAGTTTAAACGGTGGAATGCTTGCTGCTTATGCGCAATAGCAACTGCACTGTTCGAAGTAAACCACTGGGGAGAGTAGAGTTTACTATAAAATTTCACATGGGGACAAATGCTTCTATGCCTGCTTTGACAAATTTGATTACCTCCTTTGTGCATGGTTCAGCAAGGAGAGAAAATGCTTTACTCCAAGGAGCATCTCTGATGCGATCTCTGAGGGATTCCCGATCAGCCGGTTAATAATATCTTGTTATTTTGAATAACAGCACTTCGGTTTGGGGTCAAAGGTTTATGGTATCTCTCTCTCTCAATAAAATATTGTTATCTTTATAACCACTTTTTGTTGTATTTTAATCGTTGTTTGATCATCACATCTTTTTCTATTATTCTTTCCTTGTTAGTAGGAGTTGTGGTAAACTGGATGAACATTTTACGAACCTTGCTAATCTGTAGTCAGTTACAGCCAGAGGATGAGCTAGCCCGAGTATCATATTTTGATTCTACAACTTTATTCACTCCATACAGAAAAAACGGAAAAATGTCCTCATTTCATTCCAAGAGTTCATCTCATATGAGTAAAAAAAAAATTGTCCACTTCTTTTCATACTCTGCATTTAATTTCAATATAAGATCTCAAAAACAAGAATAACATTTAATGGTATTGATTTAATGGATTGATCAGAACCATTGATTAATATATCTTTATTTATGAACCAATAGCATGAGCACAAACAAATAAGACACACCTTAAAATTGCATCTAAAAAGCTATCATGATTTTGTACAAAAAGAGACTTTAACCAGATTAAAATGAAATTATAAAAATAATCAATCACGTGACCATTCACAATTATGTCAGCAGACTTAAATTCTTTTAATAGCCCAAAACAAACATGCTTCTAGGATCCTCATATTTTCTATAAAAAGAGTCGACATAAGAAGTCAAAAGCCAGTCACAGAAGACACTCTTGACTGGAAGATACCAGTTAGGGATCTATTCCGGACAATAGTCCGACAGAAACTAGGACATTTTGGTGGCCTTTTATCTGTTGAGTTGCAGTAGTCCTACGAGGTCCACCTCTAGGCAATTCTTAATAGGCCAGAGTGCCCATTCTTTTGGAATGCTGGCTTGATTCTCCCCACCTTCCGGCCTTTTGTCTCATCTTCCTGTGATGGGAAGTAAGTAAAGAGAACTCGCTTCCACAGCTCCAGCTAGTAGCTGAGGGAAGGGAAGAATAAAAACTGCTATCAACTCCTTGAGATGGATGCCGCACATACTCACATACTGAAGAGTACCGAAATTCTGCTGAAATCCATTTCGCTCTAAATAATTTATGTGACTAAAATAGGAATTTATCAGTCGTTGAAATCCACTATAAAAATGGTGATACGCATCCAACACTACTTGAACACGAAACGCCACTTCGTTTCCAAATGGGTCAGATTTCTCACAGGAAAGAAAATATGCTCAACTTAGAATGGACAACAATAGATATATCTTTTGGCTGGGAGCAAGGTGTAGTATCTGCTCTGATGTTGAATTTTATCTGTTCTCGGACGGTGACTGACTGAGACAATTTAAATTTTTGTTCCAATCCAGATTGCCATTTTTAGGAGGAACTGGATTTTCCACACTTTCAAAACCGAACTTGTGTTTAACTCTGCCCTCGTGGGGAGGCAAGTAAATAAGCACAATAGATATATTTTTAAAAAGAAAGCAAAAGTAAAGGAAATAAAGTTATGGTTTGTTTTCACGTGGATATTAAGGCACTCTCCGATAGACAGAGAAAAAATTTGTGGCTCGTTTCTATGGTGATTCTTAAACTTGATGTTGAAAAAAAAAGCACGTGTTATGTCAGATACGTCATATTACAGAAGAAAAAAAAGCGGTGTTGTTTTTCGCTCAGGATTAACCGTTTCCTTCTGCAAAAGGAGAGAAAAAAGTTTGTAAAGCCGACGAAATTTAACAGGTGCGTCCATTAAATACATTTATTGTCATTTACTTGATTTCAGCTTTTTCTTTCAAAACTCAAAATGTTTTGTTTGTATGTAATTAAAAAAAAAGAAGTTTTAACTTTCTTGTCTATTTTCAAGATGTTGAAAGTATTCATTTCTAATTTCATTCGTTTCTGCCCTATTTCAAAACCTAACACAAATATTTTACTAATGGTCGACTTTTTCGTAGCAGCAATATACGACACACTCTCTCCACCACAGAATAAAAAAATAGTTTATTGTTTTCATTTTAAAATTATAACTTTTGGTGCTTCTACAGAATTTGAACCGAACAAAACCGACTTTTGTCAAACTATCAGTGAACAACAAACATTTTAAATTCGAAGTGGTTCCATTTACATTTGTAGATTTTTAAAAGGTCAGAAAGTATCTTCAAAAGAATCAGTGGTTGTGACGGTAAGAGCATTCAATTTTAAGTTTTTAATTGACACCCAAAAGTTGTGACTTCATTTCCTCGTGTTTTTTTTTTTAATTTCTTATGTTTACTTATTTCTAATTTGGAGTTCATTTCATTATTTAACTTAATTGTAATTATCCTCCCCCCTCCCCCGATTCTAATTAGGTCGTTTTGTGGTTACATGCCCATCTAAGTATAATGGAACGTCACAGCCTGCTTATAAACTAACTTTCTAGGCTTCTATCTCAGTTTACTAGTTCGGCTCAACTGGTGAGACAGCTGAGCACGGACTACTAAATTCAATGGTAACAATCAGTGTTAACCGATAATTCCTGACTTTCCAACACACGTTTTCACCATCTAACCTTTTTTAATATTCATAAGACCTTCGTCTACATCAGGGGCGGGCAACCTTTTCAGAGTGAGGGCCAGATGAGACTTTTCGAAGGAGATCGCGTGCCGGAGTGAAAAACGAAATCTTAGAACTACTATATTTTGTTTACATGAATAAATTGTACAAAAATTGTATTAAACACTCTACAAATCTGATATTTTTACTCAAGAGACTTCTGTATGTGATGTTCTAAAAGGCGCCGACGAAGAGTCATTTTGGAATCATAAAAAAATAATGACTGCGAAAGTAGCAAGTTGATCCAGCATTCGTTTTCACACACCTCACATAGGTTCTATGTTTCATGCCCTTTCCTCGTCTCACGTTTCCTCTTTGCCTTTCTCTTTCGCTTTTTCTATTTTTATCTCAGGCCAAGGATTTGAAATTAATAGTTAAAGAAAAATGAAATATACATACATCATCGCTCACTGATATTTATACATTTTTATGCGACTGTAAATCTTAATTCAAACCTACTTTTACTTCTATGTCACAAAATGATATGAGTTTTATTGGGAGGTCCGCGGGCCGGATTGCAATAATAAAGCATAGCAGGGTGGCGGGCCGGACGCTAAGCCTTCGCGGGCCGGATGTGGGTCTACATATTAATGAAATTTGTCAAAATTGAAAAATAGTAATTTTCAATGATGTTTTGACTTTAACAACATAAACAGAATATCAAAACTATCCTGGGTTTTCTGCCACAGTTACATGAGTCAGCAAAAACTAAAATCGCAGAAAAACAAATTCTTGGCCACAATTCTTCAGGGAGCAGGGGAGGGGATTATTCGGCCGCTCTTGTATAAGCAGTAACCGATCTGAGGGAGATAACTCTATTTGTCTTAGCCGCCGCTATTCCGAATTCACTTATACTTTGGCGAGGGAGATAACTTTGTTTAACTTTTCTTTTTATGTTTATATAAAGTGTATACAATTTGTGGCATGTAAATAAAAGTGCTTAAAAGTTATTTTGAACGGGTTAGGGCTTAGGTTTAGGGTTAGGGTTTAGGGTTAGGGTTTTGAACGCATTTCAAAACCGTAACATGTTTTTTATTAATAAACAAAGTTATCTCCCTTGCCAAAGTATAAGCGAATTCGGAATAGCGGCGGCTAAGACAAATAGAGTTATCTCCCTCAGATCGGTTACTGCTTATACAAGAGCGCCATTATTGGTACTGCTATTTTACCTTGGTTGTTAGTTTTACAACGTTTCGGTCGATGTAACCTCCGATCTTCTTCAGGTGCATCTTTTCAAACATGGGAATCTTTATACAGAATTTTTAACTGAACGCTTCATTTAATTGACATTGAGTAGATTGCTTTAATTCAGGCAGCCAAGACCGGGTAAAATCTTTTAAACTTCAGCTATTAGTGAGGATTGAACCTTCAAAAGACTATCACTGAGAACTGAAACCGTTTATCGTTACACCACAGATTTATTAAAAACTGTGTTCTGCGGCTACGGTAGTCAAATGACATCCCGTAGCTGCAATCAGTCCTCCATGCTAGTCCCAGGCCATCTAGCCTTGTCACGCACAAGTTGTCGTAGACAATGAAGTTGTTTCGCTGTACGTAGTGGTCCTAGTCCCGCCTGCTTGAGGTCAGCACGTAGTGCCCCCAGCAGATTTGTGCAGTGCCGTCCTAGTCATGGTAGGTAGGCTTGCGAGCCAGTAACGGCAAAGTCTAGATCCATGTGGATAATTCGCACCTGTAGAAAGTCGGAGGTTGTATCGGCCGAAACGTTGTGAATATAACAACCAAGATGAGAATAGTTGTCCAAATTATCAATCCTTATCTAAAAAATTCTGAAACCTGTTTTTGTGGATTCGGAATAACTTATTTATGTCGAGACATTTTTCAGAATGAAAAAGCTATTAATAAATGTTAACAATGCCGGTGTGAGTATGCAATCAGGAGTGGCTGTCAACATAATGCATTCCATGGATGAACTGTCAATGTTAACATAATCCAGACCTTTTAAATTGTTTCCTTTTTATCATCACATTATGACTAAAATATCTCTTTTGATGAAATGTCATTTAAAGTTCATGATCGCTTTTATTATTGAAATGCTGATTAATATTGATCGCTCTGCAGTATTTCATTTATTATTTAGAAGTATTTTATGTTTTCAGGCAGGGATCAATTTGGCTGCCGGGACTGCAAACAAAATCCTACTGAACCCTGATGGTAGTCAGTTTGCTGATAGGTCTCCCCCAATTAGCCTCAATACTATTTTGTGCAATTGGACAACAATTGCTCTCTCTCTCTGTCTCCCTCTCTCTCTCTGTCTCTCCCTCTCTCTCTCTCTCACCCTCTCTCTTGAACTTCCTTGGGGGAAGAAAGCCGTCAGCTTTCTTAAGCAAACCATACCAGTCCAGCAGAGACTGGGTCATTGTAACTTATAATATTACGAGCACTTTCTCTGTCTGTCTGTCTGTCTGTCTGTCTGTCCATCCTGGAGAATTTTTGTAAACGTAAGAGAGAGGGGGATCGAGTAATTACTATTTAATTAATTAACTTTTTCAAGTCAGCGTTCATAATATGTGTATACCTTTAGAATTAGGAAACTATTAATCAATTAATTTACATTAGATAACATTAAATAACATTAGATTACATATAAACAAAGAAGAACGAAATTTCAAGACGAGACTGCGATTAGAACAGAAAACGTGTCAAGAATCTTACTTAAACTAATACTTTTTTCAACTTCCTTATATACTATTACAAAAAGTTGTTCAGATACTAGACGGGTTTTGTCATTTACATAATTCATTCCTTTTAAAGTACAATTAAATTCATATTTACAAATATACACTTATAACTGCTATTATCAAAATTACATATGTATTTACAATATTTTTCGATAAGGTGATATTAATAACAATTATTCATACAATTAATTAATGATATTTTCTTTCATAAACCACCGTGTTTTCTAAACCATACTTTCAATGGCGAGTACTGTTAAAATTGCAAAGGCATCCTTTCGAAAGTGACGTCATTTTGAGAGAATGTTTTTCACATTATAAATATGTATTTTTTCTATCTGGCTGTGGTATTTTTCTGTTTAGATCTAGAAGGCCCACCCTTCCAGGCCTTACCTCCTCGCTTTTGGAAGGAGTTAGTTTATAGCTAACTGCCTGAGGCACCCTCACTGGAGAATGCTGATGGGGCTTCAAAGGCAATTTTTAAGGGGCCAGAGTGCACCATCATTTTGTGTGCTGGCCTAGAACCACATCTTCCTACGATGTGAGAGAAGTAAATACACTCTCTCTGTCTTTCCCTGTCTCTCCCTCTCTCTCTCTCTCTCTCTCTCTCTCTCTCTCTGTTTATCTCTGTAATTATGTCATAATTCAAGTTTAATTAAAATAATGATGTTGGGGTTTTGAGAAGAGCAAAAATAAGTTATCTCTCTCTCTCTCTTTATATATATATATATATATATATATATATATATATATATATATATATATCCTTTTACCGGACACCTTATATACGGACATTCACCAACTGAACAGACTCTTATTCTCCATTACTTTATATTTTTTCAAATTTTGAATTTTAGCTTTTCCACTACCAACTTATCCATCTATGTAATTCTTCTGATGATAAAATTTTTATCTTTGAACAGCCTTGGCTTAAGGAAAGAAAAATAAACATGTTTTACCGAGTACACCTTGCATTGAACAATCGAAGTTAAAATAGATTTGTCATTCGTACATATTTATCTCTCTTCTTTCATTTATATATATATATATATATATATATATATATATATATATATATATATATATATATATGAGAAAGGAAGGATGAAGGTAATCCGACGTAATGGGAAATGAAAAAGGAAAAACCAAAAAGATGTTTTTTTATGTATTCATCAACATTTCGTCTTTATTTGTAAGACTTCCTCAGGATGATAATTTTAAGAAAAATGTCATACAAGTACATGAAAATATTGGGTTGACATGATGGGTTAATGAGAAGAAGTAGTAGCCACTATTGGGAGCACAGGGCCGAGGTCCGGGTTGAAGGAAGTCGGTGGCATGAAATGAAAATAATGTGGATGGCTGTGAGTGAAAAGGTGGAGGGGTGGCGTTGAATGAAATTAATGTGGGTGGCTGTGAGTGAAAAAGTGAAAGGGTGGAGAAAGAGGAGTGGAAGGGGGGAGGCTCTGTGTTTTTGGTGTGTAGGTTTTTAGAAAAGATTTGAAAAATTGAAGGTGATTGGAAGTGGGAGGGTAAGAGTGTGAAAGAAGTAGTCGAAAGGGTGAAATGGGTGAGGGGGAGAGGGGAGATTTAGTTGTGGTTAGGTGTGAAATTTGGAGAGAAGGATTGTTTGATCAACTGGCTATGTCAGGAATGGGTGGATATAAGTCAGTTAGAAATGCGAGATATATGTCTGTAGTTGGGCATCAATTTCGAATGGTTGATCCCAGATTGGGAAACTGCTGGTATTTTATAATCTGATTATTTATTCCTTTTCATAGTTTTGATGTGATACAAACGGGCAGTTATATTCAT
The DNA here is from genome assembly GCA_963556195.1 of Sepiola atlantica. Lineage (NCBI taxonomy): Eukaryota > Metazoa > Mollusca > Cephalopoda > Sepiida > Sepiolidae > Sepiola > Sepiola atlantica. Next base: position 87,430,998 of record OY744517.1, on the reverse strand, counting down.
TTAAATGAGTAGAGAACAACTTATGATGTATAGTTTGCTGTTCATCTTGAACATGGATATTACATGTTTTTCTTTTCATCTAATATAGCAGCAACGCCGGGAAGCCAGCTAATAGTGAACATAATCAACATTTATTATTCCATATGGAGAGAATCCCTACTGCACTCATTTACGCGGTCAACTTGTTCACTCTTTGTGGCCTGCATCTAAGCCTCAACCTGGATCTAGTTCTTAATACTAACCTTAGATATTGTTTGAATATCCATTATAGAGGGCTTCAAAACATTCCTGCATGTATGTGTACAGCTGATTTTAAGTGTATTCCTTGACTTCAAATCCACTCCTCGTTTTAAGAATGTATTTTAGCCTAATTTGAATATTTTTTTTATCCGTTATAATTATGTTGCCTGATTCAATTCAAATGGTTTACAGTGAGTCTAATTAATTTCTCATTTTAAATGATGAATTTTCTAATATATATATTGCTTAAAGTCTTTACCTCTTTTGTTAGAATTCTAATTTAGCAACCCTAAATTATTCCATGTCCCCTCTGATAATATGTCACTCTTTTAATTGCAGCTTTTCTTTCTACCTTATATGCAATAATTAAAAAAATCAAGTACATACAATACCTGAACAAAATTGTAAAAATTAAATTAAATTTTTTATTGAGTCAGATGTCGTCAAAGATTGCTAATGTGTCAACTTAATGAACCTCTTAGGAAAGCTTAAGTTTTGTTCTTTTTCGTGAAAAATAAAAATTTAAATATTCCTGCAAAATTATTTTCCCTCTCAGGATCCATGCGACATGATCTCCTTCTAAGGATCCATGCTACATGCTCTCCTTCTAAAGATCCATGCAACATGCTCTCCCTTTCGAGATCTGTGCAGTATGCTCTCCCTCTTGAGATCTGTGTGGCATGCTCTCCCCTCTGAGATCTGTGCGGCATGCTCTCCCTCTTGAGATCTTTGCAGCATGCTCTCCCTCTCGAAATCTGTGCGGCATGCTCTCCCCTTCTAGATCTGTGCAGCATGCACTCCCCTTCGAGATCTGTGCGGCATGCTCTCCCCTTCTAGATCTGTGCAGCATGCTCTCCCCTTCGAGATCTGTGCGACATGCTGTCCTTCTAAAGATACATGCGACATGCTCTCCTTCTTAGGATACATGTGGCATGCTTTCCCTCCCGAGATATGTGCGGCACACTTTCCCTCTTAAGATCTGTGCTGCATGCTCTCCCCTTCGAGATCTGTGCGGCATGCTCTTCCCTTCGAGATCTATGCGGCATGCTCTTTCCTTCGAGATCTGTGCAGCACGCTCTCTCGAGAGATATCTGTGCGACATGCTCTCCCCTTCAAAATCTGTGCGACATGCTTTCTTTTTCGAGATCTGTCTGACATGCTCTCCCCTTCGAGATCTGTGCGACATGCCTTCTCTTTCGAGATCCGTGCGACATGCTCTTCCCTTCGAGATCTGTGCGGCATGCTTACTCTTTTGAGATCTGTGCGACATGGTCTCCCCTTCGAGATCTGTGCGACATGCCTACTCTTTTGAGATCTGTGCGACATGGTCTTCCCTTCGCGGTCTGTGCGAGATGGTCTCCCCTTCGAGATCTATGCGACATGCTCTCCCCTTCGAGATCTGTGCGACATGCCTTCTCTTTCGAGATCTGTGCGACATGGTCTCCCCTTCGAGATCTGTGCGACATGGTCTCCGCTTGAAAATCTGTGCGACATGGTCTCCCCTTCGAGATGGATGTAAAATGCTCTCCCTTTCAAGATCTGTGCGGCATGCCTTCTCTTTCGAGATCTGTGCGACATGGTCTCCCCTTTGAGATCTGTGCGACATGCTCTCCCCTTCGAGATCTGTGGGCATGCCTTCTATTTCGAGATCTGTGTGACATGGTCTCCCCTTCAGGATCTGTGCGACATGCTCTTCCCTTCGAGATCTGTGCGACATGGTCTCCCCTTCGAGATCTGTGCGACATGGTCTCCGCTTCAAAATCTGTGGACATGGTCTCCCCTTCGAGATCTGTGCAAAAGGCTCTCCCTTTCAAGATCTGTGCAGCATGCCTACTCTTTCGAGATCTGTGCGACATGGTCTCCCCTTTGAGATCTGTGCGACATGCTCTCCCCTTCAAGATCTGTGGGCATGCCTTCTCTTTCGAGATCTGTGTGACATGGTCTCTCCTTCGAGATCTGTGCGACATGCTCTCCCCTTCCACATCTGTGCGACAAGCTCTCCCCTTCGAGATCTTTGCAACATGCTCGCTCCTTCAGTATCTGTGCGACATGCCTTCTCTTTCTAGATCTTTGCGACATGGTCTCTCCTTGAAGATCTGTGCAGCATGCCTTCTCTTTCGAGATCTATGTGACATGGTCTCCCCTTCAAGATCTGTGCGACATGCTCTCCCCTTCAAGATCTGTGCTACATGCTCGCTACTTCGAGATCTGTGTGGCATGCTTTCTCCTTCTGAGATCTGTGCTGCATGCCTTCTCTTTCGAGATCTCTGCAACAGGCCTTCTCTTTCGAGATCTGGTCGACATTGGTCTTCTCTTCGAGATCTGTGCAACATGCCTTTTCTTTCGAGATCTGTGCAACATTCTCTCCCCTTTGAGATCTGTGCGGTATGCCTTCTCTTTCAAGATCTTTACCGACATGGTCTCCCCTTCGAGATCTGTGCGGCATGCTTTCCCTTTCGAGATCTATGCGACATGTTCTCCCCTTCAAGATCTGTGCGACATCTCCTTTTCTTTCGAGATCTGTGCGACATGGTCTCCCCTTTGAGATCTGTGCGACATGCTCTCCCTTCGAGATCTGTGCAGCATGCCTACTCTTTTGAGATCTGTGCGACATGGTCTCCCCTTCGAGATCTGTGCGACATGCTCTTCCCTTCGAGATCTGTGCGGCATGCTCTCCCCTTCGAGATCTGTGCTACATGCTCTCCCTTTCAAGATCTGTGCGGCATGCCTTCTCTTTCGAGATCTGTGCGACATGGTCTCCCTTTCTAGATCTGTGCGACATGGTCTCCCCTTCGAGATCTGTGCGACATGGTCTCCCCTTCGAGATCTGTGGACATGCCTTCTCTTTCGAGATCTGTGCGGCATGCATTCTCTTTCGAGATCTGTGCGACATGGTCTCCCCTTCAAGATCTGTGCGACATGCTCTCCCCTTCGAGATCTGTGCGACATGCTCTCCCCTTCGAGATCTATGCGACATGGTCTCCCCTTCGAGATCTGTGCGACATGGTCTCCCCTTCGAGATCTGTGCGAGATAGTCTCCCCTTCGAGATCTGTGCGAGATAGTCTCCCCTTCGAGATCTGTGCAACATGCTATCCCCTTCAAGATCTGTGCGACATGGTCTCCCCTTCGAGATCTGTGCGACATGCTCTTCCCTTCGAGATCTGTGCGGCATGCTCTCCCCTTCGAGATCTGTGCAAAATGCTCTCCCTTTCAAGATCTGTGCGGCATGCCTTCTCTTTCGAGATCTGTGCGACATGGTCTCCCTTTCTAGATCTGTGCGACATGGTCTCCCCTTCGAGATCTGTGCGACATGGTCTCCCCTTCGAGATCTCTGGACATGCCTTCTCTTTCGAGATCTGTGCGGCATGCATTCTCTTTCAGGATCTGTGCGACATGGTCTCCCCTTCAAGATCTGTGCGACATGCTCTCCCCTTCGAGATCTGTGCGACATGCTCTCCCCTTCGAGATCTATGCGACATGGTCTCCCCTTCGAGATCTGTGCGACATGCCTTCTCTTTCGAGATCTGTGCGACATGCTCTTCCCTTCGATATCTGTGCGGCATGCCTACTCTTTTGAGATCTGTGCGACATGGTCTCCCCTTCGAGATCTGTGCGACATGGTCTCCCCTTCGAGATCTGTGCGACGTGCCTTTTCTTTCGAAATCTGTGCGGCATGCCTTCTCGTTCGAGATCTGTGCGACATGCTCTCCCCTTTGAGATCTGTGCGACATGCTCTCCCCTTCGAGATCTGTGCGACATGCTTTCTGTTCGTCTTGAGATTAGTGCAGCTTATTATTTAATGTAATTCCAGTGCTATTTTTCGATCGGGTGAAAGGTTGTTTAAGTACAATGACTTTCATTGAAATCATTTTCGGTAAATTTTAAGAACTTTATGCACACTAGACGTTTCTCAGAAATTAATGAAGACCCATGTGTAATACTGCTCGAAATTCTTAACTCTATATCAACTTTTGTATTTTTACTTTATTTCTATAATATTACAAGTTATAAATAAAATAAAATAAAGTCATCTTTTTTATAGACATCCGGTGCAAATGGACATCCTAAAATATCATTCTTAACCTTTTGATAAAAATAAAATATACTTATTTAAGTATCCTGGATAATGTAGTTTCAGAATATATATATATGGATATGGGGGTCTACTTTCAACATCGTAGGAAGAATTAGTGATTTTTTATAAACAGATATCTAACGTGAAAACAAACCTCACAATATTATTTCACTCCTTTCAAAATTTAATATACTTATCCAAGTGCCCTGGGTAATGTACTATAGTTTAAGAATATATGTATTTATGGTTATGGGGGTCGATCTTCAAAACCCTAAGATTTGAAAATCTAAAAAAAAAATGATTCTTCTCATCCAACTTGTATTATTATTTTTCAGCAGCAGACAACAAATTTTCGTAGCATCAGATTATAATTATATTTACGGTAGTTCAAATAGTCAAATAGTTAGAAAACTTCTGTGCTTGATTTTTCTGAATAACGACGTTAACACAAATCTGTTTTTGTTGCATGAAAATCGGACATTCCTGTAAAAAGTTTTCCGATTTTTGTCTTGTCCGAATTGCGGAATTTTCCACAAATAAAAGTTTGGAAAGTTTTTAAAATACTGCATTTTTTAAAGAATAGTCTAATAGTTTATTTCTAAGTAGAAAGTGTGTTTATTTTGCTTGGAGAATGTTTTCTTGTTTGTTCGAAAGTACATTTGAAATAGTTTATATTGAAAGTATTGCTTTAACAACGTATCCAATAAAGAATGTTCCCCAAAAAATTATTTTTATACTATCCAAAAAGAAATCCTTCTAAACTGAGACAAGGTTTATTTTGTTTGGAGAGCAGGATTTTGCACACACGAAAAACCAACCTTGTGTGTTACACTGAAATGGCATCTATCAGGAAGCGACGTGTTTATATTCGCTTCACATAAGAAGAAATACTTCTAGACTGAGGCAATTTCGATTTTGCTTGGAGAACGGGCTTTTCCACAAATACTATTGTAAATAGTTCTTAAATACTCTTTTTTTAAAAATAGTTTAATGATTTTTCATAAATAGAAAGTATCGTCGTAATAATCAATGTTTTTTTGTTTGTCTGAAAATAGATTTTAAATAGTTTATATTAAAAATATTGTTTTAATAACGTATCCAATATAAAATATTCTCAATGAAATTATTTTGTTTCGCCTAAGAAGAAATCCTTCGAGACTGAGGCACTGTTTATTTTGTTTAGAGAGCAGGATTTTCCACACACGAAAAACCGACCGTGTGTTTATTTTGAAATTACATCTGTCGGAAAACCATGTGTTTATATTCGCTTAATATCAGTTATCAAAAAACATGAATTCCATTCAAAACACCATTTAAAACATGCAATATTTTTCGAACGTAAAAAAATGTACTTATATACGATAGTAGATATCAGCATTTGTGAATGTGTGTGGCCATGTTTTCATTAATGTGTAATCCGCTAACCTAGAATATTTACAGAACGTATAAGCAGCAGACATTCAGAACGTCTGAACGATATTCCGATATTTAGATTAAAAGCTATTGTATTATATAAACTATATTAATGAAATAGTTTAGCTGATTCAACCAAAATTCACTCTCTTAAGAAAGGACTCACTGTTTCAGGTGGATGGAGGAGTAGATATTAAAAGGCAAGTGAAAATGGCAGCCACTTTCTTTTTGGAAAGTTTATTTGGGAGAAGCAGGTCATCCGGATAAAATGTTAGCACTTTTGAAAGACAAAATAAAAGAATAATCTTTGGAAACACGAATGGCTAATTAGATGGCGGAACGGATTAGCATATGCAGATTTTGATTATGAAGCTATTAGGTCTGAAAGTAAACAGGAAAATCGACTTCACTTTATTATATATATTTATATATAATTCAATTAAGGTTTATATCAACAGGTTAAAATCCAGTGAATCTTTACTGTGTTTATATAATAGTGCTCAATAAAAACTAGAGCTATATATAATGAAAGTTTTATTTGTACATGTTTGTATGAATAAGTTTTTTTATTATATGTGTGTATATATATATATATATATATATATATATATATATATATATATATATATATATTTTCAATTTTCCGAATTGTCCATCTAATGTTTCGGTCAAATTGATATAAATATGATCCATGGCTTTCTTGTTCCATTCTTTTTTCTTTTTTGCAAGTACTTTCGATTTGAATCGTCAAATCATCTTCAGGCGGTATTAGTTTTAGTGTCTTTACTGTTGTGCTCATTTTTGAATTATAACGGCAAGTAGTTTATATTTGAAAACGCGTCTGTAAAGTTGAAATGTACATGAGAGCGTGATGGCGTTCTACACATGCGAGAGATTTAAAGTTTGACTGTTTAAACCGTTAAGAAATTGATGACGTTAAATAAAGTGCATACAATTCAAACGCATAACTACCTAATGGCTAAGAATTTGGTAATGTTAATTATTATGCTAGACACTTTAAAATGTTGCGACTAGTATCTCCGACAACAATAAAAAAAACTAATTCTTACATAGGTTTCACTTCCACAACACTATCCCGAAGACTCACCCTACATCTCTCCGACACTAGCTCTATATGCCAACACCTAAAAAAACATAATTGCACCCCCTCCCAATATAGAAACATCCTTGTTAACAATACCAAAATAATACACCATGATACCAATATCAAAAAATTAAAAATACTCGAAGCCCTCTACATAAAACTAAACATCCCACAATTAATAATGTCAATTATGAAACTAGTCGCAACATTTTAAAGTGTCTAGCATAATAATTAACATTACCAAATTCTTAGCCATTAGGTAGTTATGCGTTTGAATTGTATGCACTTTATTTAACGTCATCAATTTCTTAACGGTTTAAACAGTCAAACTTTAAATCTCTAGCATGTGTAGAACGCCATCACGCTTTCATGTACATTTCAACTTTACAGACGCGTTTTCAAATATAAACTACTTGCTGTTATAATTCAAAAATGAGCACAACAGTAAAGACACTAAAACTAATACCGCCTGAAGATGATTTGACGATTCAAATCGAAAGTACTTGCAAAAAAGAAAAAAGAATGGAACAAGAAAGCCATGGATCATATTTATATCAATTTGACCGAAACATTAGATGGACAATTCGAAAATTGAAAAAATTAAAAAAAGTCGCATCAAACAAAACCACTCCGTGTTATTTAATATATATATATATATATATATATATATATATATATATATATATATACGACGAATCGAGAGTCTAGTATACGACTAAAACTAAACTATAGTGATAGGGTATAATATGTTTAGATCTATCTAGAGAGCGAAGATATTATACCCTATCACTATGTATATTACCCAAAATTACAGATCTTTGTTTTATGCAACTTTTAGCTTTTTGTGCTCTTGATAAAGCCCACGCAGTAGCTGGGCGAAACGTTGAGTGTTAGGTCTTCTGCTTTTCCTTTTTAATTCATACCGTACGATTTATTTTATATTTTTATTTGTCATATATATATATATATATATATATATATATATATATATATATATATATATATATATATATATATATATATATATATATATATTACTGGTGTTTTAATTTCCTATGATTGAGCATGTATGCAGTAATCTCCTTTTGAACAAAGTTAAAAAAAAATGTATTCATGCCAAAAATCAGTTTGAAGAAACATACCTCATTAGAGGAGTTTAATAAAGTAATTAGCAAATTGATTTAAGTCAATGGGCTGAATATTGGAAGATATTTCATTTTAATTTATTTAATAAATCAAATATTGAAGTTTCTAAGAATATAGAAAAATAATAATTTTTCTCTTCAGAAATTAGGAACTCAGATGCCAAAAAAGAAGTGCCAATATTTTATACGTGCTAAAAAAAGGAAGTGCCAATATTTTATACGTGCTAATTAGAAAGAATTTATTTTTCTTTGACACTCTGTGCAGAGTCGATTAACAGAATCATATTAATACTTCACGCAGATTCCCATTTCTTTTAATAATTCTCAAATAAATACGAATCTATCAATTAACACGTTTAAATCTTGTAAAAATGGCAAAAAACAACAAATAGTAATTAGTATTGCTGCTCTATCGAATGATGATGATCCTGTTGGGTTTGGGTGTCAATCAAAAAGGTCAGCTGAAGAAATCTTCTATTCCTTCTTTTTTTTCTTGTTACCTGAAGATAAAGTTGATTTGCTAACCTTTTAAGCTTCTGACGTTTTTTGTTACCAAATGGAATATTGATTTGACAACAAATTCGATTCATCAGCAGGGACAAAAACATTGCGTAGAAATGTTTGCGTATCTTGATTGTTGACAAGAAAACATGTTAGGTGAGATACAGTTATACAGATTCATATGACGGTAAGTTTAATGCAATGCCCAAGTAGAATAAGATTGAGAGAGTGTAACGAGTGTGTATGTATGTATGTATGTATGCATATATATATATATATATATATATATATATATATATATATATATATATATATATATATATATATATATATATGTATATATATATAGGATCAAATATAAACCAAAGTAAAACTTTCAGTAGATGGAACCTATTGTGAAGAGGATTAGCTCAATATACGAGATAGAGCAATTGTAGAGATAGAAGAAAAAAGAGTGATAAATATGCGACGATTGTCCAAATTTATTTCAAATTTCAATTGTTCAATGCAAGGTGTATTCAGTAATAAACTAGTGTTTATTATTCTTTCCTTAAGCCAAGGCTTTTCAAAGATCGAGATCTTATCATCAGTGGAGAAATACAGATGGATAAGTTGGCTTTCGAAAAAACCAAAGTTCAAATATTTGAAAAATATGAAAATTATTTTTAAAAGAATAATAAACACTAGTTTATTACTGAATACACCTTGCATTGAACAATTGAAATTTGAAATAAATTTGGACAATCGTCGCATATTTATCACTCTTTTTTCTTCTATCTCTCTCTCTCTATATATATATTTATTTATTTATTTATTTATTTATTTTGGTACAGAAAAATTAGTACAACATTCGTACCGTCGGTTTCAAGCACAGAAGGACTTAGCCATCCGGCTCTTTTCAGCTTCTGTTGTCATGACAGCAGAAGCTGAAGAGAGCCGGATGGCTAAGTCCTGTGCTTGAAATCGACGGTACGAATGTTGTACTAATTTTTCTGTATCAAAATAAATAAATATTACGCTTTTAATTTTAAACTTGAATTCTCAATTAATCGAGCACTTTGCTGGGATTTTTCCTGCTATATTACAAAGAAGTTATATATATATATATATATATATATATATATATATATATATATATTAAAAATAACCGACAATTTATGTCTGGATATTTTCGTATTGATCCCTTCAATTTTCCGGATTAAAGTCTAAATCTCGGAAGAAAATATCCAGACAAGAATTGTCGGTTATTTTTAATAATACGTGTCTTAAGGAAAAAATGCTGCCTCGATACACACACACGCACACACATATATATATATATATATATATATATATATATGAAAGACAAGATGGAATAAACAAATTAAACACAGAAAAGCAAATTGATTTACCGGTTTCGTTCGGGTATACGTCTTCAGTAATGATTTTAAATTTATTCAGAAGAATGTGAAACGTAGAAGAAAAAACGAGACGAGATGCTGGCACTTGTGTGGCGGGTTGGAAAACAAATGAAAAAAGCGTTAATAGTAAAAGAAAAGAAAAACGGATAATACAGATAAATATACGGGGTATTAGCCTGGGCCACGGTGTGCATAGTGCAGTGGAGGGGTATGTCACCTTGTTTGAAGAATGTTTTTTGTAAGTGCTTCGTTGAAGTGTAAGAGTCAGACTTTGGGTTTACATTAGATGGTGATGAAAGATGAGAGCACTTTCGATGCAGTTGCGACGTGGAAGAGAAGATACAGTCTTAAGGAAAGTCCAGTTTTTTCAAAGCTGTGTTTAATTTGTTTATTCCATTTTGTCTTTCACTATATTTTGTTTCAACATTTTATTTTATGACACATCCTTGTATTTTGTCCTGATATATATATATATATATATATATATATATATATATATAAATGTTTTGAGGTACAGAACTTATAAATACATTTAAAAATGATACGCGGAAATCTCTCTAAGGCCCTTTCGACTATCATCTCGTCAGGAGAAAATCGATAGTTTTAATTAATAATATTGTCGAAAGAAAGAGCAAATGGGGATTTGAAATGCCTAAATTAACAATAGAGCGATTAAAAGTCAATTTAATGATTTACTTAAAAAACGATTAAAAGGCACTGCGTTAGGGGAGAGAAAAAAAAAGAGGGAGGGAGTTCAAAGTTCCCCAAAGAGATTAAGCGATCTAACAAATTCCTTCTGCCGGCACAAGGAAGGTTTGCGAATAGATATAGACAGATTCCAATATTTTCAAATGGTTCTTGGAATCTGCTCTATGCAAGACGGTCTACTTTATAGCTACTAGCACAACTTGGGTTTTCAACCAAATGCTGGCCAATAGCAGAGTCCAAAGTATTAGAGGAGGGGTAACCCAAGGATCCTACCCTTCCCTGACGTATTTTTGATGGAATGTGCTGGTTTATGCGGGTCTGCAGATGCATATATGTATCTCTATCTCTCTATCTCTCTCTCTCTCTCTCTCTCTCTCTCTCTCTATATATATATATATATATATATATATATATATATATATATATATATATATATACAAAGTGATTGCAAAGTAACGCCTTATACTTGTAAGTTACATGTGTAAGTTATTACTGAAATATAATTCTTACAAGAAATCAATGGGAGAGCAAGAGTTATGAATTATACATTATGTTTTTCCTTTAGTCCTCTCATTCCACGAGCGATGTTTTTTTTACAATGGGGGGAAAATGCTGTTTTCTGGGTCGGCTACTGTTTTCAATACTCTCACAGTATTCATCGCCATTCACTTGTCAATCTATCCATCTTGTTGACCCTAATCTTCAAGTAGGTGTTTAGCATTGATAAGTGTTGACTTATTAGTAAAAAAAGAAAGAAGAAGTTCTTTGTGAAATCAGTTGATGCGGTTTCCAGGCAGCTTTAGAAACTGGTGGCGATTTCAGGCACCCATATTGAATTTTGAATAAAACTCCATGCTATACACTTTTATATCATACTCATTTTTAGTAAACATTATATTTCAGTAATAAATTACAAGCACTTAATATTAGGGGGTTACTTTCCATTCACCCTGTATATATATATATATATATATATATATATATATATATATATATATATATATATATATATATATATATATATATATATATATATATATATATATATAAATTATTGTTTTTAACTGAAATCACTGTGGTCGGACTGCTTCCGGATACTTAATATTATTGCTTTTTGGGGGAAGGGTGTAGCATTTGTCTTTCCTGCCTTTTTCTTAACGTGCGTCTATTTTATGCTCTCCTAAATGATCAGAATTTTATAAGATCTCACTTTTTAAAACCTCCCCAAGGTTATTGAAGTTCTCTCATCATGTGTTTTTTTTCTGCCTTTGAAATCCACTATATATTTCTATTATTCCCTGATGATTGACGAATAGACTTTCGAACTGTAATTTTGTTCTATCTGCCAAGAAACACGTGTAGGTCTACTAATATATTACATGGAAAAATAGATGTTTTTTGTATGTAAGACAAAAAAGTAAAGTATAAATCTCCACTGAAGTGCGGAAATAAAGAATTGAAGGAACCGATGTAAATTATGTCTTTGGATTGCTTTTTACATGGTCTTCGGAATTGAATTAATATAAATCTCTCTCTCTCTCTCTCTCTCTCTCTCTCTATATATATATATATATATATATATATATATATATATATATATATATATAAATATGAGAGAAAGAGAAACAATAGATAAAACATATATTAACGACTACATCCTTATTTTCCAGCAAAGTTTGGTTTGTTTGGTAAAATCAAATATGGCATCGATCTAAAAGAATACTTTTTAATTAAGTGAGACCTAGAAGATTCAGGATTTGGTTGAAAACCTTGATTGTCTGGACAATTGAAGAAACAGCTGTTAAAATTAACTTTTTAGCTGTAAAATAAAGATATAGTCGTTGAAATCTATTTTTTCTCTTGGCTATTTATAAATGCTCTGGAAATATATATTAAGATTTTTTTAGCTTAAACACTGAAGTTTTGACTATATATATATATATATATATATATATATATATAATAAATATTTGTTATTGTTTATTATCTATGTACGTATACGTTTCGTCCATTTTAATCGGGACTCATAAGCATAGAGATATGACTATTCACTACCGGTCATGCGATTCGAAATCCCGGATCACAAGTATTTTTCAACTCAAATCCGAAGCCTTAACCACTCGGCCAATTTTAAATAGCGAATAAACGGTGATAATTTTAACACTTTAAGGCGAGCTCATCGTCCAGAGCGTCCTACTTCTTTTTAAGTGAAGGAACGATGCATTATGAATCTAGTGACGTCAAGCTGTGTTAATACTATCATTACAGTGCTCTACTTTTTCGAGGAGCGACAAATAATAAATATTTGTTATTGTTTATTATCTATGTATGTATACGTTTCGTCCTTTTTAATCGGGACTCATCAGCATAGAGATATGACTATTCACTACCGGTCATGCGATTCGAAACTCTGGATCACAAGTATATATATATATATATATATATATATATATATATATATATATATATATATATATATATATATATATATATATATATATATATAGTATAATGTACTAGACACTCGCCTAGTAGACGACCGATACCCAAAACGTAATGGGTCGACTAGATAAAATGTGATCCCCATCTGTTTCAATGAGTGACATCATTTTTTTCGTGAAAGTATCGTTTAGGACCTCACCTAATGTGCATAAGGATACGATTCATAATGTTTTAGTAGTATATAGACGACTTGTGACCCACAGTATAATGGCTCATATACGCAAGATATTTTCCTCTCTTTTTGATTTGATGGATGATGTCACTATTTTGTGACATCATCTACTGTGCACGTTTATTCCCATCTGTCTTAATTGATGACGTCATCTCTTTGAGATTTCATCTATTTTTAAGCATACGAGTTCCTAATTTCTGAAGAGAAAAATTATCTTTCTATATTCCTAATGACTTCAATATTTGATTTATTAAATTAATTAAAAATGAAATATCTTCCACTATTTACCCCTCCCTAATTGGCTTCAATTGATTTGCTAATTACTTTATTAAACTCCTAACAAGGCATGTTTCTTTAAACTGATTTTTGACATGAAGACATTTTGAATTTGTTCAAAAGTAGGTAGCTGCGTAGATGCTCCATAATATTACAGCAGAACACAAGTAATATATGTAAGAAAAGCAGTCAAACCCAAATAGTGATATATAGCTAGTTGATTCGGTCGAGCCTATTTTTTTTTGTTTCCCCACTATGTTATTAGCATGAATAAAATTCATTTTGATTCGTTTTAATCTGACATTTCAGGCGGTAGTGAATACACGTTTTCTTACTACCATGCACAGTAATAAAACTCTTCATAAAAACACATGTTGCTAATGCCGGCAGGGCTGCCCAGGCAATTTTTGTTCAGTCAGAGTGCTCTTTCTTTAAAGCACTGGCTTCAGATCCCACTTTCCTGACCTTTGAGCCACATCTTCCCACCGTGGCGGGAGGGGGTAAACATTCAACTAGTAGATGTATTCAGAGTCTCAAAACTATGCATCAACACATAAATGTCTCTGTCATCTGTATTTGATCCCCAGCATTAGTTTCATCTTCCCTGACCTTTGAGCCACATCTTCCCACTGTGGGGGGAGGTGATAAATATTCAACTAGTAGATGTATTCAGAGTCTCAAAACTATGCATCAACACATAAATGTCTCTGTCATCTGTATTTGATCCCCAGCATTAGTTTCATCTTTCCTGACCTTTGAGCCACATCTTTCCACTGTGGGGGTCGAGGGTAAATATTCAACTATTAGATGGATTCAGAGTCTCAAAACTATGCATCAACACATAAATCTCTCTGTCATCTGTATTTGATCCCCAGCATTAGTTTCATCTTTCCTGACCTTTGTTGGGATTAAAATAATCCTGAAATAAAGTTCAATTCTCCCACGTGAGAATGGGGGAACCATGTGCAGATAAATTCATCAAAGATACATAGGACGAAAGTCTGAAGAAGGAACACAAAACACAAGGGTGTAATTTCATATCATTTAGTAAGAAAGAGAAAGTTGGAGCGAGTATTTACAGTTTCAAACAGTTCATTAGGCATCGGTAAATCATAGAGAGGATGGAAAAGAGGATGGTAGAGAGATGGGTTTGAGGTTTGGGGGTTTGGGTTTGGTTGATTGCGAAAACGTGGTTCGCTAGAACTTATCTGTTTTAGAGTTCGGGTATCGGCGGGAGGTCATTCTCTGTGATGCCGTCGAAGGCTGTACCACTGAGAAGACCAGCCGATGTGTTGTTGACTCGAGCAGAGTCGTGGAAAAAGAGTCTGTATAGAAGTGGGAGGTCATTCTCTGTGAGGCCGTCGTGGGCTGTATCACTGAGAAGGCCGCCCGATGTGTTGTTGACTGGAGTGGAGTCGTTGAAAAAGAGCCTGCATAGAGTTCGGGCATCGGCGGGAGGTCATTCTCTGTGACTGCCGTCGTGGGCTGTTGTCACGTAGAAGACCCGCCGATGTGTTGCTGACTTGAGCAAAGTCGTCGAAAAGAGGCCGGGAAGCCGTATACAAGGGTTTTTAAGGGCTGGCTCACGTGACACCTTTACTAAAAAGGGGTTGCAATGCCTGACAGCCAATCCGTGAGGCCCTTAAGGGACATGGCAACAGCCAATCCGTAGGCCCTTAAGGGACATGCCAAAAGCCAATCAGTGAGGGGGCTTTAACAAATTCCAACACATTCCCGACTTAGGAGAATAATGCTATGAAAATTTCATAGCATTATATAAAGTACTTGGAAGTTCCAAAGGTTGAATGTCAGCTTTTCATGTGATTTCAAATGGGACCCACTTAAGGGTTTTTTTTTTTAAATGGTGAAGGACGTAACACGGTTTTTTTTTTTAAAATAATTTACGTGTTTGTTTGTTTTTTTTTTTTCAAATGGTGAGGGATGGAACACGTTTTTTTTTTCTTGAAATAATTTACGTGTTTTTGTTTTTGTTCTCAAGGAGATATCTTTCTCCCTTGTCTTTAAAAAAGGATGTGAGTTAGATTTTTCTGTCGAAGAGATATTTTTTTTTTAAGAACAAACGTGTTTTTTTTTGTTCGTTCAAACCTGGTTATGAATGTAACACGTTTTTTTTTCTTTTTAAACTTTAACTAAAGAACTAACTTTTTTTTTTCAAGGAGATATCTTTCTCTCTTATCTTTAAAAAGAGGACGCGAGTTACATTTCTGTGTAGAAGAGATATATATTTTTTAAGAACAAACGTGTTGTTTTTGTTCGTTCAAGATTGGTTATGGATGAAACACGTATTTTTGTTGTTTTTTAATTAAAAAACAAACGTGTTTTTTTTTTCAAGGAGATATATTTCTCTCTCTTTTTTACGTTCCCCTCTCCAAACTAATCGCCTATATATCGTGCACGTTGTCGCAAAATGTTGGGATTAAAATAATCCTGAAATAAAGTTCAATTTTCCCACGTGAGAATGGGGGAACCATGTGCAGATAAATTCATCAAAGATACATAGGACGGAAGTCTGAAGAAGGAACACAAAACACAAGGGTGTAATTTCATATCATTTAGTAAGAAAGAGAAAGTTGGAGCGAGTATTTACAGTTTCAAACAGTTCATTAGACATCGGTAAATCATAGAGAGGATGGAAAAGAGGATGGTAGAGAGATGGGTTTGAGGTTTGGGGGTTTGGGTTTGGTTGATTGCGAAAACGTGGTTCGCTAGAACTTATCTGTTTTAGAGTTCTGGTAACGGCGGGGGTCTTTCTCTGTGATTCTGTCGTGGGCTGTATCACTGAGAAGGCCGCCCGATGTGTTGTTGACTGGAGTGGAGTCGTTGAAAAAGAGCCTGCATAGAGTTCGGGCATCGGCGGGAGGTCATTCTCTGTGACTGCCGTCGTGGGCTGTTGTCACGTAGAAGACCCGCCGATGTGTTGCTGACTTGAGCAAAGTTGTCGAAAAAAGGCCGGGAAGCCGTATACAAGGGTTTTTAAGGGCTGGCTCACGTGACACCTTTACTAAAAAGGGGTTGCAATGCCTGACAGCCAATCCGTGAGGCCCTTAAGGGACATGGCAACAGCCAATCAGAGAGGGGGGCTTTACCAAATTCCAACACCTTTGAGCCACATCTTCCCACTGTGGGGGGAGGTGGTAAATATTCACCTAGTACATGTATTCAGAGTCTCAAAACTATGTATCAACACATAAATGTCTCTGTCATCTGTATTTGATCCCCAGCATTATTTTCCTCCTACTGTATTGTAACACATTTTAAATCTTTTTGTATGTGTTCAAAGGTTAAAGAATTAACATGTTTCTACTGTTTTTCTCAAGTCGGTCTATTTACTGTTTCTCTGTCATCAATAGCTTTCTTTCCGACAAAATCAATATTTGATTCTGGTTTGTCACTTTTTTTCTTCTTTGTCAATACAGAGTTACTTCACTTTGTTTAGAACAAAAAATATTTTGAAAAAAAAAACAAACAAACTGCATGATTAAAAAAACAAAAACAAATTGCAAGTAAAACCATTCACGGGCAACACCGGTAAGATCAAGCTAGTTTTAAATAAAATGTAAAAGAATTTAGAAATCCAGCTTCATAATTTAATTCATCCCATTCTGCATAATATCTGCCTTGATGATGTTTCTGTGCAGACGACTTCTCTTCTCTCTTCTTAGGACTTATTCCCATGTTGAGTTTGTTCAATTTGGAGATGTTTCGTCCTAGGCTGGGGAAGGAGGCATTCTTGTTAGGTCATCTTTGTGTAGTCGGATCATTTATTGGTAATAGATGAAATGCATAAAGACATTTGTAAAAAAATATATAATTTGCTATACTTACATAGATTACAGATATTTATTCATTGTAACTGCTTCCTGGCATCTGTTCATTCCCTATTTCACTCAGTTAAAGTTCTGACAATTACATTATCTGGCATTTAAGTCTTCGCTTCCATTCTCTGCCTGTTTGTATTCTCTGTACTAATTCTCCTTATAAAAAAACCCTGACTTCTACACACTTTTATCAAGGGAAATTCTCTGATGTGATTTAGTTTCCCTCAAATCATGGCTGACCTGTCTGACTCCACTGATCGCTATTTGCTGACTCAGTCCAAGTTTGACACAAGACCCGTCCATAATATAACATAGCTTTACTTTTTGTCTTTACATATTAACATAGCAAATATAATTTTAAAAGAGTATAAAGAAAATGTATATCTACTCTTTAAATAGTTTTGTTTTCCAACATCCAAAAAGCATTTAGTTTGATAGATGAATAAAAAAGGGAAGATAACCTAATTATATATTTCCACTTGACCAAACTCGACCTGCATCTAAATAAATTTGATTATGTCTGTACACTGAAAGCTGGAATTTGGCAGGGATGATTTCCTTTGTGTGTCTATTGTTTTTATGGGTTAATCTCGATGCCAAAATGCATTAGCAAAATTAGACCGAGCCATCTATGTTAGCAGTGACTTTCCTTTTCTGGCATTTTTCAAACTGCTTAAAACCATTTAGCTCAGTGAAGTTTTATCCGTTAATAATATAAATTGTTAAGAAACACTCACGATACATGACATTCTTAAACGTACTATTTCATTCCAAACAATATTCAGATTTTATATTCCAGGTGTTATTTACTTGTACGAGTAGCACATGTTCCAAAACGGATATCATCATCATCATCATCATCATCATCATCATCATCATCATCATCATCATCATCATCATCATCATCATCATCATCATCATCATCATCACCACCACCATCATCATCATCATCATCATCATCATCATCATCATCATCATCATCACCATCACCACCACCACCACCACCACCATCACCACCACCACCACCACCATCATCATCATCATCATCATCATCATCATCATCATCACCACCATCATCATCATCATCATTATTCGGTTTATTTGTTGAATCAGGCCACAATTAATCTTCTGGGGGTGGAGCCTCATTGTCTAGTCTCATTTCGACTAGACATAGTTTTTAAGGCAGTTTTACAGCTGGATACCTATCCTTCACCAACTCGAACACTTTTGGCAGTCCAAAACTTCCACCATTCCCATCTAACTAAGGCCGATGTGGTTTCCACTTGAGCATGCACTAATGTCACATATTATCTGTTAGTTGCTGCATACACTACTGTCAACCAGGTTGTGACAGGCCATCCAAAGATAGCATTTACCACATACCCTGTGGCCGAGAATCAGATTGGTGAGTGTCGGGACGTGTCCACATACCAGTGGGCCCTGCACACTGCAAATCTAGGGTTCCAAATCTATTCCGAGATTCCTAGCCAATTAGCCTGGGGCCGCAAGGAGCTAAGTATCCATGGTGTACCACGGGGATGTTTGGCCAGAGTCTTGTTTGCAGGGAGGTTATATACCAGCAGGAAAGATTTATGCACTCGACTTCCTTTTCATTCAAGGATGAGGCTGAAAGCTGTAGATGGGAAGCATATGCAACCACATGTACACAGCAACACCACTTTACGCATCACACAGACCTGTGGAATATACCACCACACCACGAACGGATATCTCTTATTTAAACTCTTAATCACTAGTGCTACCAGATCAGGCTGTCTGAGGATATCGGCTTCCTGACCCAAAATGTACCAAACATTGATCTTTTATTGTTTTTTCTCTTTGCAAAACTTAATTATGTTCTGCAAAACTAAAAACAAAAAACAATTTCCCTCCTCCCCCTCTCCCTCTCTCCCCCTCTCCCCCTCTTCCTCCCTTCCTCCTTTTCACTCAAGAAAACACCATGAATAAATACTTGAACATATGAAAAACTTGAAGCATAAAACTTTTGCCAAAATGACGGGATTCGGCAGTAAATAACCCGAAAAAGGTTGATATGCTGTAAAACAAAACAACCAAATCTAAACTCTAAACATAATTTTGAAAACAATTATTTTTTATTTTTGTCTTAAAGTTAAAATTTATACTAACTTTAATGTTATTTACTTAAACACTTCTATTAGATTTCTATTTGAAAAATAATCTAATTGTCTATCCTCTAATTTTGTCGCAATTTCTTTTGGAATCCTAAACCAAACATTTCTTATTTACTTGAATTAATGTTGTATTTTACTCAAATAGTTTCATTTTATCTTATCCATCCAACCGAGCATTAAATAACACCCTACCTGTGAGGCTAACGTTCAAGCTCCTAGGACTAACAGGCACAGGTAACATGAATTGGTATAAATACATAGAAGACATTGCCAAGGCTGCTGTAAAGAAAGGTGGCTCCCTCTACCGTGCTAGAAAACTTCTCATACGTGATAGTATCTTATATATCTACAATCCGTCCAATCATAGAGTATTGTTGTCACCTCTGGGCTGATGCACGATCCTCTAGTCTCACCCTCATAGACCAGGCCCAGAAAATAATTGCTAATCTGATAGGTCTCTCACTATCCATCAAGTTCCAGCCCCTCTCCCATCGCTGCAATGTTTCATCATTGTGCTTGTTTTAATGGAATGGGCTCCGATCGACTTGCTGCTCTGGTTTCCCTTCAACATAAATACACTCAACCAACTCAACAATATCCTATCTATTCACTGTGGCGGTCTCCAGGTGTTTTTACCCCACCCTTATAGACAGGTATTGTCCGGACCTTCGGGTCTGGATTTACGCCGGTCTATCGGTTGTCCGTCCTGTGCAGTTCTAGGAGGTGCACCCTCCCAGGCCTTGCCTTCTCACCCTTTCAGAAGGGGTTAGTTTATTGCTAATCGCCTGAGGCGCCCCTACCGGGGAATGCCGACAGGGCTGCCCAGACAATTTTTAAACAGCCAGAGTGCTCAAATTCTCGAGCGTTGTTTTTTTTCCCACTTTCCCGACCTTGTGTCACATCTTACCTTGCGAGAGGAAGATAAATAGAAACTTCTACTCAAATAGCTATAAATCAAAAATGACAACAAAAAATGATTTTTTTACAAAAAGGTTCCTTACATTCTTTTTTTTTCTGATTAACTCTAAAACATACTGTCCACTATAGTACCACTATAGTACCACTTTCATTAGGGATATTTGGGTGCTGTTATAGATGACGCGCCTGATTTCCCTGACTTCATGTCAGCAACGATCGGGCAGGTCGCAGAAGCACTCAGGAATTGCCGAGACGAAAATGCCAAGCATTAATGGAAGACTTGCAGACGATAATATCAGACTAATAAATTCAAAGAAAAAATACATAGATAAAAAGATAAAAACCGAACAAACTGTAGGGTGTGGGGTCAAATGAACCATTTTCAATCAAATGTGTAGAAAAAAAATTTGGGAGGGGGAAGGGGGATTTTGTCAATGTTTTATTTTTCATTTGTTTCGCTGTTTTTCTTTTTTTTCTTGCTAACATAGAACAAAGAAAGAAAGAAAAATGATTTAGGGTTTGGGTTCCCGTTCTTATGGATAGCCAAGCCCTGCATTCAAACTGTCAAGCTCTAACTGGAAGACTGGCAGACGCTAATATAATACGAATAAATTCAAATAAAAAATACATAGATTAAATTTTTTTTTTTTGTGAAAATAATGTTTTTTTGGGGGGGGGGGGGTAAAATTTTGTCAATGTTTTTATAAGATAAAAGAAAGAAAAAGTGATATTATTCCGTCAGCGCTCGGGTGCTTCCGTGACCGGCCCGATCGTTGTCGACGCGAAGTCACGGAAATTAGGTGCGTCATCTATAACAGTACTGATGTTTGAAACCTTCATGTGACCCTACTTGTGAGTACCTGATTAAAAAAAATTGGGGGATACTCATGCCAACAAAATAGAACCCAGTAAGTGAAAAAAAAATCCAAACCTGCTGATTTCTACGAATTGCATTTATTATTTCGATTCGTTTTCTTCAGATTTTTGTCTTCATTAATGTTGTGAACTATGAGACCTCACCCCCCAGGATAACGAAGGCTATTAAGAAGAGGGAAAAGTATTTTCATCGACGTGCAATCGAAACACTTGTAAGAAATTACGATTTGCAGTGTGCCAAAATGTGCTGGGTTTTATGTGTTTATCACCTCACTCGTTACGTCCAACAGGAAAAAATACATGCCGCACATGGTCGTTTATTTCAGAGGGTAACTGGTTCATTCTTCATCGCCATGACACGTTGATATTCATATTTTTACGATGGGGCAGTTTATATGCTTTGTCGTCTTCAGTTGCATCGTTCATTTATGGTGATTCTTTTCCTATATTTAAATATGATTGTAATTGATAATTTGTGTATGTTTTGTAAAAACTTTTATTCACACTAAACAAGGCACATTGCCACTGAGATGTAAGGGGCTACTCTTTGGCCTTTTGGCTAAGATCAAAATGTAGTATCTGTTCCGATGGATACTACACCCCATAGACTGGTATTGTCTTGGCCTTTGGGTCTTGATTTACGCCGGTCTATGGGTCTGTCCTGTGCAGTTCTAGGAGGTCCACCCTCCCAGGCTTCGCCTCCCCTCTTTGGGGAGGAGTAAGTTTATTGCTTACTGCCTGAGGCGCCCCTACCGGGGAATGCCGACGGGGCTGCCCAGGCAATTTTTAAACCCCACTTTCCCGACCCGACCATGGGTCACATCTTACTTGTGGGAGTAAGATAAAAACTGGCCTTGTGCCTAACTCCTGGAGAGGAGTAAATCAATACTCTAATTAGGGGCCACATTTATAGGGGGCATCCTAAGTGGAGAGTTGGACAGCAAGATGTTTGTTCACATTACATCTAAATTTCTGCATGTTGGTACAGTCGGGGAAACAGAGAACAGGGAGGGAATTCCAAAGGCATGTGGTCTGAGAGTTTTAGAGTAGAGTAAATTTTTCCGGCATCTGGGGCCCTCTACAGTAAAGGGGTGGGGTTTTGCTGCAAGTCGGGTTTGTCCATGGTATTTACATTGAAATGGTATAAATGAAGTGAGTCCGTCGTAGCACATTTCGTGGAAGTACTTGTAAAACAAGCGCAGGGATGCAACACTGCGGCGATGAGACTGGCTGGAGCTTGGTAGACAGTGCAAGGTCCATTAAGTTAGAGACTTTTTTGCACCCTGTCCAAGAGGGAGAGACTAGTGTTTGGTACATCAGCCCAGATGTGGCAACACTACTCTATGCATGGTTGAATGGTGGATTATAGAAATATAGGATACTGACAGGTAGAGGGAGGTCATCTTCTTTGCAGCAGATTTGGCAGTATCTTCTCTATATTTATTCCAATTCATGTTGCCGGTAAATCTTAGACCAAGGATGTTGGGCTCTCAGGAAGGCTACTATCAGCTATAGCAATCGGTAGTTGGTAAGGTTTCATATAATTGTTAAAGGAAAGGAGTTTTGTCTTGGTAATATTAAATGTAACTATCCATGTTTAACCCCATTCTACTACAGAGTAGGGTAGGTTGATTTGTCACTTTTTTTAGAAAATCAACGCTGCTACGATGGCGAAAGCTGGGGTTTGGTGTTGTGAGAACTGATACCAAAAATTAGATTCCTAACTGTAAAACTTAACTGAGCATTTAGTTTTAAAGATCGGGTACGAAAATGTTCAGAAATACCTAATTTTTGCAGGATTTTGCTGACAAATTGACTTCAAAATTTTACTATTTCACTAATAAATCCAGATAAAATTGATAGTTTTTGTTAGATACAACGAATGGAAAATATGTTCAAACCAGAATTTTAAGTATGAATCACCGCTAGTAAACTATGTTATTTTTTAACTGTATTCAATAAACGAGAACTGTAAAAATTGTACTACATTACAAAAAAAGACTAAACACTTTCCCTTTAGAAATGCCTGCAGCATATTACCAAAGTAGTCGCTGGTCACCACTTAAATCATTCATTACCTCAGAGGACCACTAATACTATGAAATGCGACCTAGGGAAAATCCTGGTAATTAGTTCCACAAAGTTCCATCAATTAAGTTAAAGATGGATCTAAATGGCAGTTCATTTTGATGAGTGGTATGTAACTTCCTTTTAAGTTTTTTCTCCAAAGCTGTAACCATCCCTGTTTCACAACCAGTGTTTGTACTGGTATTGTCAACCAAAATTGCCTTAACAGTATTTACACTGTTGTACTCTTCTAGAACAGCAGCAACATCCTTTACTAGAAGAACACCAGTTGCACCAATGTTGGATATCACTCTATAAGCAAGATATTTACTTGCAGTTCCTATCTCTCTGGTAAATGCTAAGTGGCGCTCTGGTCCCTTGCTTTTCTTAATCATTTTTTCACCATTTCCCCTGTAACCTCCTTTTAATACAAAGTGTCCTTATCAACTCTGCAATCAACTCCAATGCAGATAAGATGTTCATATTCCTGGACATGTTTTTGATGACTGGTTACTTTCACTCTTGTCTTTTCCCTATCTATTTCTGATTTATCTATAATAATATCTTTTAAATTAATGGTTGAATGAAGAAGACGCATGTGTTGTAAGTCTAATAGAAAGGCATTAGCAAGACAAGCCCCAAGGTTAGAAGATATATCATCTCTAATCAGTTCCATAGAATTTCTAGGGACTTTTAAAAGACTGTAAGGTCCCTTAGACTGTCTCCCTGGCTCAAAACTGTCATCGGTTGTTTCTTCACTGGAAGATGTCTGTGAAAAGATTTCTGATGTAGAGGAAGCAACATGTGAAGATCCTTGTTGCTGTCTTTCAATCTACCTGTCTAATCTATCTGCTTCAGCTGAATCATTTTTGTATTTTTGACAGCATCTTTGTCAATAGGTCCAAGTTGGAAACTGCCTTTTGGTTCGGTTATCTCTATCTGATCTTTTACATATTCTCTCTCTTCAATGGGAATCTGAAATTTCAAAATGTGTATGTGTTTAGTAACAGATCTAGCATACATGACAAATATTAAGGAAAATATCACAATATTATTTACTAGAAAAAGGAAGATATTCAGAAGTAAATTCATATTTTTCAATTAATTTAAATATAAAAAATTAGGACATAAATTAGTTCAAATTAAAAAATGCAAACAAAAAACAACCGTAGAAGTAATATTACCTTCTTGTTAGGAGGATAAGTGCAGACTATATGCCTTGTTTGGCAATTTTGTGTATTGCACTTTACAGCAAAGTCATCACATCTTAACACAGGCAGTTTGCAGCAACATGAAGAAATATCAAATAATTTGTCCAGCTGTTCCTTAATTATTTTCACTTTGGATGCAGTAAGAGTTTTCCTGTTAATAAGTTTGGCCTTCTTGAAGCAAAATACTTTCACCTTCTGCCCTATATAATATTCCCTTAACAAAGGTAATTGTGGGTTCACTGCTTGCCAAATATTGATTATTTCCTTTGTAATCAATTTGGAAATATCATTATTTGAAAAGTGGGGATAAGTATTTCTTGAAATAACTAAACTGGATAACTTGTCGTAAAGTTGGGGGTTCCGTTTTATCCAAAGGACAAGGTGGACCACAAAATCTTTTGGAACTCTTACTGCGAATTAAAACAGAACGTCGTTTTACAGACATTTTCATCTGAAAAAAAAGAAGAAAATAAATGAATAAGTCTAAAACAGTTTGATTTATAATATCTTCTAGTTTCATATTAAGAAAATGCCTGACAATTATAGTAAGGAGTGTTGGTTAGCTTTAATAATAGTGTGTTTTAGTTAGGGTTAGGCTGCATCTAAAATTGTGGCTTGAAATTACAGGACCATTTAAACAGACTCTCAATACTGTTTGAGTTATGGTAAAATCCTTTTTTTTCTTTTTTTACCCAATATTTTAGATTTTAGAGGTTTATTATAATTGTTAAATGAAAGGAGGTTTGTTTTGGTAACATTAAATGTAATCATCCATGTTTAGCCCTCTTCTACTACAGTGTGGAGGTCATTTTCTAGGGGTTCAGCCATTGCTTCGGATATGTACTTAAACATCAAACTAGTCCGTTTATCAGATTCATTTTTAAATTACTGAGCACGCAATAATAACGTGACATTAGCAATCAGGTGGAATGTGACACAAATCTTTTTATCAATTAGATTTTATCTTTAATTTAAAAAGTGTTTATGCTTTGGTGTTTTGCAGTCACCGGTTCCTGTCATACACGACTAAATAGCAATCATATTTAAATATAGGAAAGAACAGCTCATGAAATGTAAAAAAAAAATACCTGATGAAGATTGGAGAGCACATCGGCTGAAACATGATAGAAATGTATATGTCAACATTAGTGAAGAGAATAGTTCAACGAAAAAAACAACATGTAAATAATTTTTAAAGCATTTGTAGCAGTTACCTCCTCCTTTCACACATAACTGCACCGGTTGGCCGTTAGGTGTCGCTTATTCACCGACAGGTGGTGCTGAAAAGTGACACCAGAGTTATCTGCCCTTCTGAGTATAAAAACCGGTGTAAACGAAAAATCACCCTCTTATCCACTCAATCAGCCTCGCAGAGACGTCCCCTTGGCACCAGCTGGGACACATCGCCGAGAACACCGGCGAGGAACCCGGAAACGCTCTTTCTACTGCTACCGTCGCCTCACTCGAAGACTACTACCATCTTCACTTGAAGAAACCCCACGAGCAGCCCGGAGAACCATTATATTTTTCCTCTTCCTCAACCGGACACTGTCTCACTCTCTGCTACCTATACCAAACGGTAGAGGTAACCCTCTGTTCAATAAACCCCTTTTTTGTTGCCTGTTACTCAGTTGTTCGTTCAATTCATTTCGTGCGATAAATGTAAGGAATGGACAAACACCCCCCTTCAATTACACATTCAGCATTAGTGGTAATGTTACATAGCCCTTGATGATGATGTGTCAACCTCTTTTTCTTTTGCGTTAGGATTGAAGCTGCTATCCGGATACCTTTCTTTAGGATGTGCTGGTACACTCCTGAAGGAGACGCCGACCAATTTTCGCTTAAAATCTATTTTAACTTAACAAATGATTGCTTGCAACAATTTCTGTGTCATGTGTCTGTCTAAGTGTGCGAACTATGAAAGCTTGCACGTGAGTGCATTGTTTCAAACGTGACTTTGTTATTGAGGTCACAACGTCTAATCGACATTCCTTTTCAAATTGAAAAAATAAAAAAATAAATGAATAAAAAAATTTGAAAAATATAAATTTAGAATTTAATGAAAAGTTAACGAACATTTCATGCAGGGCCATTATCCAACACAATGTCCAGGAATCCTGATTGATGAAAGCGGTCTTTTTCCGGTTCAATCGAATTAGGCCAATATATGATTAATAGACACTATGTCAGCTCAGTATCAAAAAATGGATACAAAATCTGAGCCGTGAAAATGTTTTAAGTTTTTTACACACTTTTTGGCCACCTTTTGTCAGGTGTGCCAATGCTGAAGGACTGGAAAAAAGCCATTGAAAAGAAGTCTCCTGTGTCTGTTTGAATTAGTGAGATGACAATAACGATGAGGTTATACACGCCTTAGAGATGCTACAATATCTGACTTCAAATCCCTTCTATAACACATAAATAAAACTAACCAATCAAATATCGAGCTGAGTATTTGGGGCCATAGCTGATCTTGAAGTCAAACCTTGTCGAACGAACCTAATAATCTGGCTGTAATGTGTAACCGTAATCCTTATATTAATGCTATAACTTAGTAAAGGATGATTAAAAATAAGATATCAGTGCATTTCCTCAGTAGAATTTCATTTAAACAATTTATGCATTTATCTTCTGAGAAAAAGCGATATCTACACTTAAAGTGCTGTACGAAAACATATCCCATCCATTCACTATGGAGGTCCCCAGATGCCGGAGAGCTTTATACTCAAATAGCTTCTTTCCTCGTGCTGCTGGCC
Organism: Sepiola atlantica; assembly: GCA_963556195.1. NCBI lineage: Eukaryota > Metazoa > Mollusca > Cephalopoda > Sepiida > Sepiolidae > Sepiola > Sepiola atlantica. Next base: position 87,403,637 of record OY744517.1, on the reverse strand, counting down.
TCTGGAACTCCCTCCCTGCCCCGTTGTTTCCTCGACAGTACAGACATGCAGAAATTTAAAATTAATGTAAACAGACATGTCGCTGCGCAGATCCCAGTTTAGGTCGACCCCCTCAACCTTCTCCCCTTTTCTTTCTTCTCAGTAGCCCCTTACATCTACAGTGGCGGCTTGCCTTGTTTGGGGTGAACTAGGTTGAAAAATTTTTTTTTTTTAAATATGCCTACTCCTCTTTTTTACCTTCTACTTTCTTTCCTATTCTACTTGCAAACGCACAGTTATCTGTTTTTTTTGCTATCATTTAATTCAATCTTGATTGTGTTGAATATTTTCCAATTGGGGGAAAGCTGTTTTTGTTCCATCCTATACTCCACAATTTGGTTAACTTCTTGACAAATAAGAAATAATAAACAACCAGCAAAAGGAAGAATAAGTAACATTTGTTTGAACAGATTACACTGTGATGTTGAGACTCTTCCGCAATTAGTTTTGCTTAGTTCATGTGCTTGTAATTATGCCGGCGTTATATTGCAGTTGGTGCTGAACTTGCCGCTGAGTTAGAACAGAAGATAATGCCATTAATCGAATCAATGATTTTATTAGATTTTTTCTTCTTCTTCTTCCTGTTTTAATCCTGAACCGCGTGAACAGTTTTTTTTTTTAGGGTGGGGGGGAGGGGTCGGGGGTGCTTCGATTTTAATGGGATTTTTTTTTCTCAGTATTTGATACATTTTTTGGGGGGGAGGGGTCGGGGGTGCTTCGATTTTAATGGGATTTTTTTTTTCTCAGTATTTGATACATTTTTGGGGTTCTTTGATACAAGAGGAGCACGTGAGACACTATTTTCCTTTGGTTTAGGTCATATTTAAATACAAAAACAAAGAACAGCAGGTTCAATGAAAACGTATACCTGATGAAGGCTGTTAAGCATGTTATTTATCTTCCTCCCACAGCGGTAAGATGTGACACAAGGTCGGGAAAGTGGAATTTGAAAAGCCAGCACCCGAGAAGGTGAGCACTCTGGCCTACAAAAAATGCCTGGGCAGCCCCGTCGGCATTCCCCAGTAGGGGCGCATCAGGCGATTTGCAATAAACTAACCCCTTCTCAAAGTGTGAGAAGGCAAGGCCTGGAAGGGTGGACCTCCTAGAACTGCACAGGGCAGACCCATAGACCGGCTTGAATCAAGCCCTGAAAGCCAAGACAATACCAGTTTATGGGGGGTAGTATCCATCGGAACAGATACTACACTTTGATCTTGAAGACTGTTAAACATATCAGCTGAAACATGGTAGAAATATATAAACGTTGATGAAGGCAATAGTCCGATGATAAACAGTGTAAATAGGTTTTAAGATATTCAGCCTTAGTGATTGTTATATCCTCTGCCATAGAACTTGTCAGCCTCTCTTGGGTCAGGGTTGACGCTGCTCTCTCGATACCTTTCTATTGAGTGGGCTAGTACATACATGAAGAAGGAGACGACGACCAATTTTACTTAAAATATATTTTATTTAGTTTAACTGTGGATAGATCCATTTTCCCGCTCTAGCTGACCAGTACTAAGCCATGATTGACTGAGAATATCACGTGACATGTTAGAGAAAAGGACTTTTGAAATAGTGATTTAAGCTAAATCAAGATGGTGATAGACTAAGTTAAGTAATGGGTTGCTTTATTGATCTTTGTTTCTCATATCCACTTTGATAAGAAATAGATAATTGGACAATCTGTGAATGTATGGCACAGCCAACCAGATGTTTATTGTTTGTGAAATTGTCTTAATAAATTAATATTTTATGTCGTTTATTGTTATCAGACGAGAATAAATTTGACCCGTTGGGTCACCCAATGAGTTTGGGTTATATTGTTCGAATCAGGAAAAAGTGAGTTTTGCAAAGCCAATTAAATTTTAAAAAATGAAGATAAAACTCAGAATTAGTTGTTTATAATGGACTGTTCCTGTTTTCTAGTTAGTTGTATTGCTTTTGAATGTTAATAAACAGAGAGAGAGAGAGAGAGAGAGAGAGAGAGAGAGAGAGAGTGTGAGAGTGATAGACACCGTATATAATAAGAGCAGGTGTAGGGGTCAAAGAACGTGCAGTGAGAGAGGGTGAGAGTAATAGACAGAAACTGAGTATAATTAAGTGTAACTTAGTCAATGCTGGTATTTATTTTAATAAATATTGAATAAACTTAATATTAAAAAAAATATTTAATTTATCGTAGGTGCAAAATCCTCATGAACTTCTGATTGAATAAAAACTATTTTTATTATATAAAAAAAAATCCGTATTAAGATTTAATTCGATCATGTATAGTATGCTGTGTGATCAAGTTAAAACGAAAATAGAAAAACGTGACTTTCGTTTGTTTAATTTTTATTAAAATAAATAAAATCTTCATAAATCATAAACATGGCGTTCTTTTGTAAATTGTGTGATACTATCTCTGCACAAACTCCATTTTATTCAAATAGACTTCTGAATCTGAAATCTGAAAGCGATCTGTAATCGTCGGTCAGAGTTGAGAAAGATCATGTGTTAGTTTATTTAAGCAAAAAATATGCATTCGCAACAAGGTTTATTTTTAAACAAAAACAATCATCATGAAGTTTATCACGAATCTTTTTGGGGGAGAGGGTGGGTGGGTCAATTTTGTCAAAAACTTTTGGGCTTACCCTACGCTCACCAAAATACCTGATTCACTCTGTGGCTTGATCTTACTTAAAAGATCGCTAATTTGTTTTTAAAAAGATTTATTTATCAAAATTTCATCGTGGGGATTGGAACAACATATACAAATATTAAAAAAAGAAAGAAAAAAATGTAGGCTGGTAGGTCCTTCCCAACCCTCTGCTAAGTGTTAGGCCACTCATTGTTTTCCGGGTGGTCAAAAAACAAGTAGGTCGGTTTCTAAATAGGAGTTGGGGCTAAGTGGAATGTCAAAAATAAAACAGATTGGGGTGGAATATAGGAATGGATGATGTCCTCCAAGATATAATACAATAGTTTATGGGTGACCGGGGCAAAATAAATGTATGGAGGGCATCTTTGAAGGATCTCTAGTACCCCAAAACAAAACAAGGTCAGGACTGATTTACTCCACTAGCTAAGGATTTTGCTATGCAGGGAATATGAACTCGTAACCAGCTCTTTGACTAGTGGTGTACACCCACGTCCTATCGAACTGGATGTGAGGTAATCTCCTCCAATCGCATCTAATCCTTACTTTAAGCTGATGTTTAAAGTAGACGACCAGATCCTGATTGGAAACATGTCCACCCTCATGGACCTCGTCAAAGTGTGAAACTCATGTCACTATTCTAGCTACAGCTAGGAAGGCTAAAAAACATTATTTTCTTCCTGGCAGGGCTACGTTGTGAATGACCAATGCCTCATTTAGAACCATTGTGTGCTCTGCATCGATTCGAGCCGTTACCTCGCTAACATACTCCCAGAGTTGCACAAGTTTGCTGCAAGTGAAAAAGGCATGCTCAGCTTTTTCTCTTTCAGTACCCTTGCAGTGCAAGCAGTAAGGATCCGTCCTCACTCAATCTCTGGTCAGCTTATCATAAAGGAACAGCACAGGTCTGAGAGTACTCATAGTTGTTGAGATAATTTTGGCCTAGCGCCCAACTCCAATGAGAGCAAATATCCTCATCCGACGATCTCAGCCACTCCTCAAGCGGATCAAAAGCAGTACCCTCCACTAGATCCCGATATAGTCTCTTCCTGTGCCAAACAAGGGTCCTGGTCCCCGGCAGCGCTTTAAGCGTTGTTCGGCATTCAGTGTAAAACATGTTCCTCCCTGTCTACAACAGGATTCGACTGAGAATTCGGGTATGAGGTTAGGAAAGGCTTTCTCAACCGCTTTTCTGGGTCGCTCTTTGACAGAGGACGGATCTGTCAAAGAGCGGCCCAGAAACGCCAATCATTCGACATGTCTATGACTTGCCAGATCCGGTATTCCCAAGCCTCCCTCGCTTGAACTTTAAGTATAGACCTGTCTACAGACATATGGTTTCCTTTTCTTCGAATGAGAAAAGCGAGTGCATGAAAATGAAAAGGCGGTCCACAGGTAGTTCCTTTGTTCGGGTGTGTTATGCAATGTTATTTAACATAGTTAAGTTAACCAGATTGTGAAGGGCAGTTTAGGCATCAGATTGGTCATGAAAAAGCTTTTAAAGCTAGGCTTTGCAGGTAATTTTTGTAAAATAATTTCTAGGAATATCTGCAATTAACTATCTGGATGGGGAGATTGGTATGCAGGTTAGATAAATTGAGATTGTGAATGTTCGGTATGTTCATTTTTTTTCTATCCACCTCAAGCTATCTTCCAGCTATGAAGAGTGTTAAAACCAACTAAGATAGTGATCCGGTTCATGACCAACTGACCATGAGTCAAAATAAATTTACTAAGATATAACATTACGTTGGAATCGATTCAACTTGTCAGAATCACATAACACTAGATACATGACGGTCGGGATCACACCACACTAGCACCAATATTTCCTTAGCTTAGTTTGGTGTACGATCATAATGGTGGAGTATCAAGCGATTAAAGATTGCACTTCCTTGCAGTAGTTTGTAAAACTTGCTTGTTAGCCATTGTTGCTCGTATTGATCAATTAAGACGTTCACTTATAAGAAATGCCATTTGATAAATGGTTTAATCAAACGACTAGTTATTCATAATTAATGACCAATTATTTCCAATATCTGCTTAATGAAACGCATTTAAACAATTATGTGGTTTGTGCATAAGTGAGGATGGTTAAAATTACTTTTAATTTGAATATCTTGCAAGTAAAATATAATGTTGCATTTACTTTTTTCTTTTTTTTTGTCTTTTTCGAAAATAATAGTACAGTTTTAATGATGTTAATCACAAACATTCTACTTCATTATATATACAGGGGTTAGACAAAAAAATTGAAACACCTTGAAATTTTAAATAAATTTGTTTTAATACGGTGTAGGACCCCCTTTTGCATCAATAACTGATGGAAGGCGACATGGAATAGATTCATACAAGCTTTAATGTTTTCTAGAGGAATTTTGTACAATTCTTCAGCTAAAACCATCTCTAGTTCTTTCAATGATGAAGGAGGGGGATATTGGCTTCTCACTTGTTTTTCTAAAATACACAAATGTTCAATAATATTTAAATCTGGGGATTGTGGTGGCCAGATTAGATGTTCTACTTCATTTGAATGTTCTTCGTGCCATATAGTGGGAGCATTATCATACTGAAAGATGGCATTTCTGCCTGGAAACGGTTCTATGACCATAAGATGAACTTGATCACCCAAAATTTTCAAATAATCTTGACTATTGATTCTTCCATACAGGGAAACTATAGGACCAGCGGATTTCCAAGATATAACCTCCCCCCAAATCATTATCAAACCACCTCTATGTTTACCAGTTGGAAGAAGGCAGTCTGGATTGACTGTTTGCAGACATACACACGGCCAAAGGTTGGAAATAGAGAAAAGATTGATTCTTCATAGAAAATTACATTCTTCCACTGCTCAGGGGACCAATTTTTGACGTTCCTACATCACTCTAAACGTTTTTCAACATTTGTGTTCGAAGCAGTGGTTTTCTGATGGCAGCCCTCCCATGAAATCCAGCCTTGTGAAGCTCTCAGCAAGCAGTTTTTGTTGAAACAGGATTATCCGGATGATTGTTAAGCTCTGCTGTAATTTTGGTTGCCGTGGTTTTGTGCTCTTTCTTCACAATCCTTACAAGGGTTCTACAATCTCTTTCAGACAGCTTCGGCTTTCTTCCAGAATTTTGTTTTAAGGATGATGTTTTTGTCCTCTTTTTCATAGGCTGTCATCATCTTCGAGACAGTTCCTCTCGATACGGCCACCATCTAAGCCACTTCCGTTATAGTAGCACCTGCCATACCGGGACCAACAATATGCCCTCTTTGGAAATCTGATAGATCTGTCATTAAAATGTTTCTTACTAATATGCACTATTTGAAATAAAAAATAATTAAACGAATTAATTTAGGGCAACAACAAGAATAAATTAAAAAGATGAAACGAATATTTTGGTATATTTTTTTTAAATTTTTATAGGTGTTTTTAAAATTGATTCAAAATTCACAAGGTATTTCCATTGTTTTGTCCAACCCCTGTATATAATACATTTGATGGTTTGTGGTAAATAGTATGTATTGAATTCAAAAGTTCTCAATACTATAAAAAGAAGAGCAGTTATAAGAATACTATTATATATTCGTAGAATTTGGTATATTCGGACTAATGTTCCGATTTTGGGTGTTTTTATCACAACGTTTCGGCCGATGTATCCTCCGGCCTTCTTCAGGTGTACAATATACACTGCACCACGGATATAGTACTAAGTATGATTCAGTTCTAAGTGACAGTCATCTTAAGGTTGAAGGTTCAATCCTCAGTGCGGGCGATACGAAGAATTGTGAATTACTAAAGACTTCTTCCCAGTCATGGCAGATGAAACGAGAGCATGCTACCCCCGTGGATTTAATAAAGGGTTCCGTTCGAAATTCCGTCCAGATTCCCGAGTTCAACAGAAAGATTCCCGAGTTCAACAAGGTCGGAGGTTACATTGGTCGAAACGTTGTGATAAAAACACTGTAGATGAGAACAGTAGTCCGAATATACCAAATTCTACGAATTATCGACCCTCATCTAAAAAATTTCGAAGCAATATTATATATGGTTTACATTGACACCGCTGAGGTTTTAACCTTATGGTTTCTTCAAAGCCAAATACCCTAATGCAACAGCATAAACTTATTTCTTTTCAAATATTCACCTACGGAAATCAAAATTTGTGTCATTCGGACTACTATTCTCATCTTGACTGTTATATTCACAACTTTTCGGCCGGTTTAACTTCTGACCTTCATGTGCATCTTGAGCCTATATGGAATTTCCAACTGAACATGGCCATGTGGCATAACGGGTAATACGTTGGTTTACAATCAGTTTTATGTAACAGTCTTCTAGACGTCACATGTTCAATTCTTACTACAGGCGATAATAATGAAGACTAACATAAAATTAACAGTTCTATCTGGTCATGGTTGACGGAATGAAAACACTCTACCCCTATGTATTAAATAAAGAGTTATTCAAAATTCCACATAGATTCCTATGTTCAAAAAGATTCTCCTGAAGAAGGTCAGGTGTTCTCTATTATTCACTGTTGTTCCCCATTCTTCATTAGCGCCATTTGCAGGATGAGTTTTTGAATTAAACAGGTCACCTTCTTTTTTTATTCCACTTTATTTACTTATTCTTTGATTCTTTAAAAAATGAAGATTTCCAGTTTTATTTCACTTTGCATATTCAATGAAGTGGTGGCATAGATTAGAAAGCAGTGAAAGTCAAACTCCAGAAATGACGTAAAAAGGAAGTATGTAGCAAAAACAACAACAAAAAAAAACAGCATTACCTTGTTATGTTTTTCTTTGGAACAAAGCAGACGTATTTTCGATGGTCTCCTTTCCTCTTCCCTGCGAGAATGGGAGACTAATACTGTTAAATCGGCCCATTTAGCATAATGGTTATAGTGTTTGCTAATGAGCCAGTTGTCTGGGGGTAAATCTTCACTCGAGACATACCAAACACTCAAGATACGGTACTTGATTTCTCCTTGCCTAACACTTGGCATTATAAAGTAAGAATAAAAGTGAAGTGGAGCAACACCGGAGTTCGAACTTGAATCACTAGATAATGAAATGGACGACAGCTATTGACTATAAAGATATTGTGCTACTGGCTGAGTGTGTTCATTATGGGTTTGACCATTGTGTTTGTGGAGGATAAGGCAATATCAAAAGAATGACGAAGTCTATCCATACATAAATATATCAGTTTTATTGACAACTTATTAGGACAACCAAAAATAAAGAGTTGGTAATAAATGAGAGCTCACTGTCCAGAAATTAAGAAGGTAATTTTTTAGTGTGAGGGAAGTTGAATAGCCATGTTTGTTTTGGCTGTGAGTGTATGTGTGACAGTGTGTGCAAAATGGGTAGGCATTGTAGATGTGTGTGTATATAATAGCTTGGCGCTGTTTTGTCAGTGAGAGTGTGTATATGCTTGCCTTTGTGGATTAAGTAGTTTTTAAATGTCTATTGTGCTTTGGGTCTGAAAGAAATACCTGAAAAGAGAGAAAGAAAGTTGTGTGTTTGTGCTTTTATGTTATGTGCGAAATTAGGAAGTGAATGTTCTTGTGCTGATTAAAGATTTTGTCCAATCGAGAGTCGATACTTAAAAACAACATTCGTTGATGCTGCTGCTGCTTCCCATATAGTAACGGTTGTATTAAAGTCAGGTGCCCTCTCTTCAAGGATGACTCAGTAAAATTAGTACTTATTAACTCTATACAGAATGTGTATTAACTATTATCGGTTACTTATCGAATTTTGTTGACTTTTTCTTCTTTGTTTGTATAATGTATCTTGATTGCATTTGGTTATTAAATACTTGGTACTTTTACAGTTTATGACAAAATCTCCGGCAACTTCGTCTCGGTATGTTCCGGCAGGTTACATAAGCAGCCGGAAAAAACCGACGCAAAGACTGATAGACGATAAATTCAAAACGCGGCATTGTAGTCACTGTATGTTTAATTATATTAAAAATATTGTTTGTTTTTTTTGCAAGAAAAATTTCAAATAAATGATCTTTTTTGTTCTTTTTTTTGCCAAAGAAAATAAAACTAAACAACTGGTTACGGTATTCTGGGGTTGTTTTTACGACAAAAACATAGGGAAAAAAACTGTTATGAATAAATTTTTTTTCGTTAAATCTGTTTTTTAGGGAGGGGGGCTTTTTCTTTTAATTCTGAAGGTTTTCTGATGCAATGAGCGCAGACGAAAACGAAGCAGAAGGGGTAGAATAAGTGGAAGGAAGATGGTCTGCTATCTGTGCTAATATGGAGACAAAGGGGTTGCTTCGGAACTTCTGTCTCCACAGATAGCTGTCAATGAGGTCCCTGCTCGTACCACACTCTTTTGTTTTTTTTGTTTTTTTGCTTCCTTCCACATTCTCTGTAAGTTATTTGTAGTAGTCCTTGTTATCAGGTTGACGAAATTTTGACTATGGTTGACCACCAGGTGCTCCTACCCTTTCTCTCCTAACTTGTTGTATGCCTGCCAACAGTCCGATATCACTGTGGTACCAAGCAAGACGTATTTCTTGAGTATGGGAAGGAGGGTTTCGGCATTCCTGTTAGTACTGTCACCAGGAAATCCTACGTCTCTGCAGGGTCATATCTTCCAAAGACCCAGAGTGGCTGGAGAACCCTGCCAACGTTTCCTACGTTTGAACAGAGATTCATCTATCTCAACCGTATACCCTGGGCCTCCAATTTGACAAGGGTTTCTTATGAAATGTTAGTCGCAGACCTTCCACAGAAAATTCTTCCAATCAGTTACGGTGGTTTTTGATCCATTGCCACATTCCTGGCACAAATTTTTTACGATTGCCATATCGTGGGACTACAGGTATATCACCTTCAGTATTTGAACAACGGCCATTTGTGATTTTTGCCCATCCTCTGTATTTTGTATTCATGCATCGCCATGCAAACTTGCCATAAGCGTCTTCCTTTCCATCATCCTTCACATATAGTGGCACTTTTGCATTTTTATTTATTTTTTTGCTATAAGATGTCTTTCTTGATAGAAAGCGATGACTCCTTTGGGAGATTGGATATATTGACATAGCGTGTTGAAATTAATTTTGGGTTTAAAAAGTTTTTATTGAGTCAATGAATTTCACGATTTTATTGAAACTTGTCGTCTTCTGACAGCTGATTGGCTGATCGCTTCGGCATCTTCTGGCTGCTTATGGAAGATGCTGACACGAAGTTGCCGGAGACTGGGTTGTAAACTGCACAAGTACAAAATACTTATTATTCTACATTGAAGTTTTTTTTTGATTAACTGTATTATTTCCATGTAACTTCCCAATATTTTCATAATTTTTGTTTGCACTGCACCTGCTGGTGATAGTTTCCCTTTATTTTGAAATTATATTTTATTTTGCTTAAATTTAACCCTAGTTGTGGCTTCACAGGCAAATTCAAGCGATAGCTATGGTGTTAAACATAAACACCGGTCTAGGAGTTTCCATTGACTTTTACTATTTTTGATGTATAATGTATCTTAATTGTATTTCGTAATTAAGTTCTTATTATTCTATATTTGAATTTCTTCTTCTGACTATTTGTAATTTTACGCAAGAAATTCAACTGAAATACAAAACAAACCAGCATGAAAGTTTTGTATTTGTTTTTTAATGAAAAAAAAGGAAACCTTTTAACTTTTACATGTTGTTCTTTCTTTTTCATGAAGGAGTTCGCTAGATGAAGTCTGAAATTTTTTTTTTTTTTAAACATCTGATTTAGATAATTTGGTAGTTTTGTTTGTAAAAAAGAAATACAGCTCTCAAAAAGAGGAGGGGGTCGGGATTTTGTATTGAATCTTTACTGATGCAGCTTCCCAAAAAATCGTGTTTCACCGTCCCTCTCCCTCTCTCTCTCTCTCTCTTTCTTTCTCTTTTTCTCTCTCTTTCTATCTCTCTCTCTTTCTCTCTCTCTCTCTCTTTCTCTCTCTTTCTTTCTCTCTCTTTCTCTCTTTCTTTCTCTCTCTTTCTCTTTCTCTCTCTCTCTTTCCTTCTCTCTCTTTCTCCCTCTCTCTCTCTCGATCTCTCTCCTCTTTTAATAGTATAAACAGTTAATGGCTACAAAAAGGAAGTAACATGAAACTGAATAGAAATTAACAAAACGTGAGGGAGGACCTGCGATGCTATTTTAGATACAAGTAAATTGCGATTAAATTTATTGAAAGACAAAATTGTAAAGCACATTTGCAGGTGAGAAAAGATAGGAAATAATATTTGATGGAGCAGATTCTTATTTTGAAGAATTTATTAAAAAAAAAACTCTTTTTATTTCATAAACTTTTGAAATGCAACAGATTAGGATCTGTTTCGGAATTTTTTTTAGATGAGGATTGTTAATTTGGATTATTCGAACAATGATTCTCATCTCAGGTGTTATTTCATAACGTTTCGGCCGATGTAACCTTCGACTTTAGTTGCATCTTTTTGAGCTTGAGGATCTTTGTCGAAATCAGGAACCTATACGCAATTTCGAACTGAAACCTTTATTTAATGGGGGTTAGACCCGTGGCATAACCGTTAAAGACGTTGATTAACGATCAGTTGTAAATGAGAGTCTTCTAGAGGTTGAAGGTTCAATCCTTACTACAGGCAATAATAACTAAGAATAACATAATAATTAACACTTCTGCGCAGTTATGACCGACGGAACGAGAAAAATCTACCCTCATATATTGAATAAAGAAGTCCGTTCGAAATTCCATAAAGGTTTCCGAGTTAGACATAAAGATTCCCGAGTTCGAGAAGATGTACCTGAAAAAGGTTGGAGGTTACATTGTTTGAAACGTTGTGAAAAAAACACCCAAGCTGAGAATAGTAGTCCGAATATTTCGAATAATACAGATTGGCATCTATTTTAGATGCGTCTACACATCTCTATAAGAGGCTTAGTCTGTCAGTATGCCATATTACATTACCTCCCCTCTCAGGAAAGGTATAATGTCTTACAAGTCACAACCAAATAAAATACGTGGACGTTCAAAAACATAACTCAGGTTGAACTACAGCAATCCTCCATGACTGAGGCATTCATTCCACGATCGGCTCCAGAGGTAAATTTTCGCTGGAATTTAAGTTGGATATAATAGTACAAAGAAAAGAAGAGTTCAAAGAAAGGACCTTTTATTGTTGTCGTCCTTGCCTTCTTTTCTGCCAGCAGCGGGGGTGGGTAGGAGGATGTTCCGGTCACGGATTTTTGGGGATGTGAGCTTCATAATTTATCGTTTATATTAAGACATCTCCACTCATGCTGTTCGCTTCAAAAACTCCCAAACGACTGTCGACTCTTGTAACCCCCTCCCTTAAAGAAACATCACGTTTACTTCTAGCTATCAGGTTGAGGTGACATTTGAGCGCATACTCGTTAACCCCATGACTCTGATATCCTGTGTATGTGTGAACGCCGCCCTGGGAACCCGAATCATCAGATATATATATATATATATATATATATATACTAGCAACGTAGCCATTACTATTTAATAGTCATACTTCAGTTTAAAATAGCATTTTCATCGCTTGAATGGACACATCTTAGTTTAGATGCATACAAGCATTGAAACGAAGACGTTCTGTGTGCCATGTTTAAATCTGAAATTGCGTTTTACTTGATCTGTTGCTCTCACGTTTGTAGCAGTTACCTCCTCCTTTCAAACATAACTGCACCGGTTGGCCGTTAGGTGTCGCTTTTTCACCGACAGGTGGCGCTGAAAAGCGACACCAGTTATCTGCCTTTCTGTTTATAAAAACCGGTGTAAACAGAAAATCACGCTTTTTTCTGTTAAATCGGCCTTGGCAAAACAACAACCAACACACGTTTCCTTACCAACACACGAACTGTTCACCACGGCGAGACATTCAATTTCTTCGTGGATACATTAGGAGACCTTCCACTACATACAATTCTCGGTAAGAGATTCTATTTCTTTGCATACGCATCCAGAGACTTTCTACCTTCATGTCTTTGTATACACAATTGAGACTGTTTCTGCACGATATATGTTCTACATACAACACATATATACACATTTGTTGGCTACTAGCAGATCAAATCATTAGTTGGCTACTAGCAGATCAAATCATTAGTTGGCTACTAGCAGATCAAATCATTTGTTGGCTACTAGGAGATAAAATCATTAGTTGGCCACTAGCAGATCAAATCATTAGTTGGCTACTAGGAGATAAAATCATTAGTTGGCCACTAGCAGATCAAATCATTAGTTGGCTACTAGCAGATCAAATCATTAGTTGGCTACGAGCAGATCAAATCATTTGTTGGCTACTAGCAGATCAAATCATTAGTTGGCTACTAGGAGATCAAATCATTAGTTGGCTACTAGCAGATCAAATAATTAGTTGGCTGCTAGCAGATCAAATCATTAGTTGGCTACTAGGAGATCAAATCATTAGTTGGCTACTAGCAGATCAAATCATTAGTTGGCTGCTAGCAGATCAAATCATTAGTTGGCTACTAGGAGATCAAATCATTAGTTGGCTACTAGCAGATCAAATCATTAGTTGGCTGCTAGCAGATCAAATCATTAGTTGGCTACTAGGAGATCAAATCATTAGTTGGCTACTAGCAGATCAAATCATTAGTTGGCTGCTAGCAGATCAAATCATTAGTTGGCTACTAGGAGATCAAATCATTAGTTGGCTACTAGCAGATCAAATCATTAGTTGGCTGCTAGCAGATCAAATCATTAGTTGGCTACTAGGAGATCAAATCATTAGTTGGCTACTAGCAGATCAAATCATTAGTTGGCTGCTAGGAGATCAAATCATAACATGCAGCAATTCTATTCATTCTCTCTTATGTCACTTCTAACATCAACTCCGTTCTAACTCCAAAAACAAGCTGTCAATCAAGTCCTTTGAATATAGTAAGCTCTAGTTTAAACATAACTGCTTTGGAGACAGATCATGTGAATGATTTACAGAAATTTATGAAATATTCAACCATTACTCAGTAATGTCTTTGTCTCATCTTGAGAATACAATACTTCCAGTACATCTTTAACATCACTGTATGGGCCCGTTGCCAAAAAAAAAAACATGGTAACAATTTGCTGTTCAGACATCTGCATTCATTTGACCATATTCTACGTTGTCATGTTGATGAATTTTCTATCTAATCTGTGGTGCTCAAGCCACCTCAAGATTGAAAGTGTCGATGAGGATAGTTCAAAATCGGGTCAGCAGCATTGAAAGCTGACTTGGAGGCAGTCATTTGTACACCAGAATGCTAGGAGCTGCTCTTAACATCTCCTGGAGGCAACACCCCATGAGAGAGCAACTCTACAGAAACCTTCCTCGGAGTTCAGCCCTGATCAAAGAGAGAAGAACCAGATTTGCTGGTCATTGTTGGAGGGTTAAGGATCATATCATAAGCTATGTTCTTTTGTGGATGCTAAAACAGGGATGTGGTTCAGTGGGGAGACCACACAGAACCTACATGAAATAACTAGTTGAAGACTCACAATTAACCTATGAAGATCTACCTGGTTTGATAGCAGATAGAGCATGATGGCATGAGAGTCAGGAAGATCCGTGATGCTACCAGGACTAGATGATAATTAAAAAAGGTTCAAGAACTTCTGACATCGAGAAGAACAGCGCATTGATGGTGCTGATTCTAAATCTGCTGTTAGTTTGGCTCTTAAATCAATCGTTTAACTGTGATGCCGTGATACACATACACATAACTTTGCTGTATATATATATATATATATATATATATATATATATATATATATATATATATATATATATATATATTTATTTTGGTACAGAAAAATTAGTACAACATTCCCGAAACAGATGAAAACAGAAGCTGAAGAGAGCCGGATGGTTAAGTTCTTCCGTGCTTGAAACCGACGGTACGAATGTTGTACTAATTTTTCTGTACCAAAATAAATAAATATTAAGCTCTTAATTTTTAACTTTAATTCTTAATTAATCGAGCAGTCTGCTGGGATTTTTCCTGCTATATTACAAAGAAGTTATATATATATATATATATATATATATATATATATATATATATATAATTTTCAATTGCCTATTTAGTGTGTATATATAGATGGGGAATGCATGACATACTTTGATACTGTTCTTACTTGAATTGTGTGAATATCCGGATTTTTTTCCATTTTCTTCACATTGTTTTATTAGCAATAGTTTTTTTTCGTTATCTTTGTGTTTTTTTCTCCAGATGTGTCGATTCTTTAATTCTTTTTTTATTTATTTTCATTGATTTTTTTTTCCTTATTTTCTTCCGGCTACGACCATTTCCTGACGTGTAAATGTTAACTCGCGTTTTAGTCGAATCCATGCTCACTTCAACCGGTGTTTGACAGTAGCAAATTGAATATGTTGGAAGCTCACACAATGGCTATGGGTGTTCTTTGCTTCTCTTTCTTGTAGTCTTAAGGTGACGATGTTCTCTGGATAAGTTTCTCTCGCACATGTTCATACATGGAGAGGATGATCATTACATCTCAAAGCATATTTGATAATTCTTAAACCATAAGAGATCCATCTTCTTTAACTATGAATTGCTTCTGGCTAGATAAATGTTCAGAGAGCTCTGAGCATCATTATCGCCATCATCAACATTGTACTTACCGTGACTATATTTTCTCACTAAGACCAAACTGTAACTGATCTAACTTCAAATATTTCTATATCACATGATTATATTATCAAATGAACTATCTATCCTCGTATCAGACGATAAATGCACTCGGAATCAAACCTTGTTAATTATACCTAATTAACTTTATGTCTACACTTAACTTAAAAAAGCATATTACTGCTATATTATTATGTAACACAAGATAACCTTTGACCTTTTCGGTAAACGTTGGTACAATGTAGACTATTTAGTGGTATTTTATGGAACATGTATTATATTTAAGACAGCCACTTATTTACGTCATTTATTTATTTACATAATTATCTTACTCTGGTGCTATGACTACGTCTATTCCCCCATCTCCTTCCACCAATTCTTGTCTGATTCGCCCTGCATCACCAAACATGTGCTACTTCTACTTCCATTCCCTTTCTCCCACTATCGAAAACATTCAAGGCAAAAAAAAACAAGCAGGCAAGATTATCAGTTTTACTATTATATAGATAGAAAACTTCTCTGGCTCTTTCTCTTACTCTCTCGCTCTTTCTCTGTGTCTTACTCTCTCGCTCTGTCTTGATCTGTCTTACTCTCTCCTGTTCTCTTTCTCTTACTCTCTCTCCCGTTCTTTTTCTCTTTTTATCTTTCTTTTTCTTTCTCTTTCTTTTTTTTCTCTTTCTCTATTTCTCTGCCTTTTCATTCTCTCTCTCTCTCTCTTTATCTTGCTCTCTCTTTATCTTACCCTCTTTCTTTCATTCCTTCTCCCATTGTTCTCTCTCTTTCCCATCGCTCTCCCTCTTTCCCATCGTTACCCGCTTTCCCATCGTTAACCATCTTTCCCATCGCTCTCTCTCTCTTTTCCATCGTTCTCTCTCTTTCCCATCGTTAACCCTCTTTCCCATCGTTAACCCGCTTTCCCATCGTTAACCCTCTTTCCCATCGTTAACCCTCTTTCCCATCGTTCTCTCTCTTTCCCATCGTTAACCCTCTTTCCCATCGCTCTCTCTCTTTCCCATCGTTAACACTCTTTCCCATCGTTAACACTCTTTCCCATCGTTAACTTTCTATTCCATCAATCTCCCATCTCTCTTCCATCTTTCTCTCTCTCATCTCTCTTCCATCTTTCTCTTTCCCATCTCTCTCTCCCATCTCTCTTTCTCCCATCTCTCTCTCCCATCTCTCTTTCTCTCCCATCTCTTACTTTCCCATCTCGCTCTCTCTCTCATTCTCATCCCTCTCTCTCATTCTCATCCCTCTCTCTTTCTTTCCCATCTCTCTCTCTTCTCTCTTTCCTATCTCTTTCTCTCTTTATTATCATCTTCCTGTCTCTCTTTCCTATCTCCTTGTCTCTCTTTCCTATCTCCCAGTCTCTCTTTCCTATCATCTCCGTCTCTCTTTCCTATCTATCTGTCTCTCCCTTTCTTTCCCATCTCTCTCTCTCGTTCCCATCTCTCTCTCTTTCCCATCTTTCTCTCTTTCCCATCTCTCTCTCTCTTTCCCATCTCCCTTTCTTTCCCATCTCTCTCTCTCTTTCCAATCTCCCTTTCTTCCCCATCTCTCTCTCTCTTTCCCATCTCTGTCTCCCATCTTTTACTCTCTCTCTCTCTTTCCCATCTCTCTCTTTCTCTTTCCTATCGCTCTTTTCCCCATTAATCTTTTTCTATCGCCCTCTCTCTCTCTTTCTCATCACTCTCTCTCCTTTCCTCCCTTCGCTCTTCTATCTCTTTGCTCGCTCTCTCTCTCTCCTTCTCCTCTGTATCTCTCTTTGTTCTCTCCTCCTTCTCTGTCTCTCCTTTTCCTTTTTTCTCTCTCTCTCTCTCTCTCTCTCTCTCCCTTTCCTAATATGATCTTGTACGACCAAGAAGAGCCTTTCATATATCTCAACATTACTGTATACGTTTGTAAATCAAACACTTGCTGATAAAAGAAGGCTTGATATATAAGCTTATTATTTTACAACACATTGATGATACATTAATATTTACAGATTCTTAAAAATGTATCAAATTTTCTTTTTTCCTTACGATTTATCATCCTTCAATGAAAATCGGTGTTCCACTTTGATTTTAAATGTTTCCTTTTCTTTTCATTTTATGATTTGTATTCGGAAAGATTTTTTTATTTTATAACATTGATTTTTACAATTCTGCTGTAGTGGCAACATTTTCAGCTGATGGTTGAAGGCGTAGCCATATTTATCAGAGATAAAATTTATGCAATATTTATTTATTTAAAAGAAGAAAAAAGAAGAAAAATCTTCACATCTAAAAAGTGACTTGAATTATGAGAAGTGTTCTATCATAAATCTGCTTTGACACAGTACCCAGTTCGAATTGCTGTTCCTGTGAATATTGCGCACTCCTGATGACGGGGAGGGGCGAATACGTGGATTGTTCTGGTGACTAAAGTTACCCAAGGGGAGGAAAAAAAACTTTAGTATTTTTAATGTCAAATTATTGAAAATTATCACATTTTAAAAAAACGTTTCAAGTGATTGTGGCCGCCGCCACCCAAATGTAACACGAGAAATAATAAAAATTGATTACTTAAGGGTTCAAAAAGCTACAGAATAAAGAAAATATAAAGAGGGTAAAAAATGTTAATGCTAGTAGGGTCTCCTGGCGTTGCTAGGGTGGTTGATAGCATATAATAAGAGTTGAGAACATTCAGGCTAAAATAAAACATTTAAGTCAAGGGAATAGATTTTTTTTTTCTTTTTAATAGCGTACTAACCAAATACAACACGTTTAAATAACGCGCCATTTCTTTGTAACACATGTTATCCGCAATAGAGTATTTCAAGTAAATAACATCTGAAAGTTTCACAGGCCGGCCATATCACTAACTAAATAACTTTACCTCAAATTTTTGCTATTTTCTAAATTTTTTTTCATTTAACTTTCATTTGTCAATAAAAATGTCAGGCAAAAGTACAGAATAGTTAACTCTCGAGAACTCGTACCCCCCCCCCCAAAAAAAACCCACATAATTTATATAAAACGCATTAAAATGAAATTCTCTACCGAACTTGCATTAAAACTATGCAAGTTCGGTAGAGAATTTCATTTTAATGCGTTTTATATAAATTATGTTGGGTTTTTTTTTGGGGGGGGTACGTGTGGAAACGATATTTATAAGAGTTTTGCAAAACCCAATAATGTTCTGCAAAGCACAAAACAAAAACAAAAATTTTCCCCTACAAAACAACCAAACCAAACACCATGAATAAATACTTAAACATATAACGAACTTTTACAAAAAGGACTGGATTCAGCATTATATAACTGGAAAAGAGTTGATATGCCGTTAAACAAAACAAACAAACAAATCAAACACCATGAATAAGTATTTGGACATATAAAGAACTTGAAGCAGTTAAACTTTTACCAAAATGATAAGATTCGGAATTAAATAACCCGAAAAGAGTTGATATAACACAAAACAACAAAACCAAACACCAAAAATGATATTAAAATTCATAAACATAAACATTAAAAACAATGATATAAAAATACATAAACATTTAAAAGAAATGATTTTAAAATACATAAGCATTAAAAACAATGATTTTAAAATACATAAACATTAAAAGAAATGATTTTAAAATACATAAGCATTAAAAACAATGATTTTAAAATACATAAACATTAAAAGAAATGATTCTAAAATACATAAATACTAAAAACTAATGTTTCGGCACAAAATGCCCTATAAGAGGTTGATATGGCACAAAAAAAACTATTTTAATTGGTGAAAATGAAAATCAATCAATGAAAGGGAAATAACCCAACAAAAAAGTAGTTATCTGTCCAGACACATATAAATTAAAAAATGCAAACGTAAAAATTGTATTAAATAAAAATATAAAAATAAAAAGACAAGAATATAAAACAAAAACAAAAAAATGTTTTTAAGAATGTCTTGCAACAATATATTAGCAGGCACCCTCGGCATTGCCCATGAATAAATAAACACTTCTGTATTTCTACTCACAGCATGCTACCCCATATTACTATTTTTATAATTTATATAATTTTCAATTTTCATGTTGTAAATAAGATTTGCTGTTCATGGATGCCCGGCACGAACGCAGATGCAGCATTATTATTTTAAAACTCCCTAATACAAAATGAATGCCACCATTGGATTTTTCATAAAATTTGACTCTAGAAAAGTCGTATTTGCCTTCGTTTTCAATCGCATCCTTGGATAGAGAGAAAGACACTAGAAATATAATAGTATGACTACTATTTTAATAAGGTGTTGGGACTTGTCGTGTCTTGAAAGCCAATTCTTAATCAGGAAGAACTAATCTTATCATGCACATCAGTTATGAAGGTTTCAGTTATTGTTTCTTGTTATTGATTATAATTTCTGTCACACCAGAATTCATAAACAAGAGAAACCTAATCTATACGAAATTAATATATTATGAAAAGCTTCAGGCAAATGGGTTATCCATTTTTTTATTCCTACATTTTGTATAACAAGTAGACTTAACGATAACTATACTGTTTACCGATCAGATGGAGATTCTCTCTCTCAGCGGACGATTCCAGCTCTTGATAATCCTTTAAAGTCACTGAAAAGGGTTTAAAGAAAGAAAGAAAAAAAACTCCTCGCCCCGAGAAATCCTAAAAGACAAAATCGTTACTATTCTACTGGACAAGTTGAATGCGTCGTAATCCTTTTCTTGTTCTGTTCTTACTGAATCTGGGTTCTTTGAGACGTGAGAAGAATACAGAAGAGGATAATCAGGAATCCTTTTATTTTTCTTACAAAAATAAAGGAATGGAAAAAAAATTCTTCTTACACAAAATGAGTTTTTTTTTATTTGCGCACTAAGAAAGTTTTTGAAGAGAAAAGATAGAAAAGTTCTGATCAGAATTCAATCAAATTGATAATCTTTTACAATAGAAGATTGTTCCGAGATTTTATCTTTAGAAGTAATGAACTTTCTCTAATAATATCTTGTAAATGAAGTGTGAATGAAAATTGGAAAAGTATTTTGAAATCGATTTGTATTCTATCAAATGTTGACTAAAAGTGCATTGACCTGAGTAATTGTGGTGAAATTCATCTTTTACACTCCATAGCTTGAATGCAGCTTGTCCATTCCATTCATAAATGTAGTTGTCTCCATTGAGCAGCCTTGTCATAAGTTTGAATGAATTCAAAATTAACATAAGCCCACTGAGAGCTAAGACCTTGTGTATGGTCCAATAGTATCTCAATTGATTCGATGAGTCAACCTGGAACATGATATTTCATCACCAGAATGCATATCATGTTTCACTGTATGAACCATTTCAACTCTGACAATGAAATATATACTGATTGAAAGCAATGATTTCGCCCCAACAATCCATAAATACTATATAGGAAGTTAAACTATATAAAAATATATATTTTTTTATTATTAAAAAAAGAATATATGGATGTAGATACACACACACATATAGTAAGTTATGAAAATATATTTATGAACATTAAGCTACACAGAGGCTTCCACGTTTCATCCCCGGAGGGAATCGTCAGACTAAAATGCATGGAGTTAGTTTTGCCGTGTGTTTTTATATAAATGTCTAGCTAGTTAACCAATCAGATTCATTGTTGTTCTCTTAGCCAATCGTTGGGCTTCTCACAAACAAAGGTTCGGTTGATTTTATTTCCTATTCTATTGTTGTGTTTTCTATAGGATGTTTCATCATTGTTTCTTTGTTGTGTGTATATAATGGGTGACCTTATTTTAACACGCTTGTATTTCTATTTTAAGTTTTAATTTTTAAGTTTTTAGGTTTTAGTTTAGTTTTTTATTTATTTATTATGCATTGTTAACCTAAGGTAAATGTTATTCTGTGCAGGCAGTTGTTTGCTATTTCACTTCTACAGTTTAATAGGTTTTAAAGGTATTTAAAGTTTAGGATTTCAAATTTATCATTACGACATAATCTACACGGGTCGTCTAAATCTATACATGTACTGGCCTGTCATATTATTTTCATTTCAATTTTTTGTGAGCGTCCGTTTTCTTTGAGCTCCCAATAATGGTTTGCTAGTGCTGTTTTAATTCGGCATTCTTTGTTTGTAAATGTGCTGGTTTTAAAAATAGAGAGGTCATACATAGTTGTTACATGTACCGCTTTGTAATGAAATCACTAGCTGGAGCATGCAAACATGACCTGATACTTGTTACTCCAACAGGTACTACAAACGAACCGCTTAATGTACTGATTGTTTTTATACTGGGCTCTTTTATTTGCAAGGATGACAAAGTCATAGTTGGTGTTTTTTGCCTAAATCTAGTGGTCACGACTGCTAATAATTGTCTTTTTCTATTGCTATATGCTCATTCCACAAAGTTATAAGAAAAAGTCGCATATAATGTGAGGTAATACAGCAAAGGGTATAGCAAATCATCTCCAAATTTAGATCTTTGGAAAATCTCATTTATCTATTCTATCTATAGATATGGAGTAAACATTTTTCCCCTGTCAATTTGACAATAGTAAGAAAATAACCACATGCATGATAGGCTACACATTTCACCTCACAGCCAACAATAACTCCGAATGCAGGTTTCACGAAAAGTAATTAAATTTCCATTTCTAACAAAAAACATCAAAAATTAGTCCGAGATTTCCACCTCTCACAAAAACATCTTCGAAAGAGAGGGTAGCTACGATTATCTCTTTCTATAGAATTAGTCCTCACACTTACCCCATCGACACCGTGAGCTTTGTTTATAGAGGAGGAAAAAATTCACCGCACCGCCCGATCCATGATTCTGGAATTTCTATTCTGGAATTTTGTCTGCATGTAATTTACACGTTATTCAATAAACGCATTCTCTTTAAACGAACACATTAGACAACACCCATGCTGACAGGCAAGTAAATTTTAGGACAATGTACTTTTCAATTTATTTTTACCATTTTCGCTAATACATTTTTAAATCGACTTCTTTTCATAAGACATTACTCACATTTTTTATATTTTCATTTATGCCTTATCAATGAAATAATTATTTACTTACTTAAAAAGCAGTTATTCTTTTTCCTTTTTATTCACGTGAAAACAATTCAATTTTCAATCAAATACGATAACATTTATCATTCATTTTGTTATATACTTTTAAACTAATATATATATAAATATTATGTAAAAATCTATGGTTTTTACCATTATTTTTAGACACTCGCCGGTACTTATATCGATCTTGACCCAGTTTTTGTGAGTTTCTGGTCGGAAGCATTCGGCTATCCTACACAAACGCCCGAGAGATGATGAGCCGATTTGTACCAGACGACAATTTTGATACGGTGCTGCGTCCTATGATTTTAATGTTTTGCTTGTTTTGTTTTTTTTGTTGTTGTTGTTAGGGTTTAGAGTTAGGGTTAAAAATATTTATTTAACAACAGTAATTTCGCTGTTTTGCTTATTTTATTTGTTTTGTTGTTTAAAAAAATTCTTGCAAATATAACTAAAAATTATAGGACGAAGCAACGTATCAAAATAACAAAAAATATTTATTTGATAACAGTAACTTCGCTATGTTTTGCTTGTTTTTTTTTTGTTTTTTTGTTTCTTTTAGAAAATTTCTTCAAAATATAACTTAAAATCATAGGACGCAACACCGTATCAAAATTGTCGTCTGGTACAAATCGGCTCGTCATCTCTCGGGCGTTTGCGTAGGATAGCTGAACGCTTCCGACAAGAAACTTGCGAAAACTGAGTCAAGATCGATATAAGTACCGGCGAGTGTCTAAAAATAATGGTAAAAACCGTAGATTTTCACATAAGGCTCAAGTAAGCATAAGATTAGCGGAGTGGGAAATTCCATTAGAATTTAATAGACAACATGTTTCAGGATATGACGTCATGTAAGGAAGTGCGTGGCAGAGAAGCAAGATCGATTCTACGTTTTGGCATGATGTCTTTTTCGAGGTCCACCAACTCTGTGGCTGTTGGTCTGGAAATTACAGCTCATAAGCTTTTCTAGGAAAAAAAAACAGATAGTGAAAAAGCAACAGTTTAACACAAACTTAATATGTTAACAATAAGTGCTGAGGCACGAAACAATTTGTATGACATAATCCAATATATATATAACACAATAATAGACAATTAAGTAGGGTTTATCTTAACACTTGACTGCAGTTTCACGGTAAATCCGATCGTCAGAAGTGTATAATTATCACAAATGTCTGTATACACTAGAATGCAATCTCAAACTATCTAGAATCAATTTTAACATTAATTTTCTAATTTAGTTGACATGTGTGTGCAAGCTCTCCTGCCCTGGTTTGAATCTATTGTGATTCAAGAAAGTTCATTTCTCATATTATACACACACTCACACACAAAATAAATAGAGACAGACCCCCTCCCATCGAAATATTACTTTAAAAATAATGAAAGTAATTATAGATTTGTAATTATTTCTATTCTTTTTTTTACCATGAAATTCTGTAATATAAAAATATTTAGAAATTTCATGTTGTGAGTAGGTGGTGGTTTGTTTTAATCTTCCTAAAAAAAATATGTCAGTTCGCAGATATGATTTACAGTATAACATATATTGAGTCGATCTTAATTTCTTTTTCTGAATGAAACAATAGTTTAGAGATAAGAAATGTTTACCTGTGAGAATTATCTCCCTTGCTTATATGACAATGGTGACCTAACTATTCTACCTGTTAGGTACTCTTTCAGACTATGGAAATCGCTATTTCGAGTTCAAATCCTATCGGATGTGTTGTTTATTTATTCACTCCTACTCTTGAGAAAGGTATGAACCTGCAATTCCCCTTTATATATAGCATTTTGTTTTGAATTAATTGCATACGTTAATTCGTTGTAATATGTATTGTTTTGATGTTAAATAACTCAAACAGGGTTGATATGCCGTAAAGCCAACAAAACAAATCTGTCGACTGAACTCTGCTTCATCAAATCTGAACTCATGTTTTGTTTTCAACATTTCCTTCAATTTTTATACACTGAAAGTAGTCTGCTTTGTAAGCGTTGCTTGCGTTGTATGAAGAACCGTGTTGCAGAGAGCAAGGAACACCCCTCTTACAATGGACTATTCCAGCACGTATATAATATAGCATTCAGAATGATCGTTTCAATGGCTGTTTTCATACTAGCCAAGGTTCTCTTTGGCATCATTCTGGCAACCTAGGGACTGCCTTGCTGTAATCAGACCCTTTTTGGGTTTTAATGAGATATGGTTCGAATTGGCCCCAAGAAGGTGCATCTTCCTAGGAATCACCTCCTCCTTTGAGAGGAGGTATCACTTGATATTTTGATACTTTTCTTCAGGAAAAAGGCTACTCAGCCTGTAACTCCTGCTCCATGCCTGGTCTTATAGTTTCAGTAGACGCATGCGCGGGTCGAACAGTGTATTGCTTACTGGACCAGTACTTGTCTAGTTTGCTTTCAAAGTCATTTGTGTCTTTTGCATTTACAACTGAATTGGGAAGCTCATTCCAATTGTTCACTACTCGAAGTCCAAACGAATGCTTCCTAGTGTTGAGTCTGCTGTGCTTCTTGGACAGTTTGAAGTTGTTTCCCCTTGTCCTGGAATTGGTATTGAGTGGTAGAAGTTGTTTTTGGTTGATGTTGACCTTGCCTGTTAATATCTTGTACACTTCTATCATATCACCTCTTTCACGTCGGTAGTGCATTGACGGTAGTCTCATCTCTTTGAGCCTCTCCTCATATGGCAGGTCTTTGATTGAGGAACACAACTTTGTTGCTCTTCGCTGAACTCTTTTGATTTTGTCGTTATCTCCGGCATATTGGTGGATTCTTGCGGCGTTTCCATATTCCAATATTGGCCTGACCATGGTTGTGTATAATTTTTTCATGATGAGGTGTCATACCGAGAAATTCTCGACTATTGTTGTACCTGACCATAGTTCCGCCTTGGGGAAGTTGGTTTTCCCTATCTACTGGCCTTGTCATATTATTCTTCAGCGAGAACCAATTAAATCCATACCAGCATTCAGACAACTTGTACTACTATTTCATGTAAATACATATTTCTATAAGAGGTTTATGTAGTTTGCCTGAAGCATTGTTTATTGGTATATAGAAATGTGATACTTAGAAGGCAATACAATGCAGAGGTGTGACGGATAGACACAAGTTGGAGCAAATAAGACATATAATGGTGGAACAAATTAAATAATTTCACCCTTAATACAATGTATACATATATATATATATATATATATATTTCCTTCATATGCACGCTTGAACTTAAGTTGAGCACGGTTCTAAAAAAAGGAAGAGTTCCTGAAATGTTATATCATATGGAATTTCCACCAAACCATCTTGATACAGGTATTACATAACATTGTAACATTGTGTAGATTAGCAGATATATGTGTGTTTGTGAAAAAAAATGTATATATATATGTGTGTATGCATACATTGTATTAAGGGTGAAACTATTTAATTTGTTCCACCATTATATGTCTTATTTGCTCCAACTTGTGTCTATCCGTCACACCTCTGCATTGTATTGCCTTCTAAGTATCACATACATATTTCTATGTTTTTAATAAATTATTTTTCTATTTGTAAATGGCCGTTAACTTATTCTATTAATAATCATCTTTGGTTAAAGATTACAAAAGCCCCGCAGTCTATTTTTTTCATTGACTTATTCATTATATGATTGCCTTCTGTAAAAGAGTTACGTATGAACTCTAGAAGCAAAGCGTCTGAAGTGTTTAGTAGCCAAATAATCTTGAATGTGGATGTGTCTACTGGGAACGGTTTAGACTAATAATTGCTTATAATTAACGAGGGAAATGAAAACAATTATTACAATTTCATAGGTATCTTGAGGGTCAATTGTTTTTAATCAACAGAAATCATCTATTATTGATTTCATTATGTTATGTCAGCTGGTGTTAATTAAAATACGTAAATCTCTTGACAAACTTATTCGTTTTTGATATACCTAAGCTCGGTATGCAACTAGTGATTTATTTGTATCTTTTAGAATAGGATACTCACAGGAGGGACCACGTGATGGTTGACAACATCCATATATAACTCTATATAACTCTGAAGATGATTTGCCGAATCTGTCAAAGAAAAAATGGAACAAGAAACCCACGTAACTCACATACACCGAAATACTAAATGGACTCCTCGGAAAATTGAAAAAAAAAGTTTTATCAAGCAAAATTGCACCCGGCAAATTGAAGGCAGCAGACGATATCAAAACAAAAATTATTTGAGCTGATTTAATCGTTATTTCTACACGAATACAATTAATTACTAGTTAATTGATTACTAGTTAATTAATTACTAGTTAATTAATTACTAGTTTTTACCTTTTACAAAAAAGAATAAATTAGGATATTTGCAATCATTTTTATGTTTAAATTAATAGCGAATTCTTTTTTTTTTACAATAAATCAGTTATTTATTTACACGTTTTGAACTGTTTTCCTTATCTCAGTTGTTATGTTTAGTGTTTTTTGCCAGTATACTCACCGATCTTCTTCAAGTCACTTCACCTTCTGTTTGTAAGGATGAATATCAATAGTTGAAGTTATGCTGCAGGTTATAGAAATGTTTAATGAACTCCCAATTCAAATTCGTTGTGTTTGAGATGACACAGAATTAGAATAAAAAGGATTCAGCATCTTTGGCTCAAGTAGGACTCATTCTAAAGAAGGCTCAATCGATTTAAGACAAAAATAATTGAAACTGATAATAATAAAAACATAAATTATTTACTAGCTGAAACAATTTTAAAAAATGTGTCAAGTACTACACTCTTGCTATGGAGATTTAGCTGTTAATACTTGACGTTTTTTTCCATATTAATAGTAAATTGGAAGCAGATAAAATATCCCTGCAAGTCATGTGCAGTGCCAGCTCAGTCCGTTGACCTACCTTTGCTCATCCTGTCTAGACATACGTTTGGTTTGAGTCCAGTTCTCCACATTGAGATTGCTAAACTTCTCATTTATTGACACACAAAATTTCAGAATAAGCGCAACTGTGAAATGCATCGCCGAATGGTGGACAGCTATCTGTGTGAGTTTATGTGTAAACAGAAATATAAGGAAACTATCTTTTTATGCAGATATTCAATGACATGACTATATTCCATCCTTTTGTGTAAGTAATAAAACTTTATTTTTATTTACTACAATCTACATTTTGTCAGTTTTTTGGTGGGGGGAGGCAAGCATATGTTTTTGGTGAGGCTCTTCTACAAAAGAATCTTTTTGAGTGATACATGTTTTAATAGCCATTTAATCAGAGATGGGGAGTCAGCAATTTTTGTTTGAATTAGAGGTTTTTTAAAACCGACTCAGGAATCTGATTTTTTTTCCAGCTGCCTGGCCACCTGTTAGGTTAGGAGTTAACAATTTTTCGTGGGAGTCAGAAGTCGGTTATTTTTTGTTCAGTTGATTTTAAACATCTGCATAAAATACAGTTGTTAGTGAAATAATTGCTTATAAAATTTAAACTTTGCTGAATTGCTTCCTGCTAATGATTGGTTTATGGTGTCACAGACGAGCTTGACAAAATCATTTTTGTTTTATTATTTATAAGCGATCAAAAACAAGTTTAAAAGCTTCCCTTAGGTCATATAAATATAGATAGCACATTAAAGTGATTTGTTTGTCTTCAGAAAACGAACATTTATCAATTTTGTTTTGGAATTTTTTAGATGGGAATTGATAATTAGGATTATTCGGGCTACTATACTCATTTTGGTTGTTCTTTACACAACGTTTCGGCCGTTGTAACACCAGACCTTCTTCAGGTTCATCTTGTTGAATAGTAGAACATATACGGAATTTCGAATTGAAGAAGGTCGGGGGTTACATCGGCCGAAACGTTGTAAAAGTAACAGCCAAAATAAGAAGAGTAGTCTAAATAATACAAATAATACATTTCATTAATTAATGTAGATTCGTGTCAGATTTGTAAAATGTAATTAATTAGTTGAACTTAATGTGTAGCTGTTTATTAGGTGTTGTTATAGATGACGCGCCTGATTTCAGTGACTTCGCGTCGGCAACGATCGGGCAGGTCGCGGAAGCGCCCGAGAGTTGCTGAGATGAAAACGCCAGGCATCAATGGAAGACTTGCAGACGATAATATAAGACGAATAAATTCAAATGAAAAATAAATATATAAAAAGATAAAAACCGGACAAACTGTAGGGTGGGGGTTAAGTGAACTATTTTCAATCAAATGTGTAGAAAGAAAATTTTTCTTTTGGAGGAATTTTGTCAATGTTTTATTTTTCATTTGTTTCGCTGTTTTTCTTTTTTTTTCTTGCTAACATAAAAGAAAGAAAGAAAGAAAGAAAAATGGTTTAAGGTTAGGATTCCCGTTAGGGTTAGGGCTCCCGTTCTTAGCGAGAGCCAAGCCCTGCATTCAAACTGCTAAGCTCTAACTGGAAGACTGGCAGACGCTAATATAAGACGAATACATTCAAAGAAAAAATACATAGATTAAAATCATTTTCTTTTGATGACAGTACACCTTCTGTCAGAAATGAAAGAAAAAGAAGTATGCTTCGCCAGCGTTTGCACTAATATTCATATGAAATAACGTCTGCGTCGGTTTAGTTAGCAAATAAGAAATAAAACGTCTCGAGCTGCAAAGTTGAAAAAAGAAGAAAAAAAACGTATCAATCGATAGAGAAAGAAAAAAGAGAAATAATAAACATTTCATATGGAAATAGTTATAGATTTTTTTCCAAATTCATTTCAGACGACGCGGGGAAAGGGGATAACATCATTTGTTTTCACCCTTTTCCTAAACACTCGAAATGGATTAGTCAGACATTTTTTTTTACTCACTCAGGTTTGTGTTACGGAAAAATATCATAACATTTCAAAGAATTTTTTTTTTTACATATTTAGAAAATGTACAAATACTATTACATATCCCATTGTTATCAATAGATATAGAAAAATGATTGTTTGCGTAGAATCAAATTGATATTTACCGACATACCAACTGCCCTTTGGTTGACAGAAAAACTCATGCTTGAATGAAGCAATATTTATATAATAGAGTATCCACTCATAGACCAGCAAACGATCAGAACCCAGAGAATCTCAGCATAATGGAGCATCCCAGCCTGCTTATAAACCAACTTTCTGACTTCTTATTTATTTAGTTATTACTCAATTGGTTAGACAGCTAAGCACTGACAGTTTGTGATGAAGAAAACCTTATTCCAAAGCAGTCCATCTTGCACTGAATGGAAATGGTGAGTGCCAATACCTGGGGTGCACCTAAAAATGATTTAGTGTGCTCTATTTTGTTCATGTCCTGCACAAAGGACCGTTAAGCTCAATTTTAGATCTTATAAATAAAACCTTGCTCTCGTTTATTTGTAGAGTATTCTCTAGAATAATGTATCTGTTCGAACTAAGACTGTTTGATGCCCTTCAAGTTAATTTGGCCATTGTATCTTGCAAGCCTTTTAATGAGATTATTCTGATCTAGTGATTTATTAAGGTACAACAATCTATGTTTACATGCAACTTGCTCAGTGGAAAACAAGTTTTGTTCTTTTAGATGTCCAGCATTAAAACACACCTTTCTTTCTGAGATTCGTTTGATCTGGATTCTTTGTACCATTTGTTCTCTATGCTACCAAGCAAATTCTTTCATTGTGCTTTATTCTTTGTTTTCGTAGAAATAATTGTATCCAATGAGAAAAACATTAATCATAATTTCGATGATGTTACAACACTAGAGAGTGGCCATACTTGAGTTCTTTGAACTTCTTAGCATTGATCAATTGTGTGGAAAATAAGGTTTGAGAGTAACTTCCAGATAATTGGTAACTTGGCAACAGACTTTTGCTCATGACCCGTGTATAAAACCCCATTTTATGCCCGTTCAAGCAGTAAGATAATAGAATTATGACACTGATGATGGATTTAAAATCTTATAATTTGGTACGGATTATTCTCATAATTATTTGTGCGTTTGTATTTGATTGCTTTTCTTTGAATTTTCTGTCTTTGGATAAGTTGTTCATTGGCTTTTCATGTATGCTGATTGACAAACTGAAAAATATGCATCTTAGAATTTAACTATGTGCTGATCCCTCCTCCCCCTCCCAAATGCCGCTCATAAAATCGTTAATAAAATTCACTTCTTTTCTGCATTTCTATCCTATTTAATACAAATAAACTCTTGTCTATTCCTGACTTGTCCACAGAGTTCCAGTAAGGAATGTCTAACTGTCTTTGTTTTATCGTTGTTTAATGATATGAGGGGACATTTTGGCGATCGTCTCATCAGTAGATGTGATCCTGAATTAGATTCACACACACTGGAACTTATTCCCCCCCCCCCCCCCCGGATTTTTATCTATGAGGTTATTGCAAAAATAATGCCTATCAAAACTATTTCTGAACTGAAGAAAGCCATCACAGCTCAAAACAACGTACAATATTGTCAATATCTTTGAAACACTCCTTTCTTAGCAAGCATTGACTGTGGTAGCCTTCTTCAGTCTGGAGATTATTCTGATAGACATTATCTTTGAAATAACACACAGTTAAGAAATCTGATGATAATTGGGGATGGTTATGGTCCGATGAGTTTGAAACCCATTCGGGATCACGCTACCTACTTATGAGAGGATCACCAAAGTGTCCCCCTCATAACATTGAACATCGATAAAACGAAGACTGTTGGACATCCATGACTGAAACTTGGTGGAGAGTCAGACATAGACTGAAGTTTATTTCTACCAAATATGGTTGGATTGCAGAAAGGATCGTGTATTTTTGGTCCCCCGATTTATAAAATCGGGGGACTTATGTTTTGAGGCATGTCCGTCCGTCAGTCCGTCCGGATTTTTCTCTGCGACCATCCATTGAATTTCTCTGAAATTTTGCATGAAGTTGTAACTTTGGTCAGGTTAAAAAGTGACATTCTCCGATTTTTGAAAAAAAATCTGGTTAGTCCCCCAGGGGGTCAAAAGGCCCCGAAATGGCAAAAAATGACATTTTTTGCCTCATAACTTTTCATCCATCTATTCAATTTCTCTGAAACTTGGCCAAAATGTGGAGGCAATCGTTCCTAATAGAAAATAAGTATCGCTGACCTTGGAAAAAATCTGGTTCGCGCCCCCAGGTGGTCGAAAGCCCCCTAAAATAGCAAAAAATGACCCTTTTCTCCCATAACGTTTGATCCATCCATTCAATTTTTCTGAACCTTGGCTAAAATGTAGAGGCAATTGTTCTGGATATAAAATGAGCATCTGTGACCTCAGAAAAATTCTGGTTCGCGCCCCCAGGGGGTCAAAGGGGGGGGGTCAAAAATGCCCCAAATTGCCCAAATTTATTGTTGCATTTTACACTTGCCACATCGAGTCACATACAGAGGGGGACCACGCACGCGCGGTTTGTTCTTACTGATTCTGTGGGTGATATTTTTTATGGTGTTGAGAGGCACTCTGTATTATGTTTGTCTAAGTGAATAAAACAGAACTCTAATAGGTATCTTTGTTTGCCACAAAGAATGTGGATAGTTTTGGCAAACAAAATATACTTTCACTCAAAATGAAAAGAATGTCAAAAGAAAAAATAGAAGGCTCAGTGAAAGAAAAATCAGAAATTTAGTTGCATTGTTTTTTGTGTAAAACCAAGTTGGCTTTAACTAATACCATTGTCCATACGCTATCAGAAATTTAGTTTCATTGTTTTTGTGTGATACCAAGTTGGCTTTAACTAATACTGATGTTCATACGCTATCAAAACGGATATGATAAAAATGGAAAAGAAAAAAAATGATTATAGTAAAGTTTTCATTATTTTTTCTTTGCAAATAAAAAAATCGTTT
Organism: Sepiola atlantica; assembly: GCA_963556195.1. Classification (NCBI taxonomy): domain Eukaryota; kingdom Metazoa; phylum Mollusca; class Cephalopoda; order Sepiida; family Sepiolidae; genus Sepiola; species Sepiola atlantica. The sequence goes on along the minus strand of OY744517.1, from coordinate 87,371,444 downwards.
GTATCGTTTTATCACGATGATTCGACGAAGAATCGAAAACGTTCGTGGTACATATGGAACTTACATTGATTTTAATTATTTTAACACAAAATAGATCATTAGAAAATTGAATTAATTTATTAAATTTTCTAATGATCAAAAGGTATAATCAAGGAGTGGAATTTTGTTATGTTTAATAATGTTAGTATAAATTGAAGCAATGTCGACAACTATATATAAACAAACAAAAAGCTTTTATTAAAATATTCAGGAAGTTAAAATTCACATTAAATTTCATATTTCTTGATTAGTTAAAAAATATCTTTAATAACTTCCTACATGGATGCAGGATTTATATCTGTTTAAAATGTCACAATAAATTTGGCATATTCAAAGATGATCTTTCCATATAAAATGTAAAGTAAATAGCATTCTTTTGAAAACATGTTGGTATCAACTCTCTGCAAAACAAGGTGTTGATATCGATCCTGAACCAGTTTTCATGAGGTTCGACTCGGAAGCGTTCGGCTGTCCTACGCAAATGCTCGAGAGTTGACGAGCCGATTTGTACCAGACGACAATTTTGATACGGTGCTGCGTCCTATGATAATAATGTTTTGCTTGTTTTGTTTTTTTTTGTTGTTAGGGTTTAGGGTTAAAAATATTTATTTGATAACAGTAATTTCGCTCTGTTTTGCTTGTTTTATTTGTTTTGTTGTTTAAAAAATTTCTTGCAACTATAACTAAAAATTATAGGACGCAGCAACGTATCAAAATAAAAAATAAAAATTTATTTGATAACAGTAACTTCGCTATGTTTTGCCTGTTTTTTTTTTTGTTGTTTCTTTTAGAAAATTTCTTGAAAATATAACTTACAATCACAGGACGCAGCACCGTATCAAAATTGTCGTCTGGTACCATTCGGCTCGTCAACACTCGGGCGTTTGCATAGGACAGCCGAACGCTTCCGAGTCGAACCTCACAAATACTGGTTCATTATCGATATCAGTACCCAAAACAATAATTTTATTTTATTTTAATAGTAACTTTCAGCTATACGACACATATCCAATGCATTGCCATCTTTTTTACAATTTTATTTCAATGAGGAATAATCATGGAATTGAACCTTCTAGAAAAGAAAAGAAATTAGGACTAGAAAAATGTGCTTCTGTGTGAATATCATCACACAAATTAGAAGAGATTAAAATAACCAGAAAATTGTATTATTTCTGCTTAGCACTTAAAAATGCAAATCATTTTTTTCTTGGGGAGTCATTTTTTTACAGAACTTTGAAGCTGAAAAATTATTCTGAATACCCTCCAGTGTTCCTCGGTATTGGAACTTTTGTTGTATTTAGTATTCATAAATGATTTACATAATTATACAAATTCCGAAATAGAACCATTTGTTAATCATGTTAAACTACTTGTTAGACCATTGCCAAAAGAAATAACACAGATGGAGCTAAATAAGTTGCATATCGGGAAATTAAAATTTAATGTAGAAAGATATATAATACTACATATTGGATCTAGGAAAATTAGATTCGAATATATACTAAACAACAGAGAAATCAAAAACTTAATAGCTATTTGCGAGTTTATTTTGATTACACATTTAAATTTAAAAATCATACATTGTCTATCATATCGAGGGCAAATGGGATGATTGGATAGAAATACTATTTCAAAAGAGTCAAACGTTGTTTTAAAGATATACAAAGCTCTAATCAAATATCATATAGAGTATTACACCAAGCCTGGGCGCCAATGTCTAGACATGGAAATTGAAAAGTTATATTGATATTGAAAACTAATAAAAAGAGTAAAAGATTACAATTACAGGGACAGATAGGAAAATTACTGAAGTGAAAGATGATTTAATTGAAACTTTGAAAATAATGGTATTTCCTGTTATGGTGGACATTTTTTAAGTATTTCTTCATCTGGAAGGTTATTTATTATCAAGGAAAATTTTAAAACTATATCTATTAACCAATTCTTTTTGCTAATAGAGTAATGTTTGGGGAACAGGTTTAAATATTAGATTGAGAACAATTAAAAATTGATGGTAAAAAAGAATTTCATTGAGATTTTAGTGGAATATTTAACAGAATTTGATTTGTATATTGACCCCTGTATTAATGGTCCAAATATTTAACAGAATTTGATTTGTATATTGACCCCTGTATTAATGGTCCAAATATTTAACAGAATTTGATTTGTATATTGACCCCTGTATTAATGGTACAAATATTTAACAGAATTTGATTTGTATATTGACCCCTGTATTAATGGTACAAATATTTAACAGAATTTGATTTGTATATTGACCCCTGTATTAATGGTCCAAATATTTAACAGAATTTGATTTGTATATTGACCCCTATATTAATGGTCCAAATATTTAACAGAATTTGATTTGTATATTGACCCCTGTATTAATGGTCCAAATATTTAACAGAATTTGATTTGTATATTGACCCCTGTATTAATGGTACAAATATTTAACAGAATTTGATTTGTATATTGACCCCTGTATTAATGGTCCAAATATTTAACAGAATTTGATTTGTATATTGACCCCTGTATTAATGGTCCAAATATTTAACAGAATTTGATTTGTATATTGACCCCTGTATTAATGGTCCAAATATTTAACAGAATTTGATTTGTATATTGACCCCTGTATTAATGGTCCAAATATTTAACAGAATTTGATTTGTATATTGACCCCTGTATTAATGGTCCAAATATTTAACAGAATTTGTATTTGTATATTGACCCCTGTATTAATGGTCCAAATATTTAACAGAATTTGATTTGTATATTGACCCCTGTATTAATGGTCCAAATATTTAACAGAATTTGATTTGTATATTGACCCCTGTATTAATGGTCCAAATATTTAACAGAATTTGATTTGTATATTGACCCCTGTATTAATGGTCCAAATATTTAACAGAATTTGATTTGTATATTGACCCCTATATTAATGGTCCAAATATTTAACAGAATTTGATTTGTATATTGACCCCTGTATTAATGGTCCAAATATTTAACAGAATTTGATTTGTATATTGACCCCTGTATTAATGGTCCAAATATTTAACAGAATTTGATTTGTATATTGACCCCTGTATTAATGGTCCAAATATTTAACAGAATTTGTATTTGTATATTGACCCCTGTATTAATGGTCCAAATATTTAACAGAATTTGATTTGTATATTGACCCCTGTATTAATGGTCCAAATATTTAATAGAATTTGATTTGTATATTGACCCCTGTATTAATGGTCCAAATATTTAACAGAATTTGATTTGTATATTGACCCCTGTATTAATGGTCCAAATATTTAACAGAATTTGATTTGTATATTGACCCCTGTATTAATGTTCCAAATATTTAACAGAATTTGATTTGTATATTGACCCCTGTATTAATGGTCCAAATATTTAACAGAATTTGATTTGTATATTGACCCCTGTATTAATGGTCCAAATATTTAACAGAATTTGATTTGTATATTGACCCCTGTATGAATGGTCCAAATATTTAACAGAATTTGATTTGTATATTGACCCCTGTATGAATGGTCCAAATATTTAACAGAATTTGATTTGTATATTGACCCCTGTATTAATGATACAAATATTTATGCAAACAAAAAGAATATTAAGTGATATCTGCACAAAGAGACGCAACAAACAAATAAATGTCATTTTAAAATTTAATGAGGTCTTTAACATTCCAAATTTTCACACAGTCGGACTTTTATTTCATCTTATTGAAGTTAATACATTTTGACACGTCAATTTTATAGACTTCATATTTAGTGTGATCTGTAAAAATAGAAAAAAACAATTAATTTTAGTCGAACAATAAGATCAGTTGTCTGAACAAAACTTGAATTAAATTTGTTTTCCATATCCTACAGTTATATGGCGCTTAAATACAAAGAACCAGAAGTACTTGAGTTATGTATTGTTTTCTCACGTATTATCTTTATTTTGAGTACATAGTGACACTTTAAAGGACAAAGCTGATTTTGATAAGTACATATTTGCCTTCGTATTTTTAATTTACATTCACAGCAAAAACTCTTTTATCACAACTGTAAAGAAATTTTCTTTCTTTCTCCCGGTGCCTGACACAAACGTAATTTCCATGAATAGTTTCTTTCTATCAACTTCCCATCTGTGGAACACGTTACCACAAGACTGCTTTCCTGCAGACTACAACATGGTCTTTTTCAAATCTCACTTGAACAAATACGTTTGTTATAAATCGTCCTCATAAGTATTCAAATTTTGTTCATTCCATTCAACATTTTCAATCCCCTCATAATATTCTTCATCATTTAACTGACAATCTATTCATCACATTAACACTTTTAGTGGCATTTAACCTGTAGTGACTCATTAGTTTAAAATAACTGTTAAAGTCTTGGATGATTTGGACTACTATTCTCATTTTGGTTGTTATATATCCCCAACGTTTTGGCTGATGTAACCTCTGACATTCTTCAAGTGCATTTTTCTGAACCTGGGAACCTTCTAACTGAAATTGGGAAATTTTATGTCAAACTCAGGAACTTGTACAGAATTTCAAACTGAACCTTATATTTAAATTATGGGGGTAGATTGTTGTTTTCTATTCAGCCATGGATACGTGGCATAACAGGTAACAGCATTGATTAAAAAGTGGTTCGCAGTGATAGTCTTCTGGAGGTTGAAGATTCAATCCTTACTAATTAAAAATAATATAAAATTAACGTTTCTACCCGGCTATGGCTGATGCAATGAAAGCAATATTTGGCCTTTTGACTAAGATCAAAGTGTAGTATCTGTTCCGATGGATACTGCACCACATAAACTTGTATTGTCTTGGCCTTCGGGGCTTGATTTACGCCTGTCTATGGGTCTGTCTTGTGCAGTTCTAGGAGGCCTACCCTCTTTGGGGAGGAGTAAATTTATTGCTTACTGCCTGAGGCGCCCCCACCGGGGAATGCCGACGGGGCTGCCCAGGCAATTTTTAATGGCCAGAGTGCTCACCTCTCGGGCGCTGGCTTTTCAAACCCCACTTTCCCGACCCGACCTTGGGTCACATCTTACTTGTGGGAGTAAGATAAAACTGGCCTTGTGCCTAACTCCTGGAGAGGAGTAAATAAATACTCTCGTGGATGACATAAATGGTTCAGTTTGAAATTCTATATATATTCCCAAGTTCGAAAAGATGCAGCTGAAGAAGGCCAGAAATTAAATCGGCCGAAATGTTGTGAATATAACAACCAAGGTGAGAATAATGCAAACTATCAATTTTGTTCTAAAACATGATGTTATAAATTCTCATTACAATAATATCAAATTTAGATGGTTACATAGAAACAAGTGCTGTACTTTTGTTTTGCTAGGGCCATTTTGGAGTTGGCATCAGTCTCTTTGTGAAGCTTGATAGAAATTTCAGACAATTAGTATGCATTGTTTTCCTTCAGACTATAGTCCTTATGTTGGATAACCCTTTAAAATAATTCATACCATCGTATTTTCTCGGCCGTTTCCGTCGTCCGGTGGTTGAGTCTTTCTTCGCCTCTGCACTGCCGTGGCCATCTCCGGGAGTTGTCTGTAACAAAGGACCTTTCTCGCTTCATAAGACAACAATCTTATTATTTTTAATTACTTTTATTCAGGCGTCGTTTGTATTGCCGTGGCGTTGTCTTGCTATCGTTGATAGAGAGAGATTTACGAATATCGTAGTTAGATTATTACTATTGTCCTAACTATTCCTAGAGAGAGAGGGGGGAGGACCCTTGCGCCTGTCTTCCATTTAGGGAATATTCCCTTCTCTTATCGTTACATTTTTGCGATGTTGACTCTCTCGCTTCTAGACAGTAACTGACTCAAAATCCAATTCAATGTTCCCACGCCAGGGAGTCTCGTTCAAATCTCATCTAACTCTCGCTTGTCAATACCAGGTGCAAATCTGAACTCTTGACCCTCGTAATCTTTAAGATCACATCAGCCGTCGTTCTTGGCGTGGGAAAATGCACCCGTAGCCTCGGCCGGAATGACTCCGCCATAATCGCGCAAGTCAAATTCATTTCAAATAGATGCGTCCAAGCCATTATCTAACACTTACTGTGGCTATAGATTTTTCAACTAAGTCTTGGCTGAGGTGCTCTTCAGCTTTCTTCAGCTGTATTGTTCATCCATGATATTTTTCTTGTATTAAATGTTGTTGATTATTTGTGTATTGTATAGGCTGATGTTTTCTTTGTACTTAAATCCAATAAACTGCTTATATTGACAGTAATTTTAAAATTCCTGAACATTCATGCATTACATGACATGAGCAACTGTGTGAAGCATGACACGAACCTTCTTATAAAATATCGTATTTAACAAAAAAAGGTTTCGCCTCTGGTACTGTTTTTAATCAACGATTCTCATATTGAATTAATATACATCAGATTATACCTTACACTATTGCTTATATCACGTCATGCATGCCTGTTCACAAATTAAAAAAAGTAACATAAAAATATTCAGTTAATTCGATTTAAGTACATAGGAAACATCAACCTACACAAAAAACGACGACATTGAATATTAGAAGTACGTCGCTGTGGCTGAAGAATACACCTTGTAATATAGTGGCCCTGAATTTACTTTGCAGGGGGCGGGGACACATGCGAAAGTCTGTAAAGTCCCTCAACTGGTTAGGCATGATGTTGCTTCCTGTAATTATATGTCACGAAACCAACATCTTTGCTGAGGATGCCACATCACATCAGACTGAAAAGAAACCTTCACTTGTATCTCTTCAGTTTCAGTTCTCGAAGCATCATCTACCACAGGCTGATTCATAAATGAAGACTTGAAAACACAAAAAAGAATTTTCATTGCTTTCGTTTATTGATGGTATAATGTGGGCATAATTTTCTCATACTCGTCTCTTTATGCAGTGCCCTCGCCATACTCAACCAGATGAGCGAGCACACAAGACATCCTCATGACTTGGTGACAACCCTCATTCTGAAGTTTTTATTCCACTGATAGCATCTATCCAAATCGTTTTTTTTTCGCGCACTCCTTAACTATACAATAAATGACTTTTGTTTACTTTTCAAAGCAACCAATAGCTCACAATATGTCCAAACATATTTGAATTTCACAAGCGCATTTCTAACTAAATTCTTAACTAAATTCTTAACTAAATTCTTAACATAACCTAAATTCTGTCAGTGCATTTACATCTCCGGCTCTCGCCATCTCAAAAGTCATCACGGATTACCGTTATTATAATAATTAATATTACCATCACCTTCTCAAAACCCCCAGGAAAAATCTCGTTATAACTTGAAGAAGGCCAGAAAGCATATCGTCCGAAATGTTGTAGAAAGATAAATAGTTTGCTGCTTTCCAAACAGGCTTCTTAGCCTGAGAGGTATCACCATTTTGTGGACCAGATTTGGCTGTTGCCTTGCAGAGTTGCTCAACATGCTTTTCATGGGTTTTGTATTTAAATCCTCGAGCTGAGTCGGCACCCTCCTCGTCAAGCAAGTTCAGCGAAGGAGTTGGTTTAGTCGTTGGCTACTCGATCATGAAACATGTAGTACCGCCGGTTTATGTGTTATAAATAGCAGGTGTCGCTTGACCTGAATTATTGAGGTAAAATATCAATATTAAATAAAATCTTGAGATTATAATATTTTGGCTGACGACTTGATATGAAGATCACAGAAAGCCAATTTTGAAAACTACTTTTCTTGCTGAAACTATTTTTTATTCTTCAAAATTTAAATTACGTCTGTTATAATATTTAACTAGCGGAAATTGGTCATGATCTGAATGGCGTATGCATATTAAAAACTATACATTTTGAAAATATTGTTTATTATATTTTCATGTCGGATGCTCCAACACTTAAATATTCAAAGTGAAGATTTATTTTTACATAATTTTTAAACGGAAATATTAAATTGAAGTGCTTCTAAAATGTGTATTGTTTTGCTTATTCAGACTACTATTCTCGTCTTTGTTGTTATTTTCACAACGTTTCGGCCGATATAACGTCCGACCTTCTTCTGGTGAATCTTTTGGAATTTGGGAATCTTTATCGTATTTTGAACTAAAATGTTGATTTAATCCATGGGAGTAGATTGTTATCGTTTCGTCATCTATGACCGAGTAAAAGTGTTAATTATTATGTTATTCTTAGTTATTATTGCCTGCAGTAAGGATTGAACCTTCAACCTCCAGAAGAATATCATTTAAAACTGATTGCTAGTCAATAATTTTAACCATTTATTTATCTACCTCCCACAGCGGTAAGATGTGACACAAGGTCGGAAAGTGGGATTTGATAAGTCAGCGCTCTAGAGGAAGAGCACTTATCACCTTTAAAAATTGCCTGGGCAGCCCCGTCGACATTCCCCGGTAGGGGTGCCTTCGGCGATTAGCAATAAACTAACCCCTTTTCAAAGGGTGAGAAGGCAAAGCCTGGGAGGGTGGACCTCCTAGAACTGCACAGGACAGACCCATAGACCGGCGTAAATCAAGCCCCGAAGGCCAAGACAATACCGGTCTATGGTGTGTAGTATCCATCGGAACAGATACTACACTTTGATCTTGGCCAAACCATTAGCCGATGAGTACATGTTTCTAAAATGTATGTTTTGAATTATAATGTATATGTAAAGCAAGATCAGATCATTGTTAAATATTGTGAAAGTGGACGGAATGCATTTATTAATTTTTTGTGACCTATAATATTCCTCAGATCAAGTAAAACATGTAACCCTGTTTCAGGTTGTAGTAAAGCAGCCAATGATGGACTGCTATGCCCTATGCAAATAGTCTTCATGATCAATCATTAACATTTTGAAGGCACATCATCCCATTTATGTTTAGTAAGTGCATTTAGTTTCTTGGTAAACCTTTTGGTTTGGTTTGGTAGTTTTGTTTTACGGCATATCAACCCTTTTTGGGTTATTTAATGCCGAATCTGGTCATTATAGTAAAAGTTTTTATGCTTCAAGTTCTTTATATCTTCAAATGTTTAATCATCGTTTTTGGTTTGGTAGTTTTGTTTTACGGCATATCAACCCTTTTTGGGTTATTTAATGCCGAATCTGGTCATTATAGTAAAAGTTTTTATGCTTCAAGTTCTTTATATCTTCAAATGTTTAATCATCGTTTTTGGTTTGGTAGTTTTGTTTTACGGCATATCAACCCTTTTTGGGTTATTTAATGCCGAATCTGGTCATTATAGTAAAAGTTTTTATGCTTCAAGTTCTTTATATCTTCAAATGTTTAATCATCGTTTTTGGTTTGGTAGTTTTGTTTTACGGCATATCAACCCTTTTTGGGTTATTTAATGCCGAATCTGGTCATTATAGTAAAAGATTTATGCTTCAAGTTCTAAAAATAAAATAAAAAAGGGGAGGGAGAAAGGGAGAGGGGCTGTTGTTTTTGGTTTTGGTTTTGTAGAACATAATTAAGTTTTACAAAAAAAAAAAAAAAAAAAAAAACGTCAATGTAGGTGAATTTCGTCTCAGGGAGCCACAGGGCAGCCTGATCTGGTATCACCAGGTAAACCTTTTGTGTGATAGTCGTAATAAATATTGTTACAGTTGGGCACAATGTTTCAAAAGCAACAAAATGGTTATTAGTACATTGTGGAGACGGACATCAGAATGTAGGTCCCATTCAGGCTGTTTTAATTCACTTTGTAATAACACCACTGGGAAAGATCTGAATCCATCTATTCTCTGTTCAGTTTTAGGTGAAATACTGCACAAGACTCTGAATCCTTCATAGGACAAATAATTGTGATAAAAAGAAACCGTTCACTATGTGGTAAACAGATTTGATTCCTAAAATCTGCTTATGACTGAAACTGTAAGGAGATGATGAGGAGATGAAAGGGGTTATCCTTTTATCTTCTCGTAAAGAAACGGAACAACGAAAAGTATTTCTGTAACTATAACAAAAAGGGGTTTTATTAACTCAAGGTTACCTATACTGTTTGGTATAGGTAGGAGAGAGTGGGACAGTGTTCGTCTGAGGAAGAGGAAGAATATAAGAGATCTTAGGGCTGCTCGTGGATTTCTTCAGGTGAAGATGGTAGTAGTCGTCGAGTGGGCAACGGCGGCAGGAGAGAGAGCATTTCCTCGTTCCTTGCTGGTGCTCTCTGCGATGTGTCTAAGCTGGTGCCAGGAGGTCGTCTCATCTTTTTCCTCGAACCCTAAGGGAACATAAGTAGTCCCTTAGGGAACTAACGATATTACTGCGCCCTGTGATTTGATTGGACAAGCCAGCTCACAGGGACAGTGATTACGCATTCAAAGGTAGTTCCTATTGGTGACTGCGACAAAACTGCTATTGCATGATTGCAGTGCTAATATTTCTCTTGAGGAGGTCACAGGCATAAACATAAAGACTTAAGTCTATTATAGTATTGACAGGGATGTGATGCAGCCGGAAGCAATGATGTAACACAATTATGAGAGCCTAACTTTTTTAACATTAAACTTAGTGAATTGAGACCATAACAGGCTTATTTTTATTTAGTATGGAGATAACAAATGAAAACCATAAAGGTTGCATCAGTTAAGGAACAAAAGTGGTCTGAATCTGTCTGTCTGAATATACATTATAATTATGACAAGACAATCTTCTCTTTCTTATGGCCGAGGGCACGGAGACAAACTTCTGTTCAAATCAAAGTAGATCAGAAATGGAAAAAATCTCGTATTTTCATTCACCGGAAATACCGTACATATGACCGCTGTCAAATCGTTTCCACAGGCATATTATTATGGCCTGTCTTTTTCTTTTGAAAGAGATTGCTGCAGTTGTAATATGACAAAGAGTATTCAGGCAATCTGGATAAGATTAAGATGAGCCTGAGAAAGACAGCCATAAAAATAAATCGTTGAGACATTGATCTGGCTTCATTGTAGCTATAATGTCACCTAATGACCCAACTCCAGGGTTTGTGCTCACCAAGAAGTCTCTTGTACTTTGCATTAAATGAGTTTTAAAGGAGCCAGGATCAACCCTGGATGAGCCTTGTTCTCATCCTTTTATACGTATATGTGCCCACTCCCACCACCATCGACTCAACTCTGAGTCAAATCTGCTGTTGTGACAGTTAAATAACTACTTAGATTTTGCTATTTGATGGCTGCCAATGATGCTTAAATCCACGATTTTCCCAAGTGGTCAGTGCTTATTTCATGCTGCTGCCCATGTATTTTAGAAGGTCAAATATCACAGAAGTAATTGGTCATCATTAAGCTTTGAAGGTTTAGTGCAAAGAGCTTATAATATAGAAGAATTTCATTGTACATCTAAAACATTTATCGTAGATAAAGATTATGTTCATTAACCTACTCAATGCATATCATATTACGGCTCATGTAATATTGAAATACTAGCAGGAAATTTTACAGTTGTTTTTCTCCTATCTTTTTCTCCTTACTGCAAAAGTACTAATCAACTAATTTTTCTTTTCAAATAAATTTAAACACTTTAAATCTTTTAAAAATGGAATAGTTTATTTCTTAGTGTAAAAATAATTGTCAGCTAAATATTGTGTGAATTGATAAAACGAATGTTATTTTTAAATATACGATGAGGAAAGAAATATATTTGTTTTATCCGATTTTGGAACAATTCATTTTTAAAATGGAAGAAATATTAATTTTTGGCACTATAACACAGATATTCCTTGATTACTTTTCTTCATTTTGTTGTTGGCGATCGGACAATCGTATTAAAAAAAAAGTATTGAATCTGATGACGTACAGACAAAAGAAGCAACACACGTATTATTATACAGATTTCAGATGAGTTTTGCAGTTTCAATTTATATGGTTAGCTATCCTATAAATAGTCACATTCCATCAATAATGACGTGTTCTGTTCTCTCCAGATTCTTTAACTGTGTAATTAGCAATTAAAAAAAAAAGATAAAGTCAAATAATTTTAATAATCTAAAACTTAATCTTAGAACGTTCTTACATTTTTACTTAAAACTAGCAGTCTTCATCTGCTCGTTGTCGCTTCGCAATTTAATTTCTATTCATTACTTGAAATCATTGAAATGAAACTAATTGATAAAAGAAGCCAAACTAATCAATAAGAAGAAAGAAGAAAACACTCTTTCTTTCTCTCTCCTTTCTTTCTCTCTCCTTTCTTACTCTCTCCTTTCTCTCTCCCTCTTTTCTTTCTGTTTTAATAATAATGAGAAAATACTTTTGTGTCTTTATTAAAAGTGAAAGAAATTCTTTTCTTTTTTATCATTAGATATTATTGAGAGTAAGCCTCTCCTTCTTTGCTCATAAAATTTAAATTTTCATACGTGATTGTTCTTTCCTTTTTATTATTACCAGTTATCATTAAGATTTAGTCGCTCTTTTGCTCATAAAAACTAAATTTGCATATGTGATTATTGAAGCGGGTCGGATACACGTACGTTACCTTTTATTACATATAGATATAGATAAGTCTTCAGTTTTTTTAATATAATTTTTTAAGTATAATTAATAAATAATATAAAAATGTAAATTGATAGATAATAACATTTTTAAGATTTGAATGAAAATAAAAACCTCGTAAAAACTAACTGTTTTAAATAATTAGATTAATTTTCTTCATTTTTTTTTCATATATATCTCAAGTTTTGTAATTGTTGAGACACTTGGGCAGTTCAGTTTCTAATTATATGTTTAGAAATATTTACAGAATTTTGGTTTCTAAATCTAAATATTAATTAATATATATATATATATATATATATATATATATATATATATATATATATATATTAAAACTAAATATAAGTATTAATATATATATATATATATATATATATATATAATAAAACTAAATATTAATATATATATACATATATATATATTAAAACTATATATTAATATATATACATATATATATATACAGGGTGGGCAAAAATAAGGGTCCTATTTTTAAAAATTCATAACTTTTTTATTTATTGATTTTTTTTTTTTTATTTTTAGAATAAGTAAAGGACCCCTTCCGAAGCAAGCATGAGCCGTATTAGCCCTAAGGAACGTACCCTCATTTAGAAAACATTATTTTTGCTTAAAAAACTCAAAACAGTTTAAAAAACAATACTTTAGTTTTTGTAAGTTTTAACAAGTGTTTTTCGGCTAAAATTTGTTTTGTTTATTTCAAAAAATCTCGGAAGGATCAGTCTACACACACATAAAGTTTGGTGAGTTTAACTTTTATTTTGTGGAAGTTATTCAAATTCAAGTTATTGAAATTTAAAGATAGGACCCTTATTTTGGCCCACCCTGTATTAAAACTAAATATTAATATATATACATATATATATATTAAAACTAAATCTTAATATATATATATATATATATATATATATATATTAAAACTAAATCTTAATATATATATATATATATATATATATATATATATATATTAAAACTAAATCTTAATATATATATATATATATATATATATATTAAAACTAAATCTTAATATATATATATATATATTAAAACTAAATCTTATTTATATATATATATATTAAAACTAAATCTTATATGTATATATATATATAAACTAAATCTTATATGTATATATATATATATAAAAACTAAACCTTTATATATATATATAAATTAAACCTTCATATATATATATTAAAACTAAATCTTTATATATATATATATATATATATATATATATATATATATATATATATTAAAACTAAATCTTAATACATAAAGGTACACAATGCATATTCTTGTAAAATTCTTACACTTCCGAATATCAATGATTCCAATGTTCCTGTAAATATGTTTCATTCTTAACAAAATGTATACAGCTTCTTGCTTTTTGTAAATGCATACTCAAGCTCTTTTACTCCATTTTACTTTTACACGATGAGTAAAATAAAAATTAAAATTCTAGGTGAAATATTAGAAATGACGTGTGTTGGAGTGCACTATAATGACACGCACAAAAGACAAATTCGATCTAAATATAAAAAAAACTATTTGTAAATTAACAATTGTATTTTTATCCAGTATGTTTAAATGAGCTTTCGGCTTGACCTGTAATCTACCAATCTTTCCTTTAATACTATTTTGCAGGAAGAACCTATTTTTTGTGAGGAAATAGAAACTAAACTCTTGATTTGTTTTTTGAGAGCTGATCTGATGAAGAGCCAGGTATTGTTTTCCCCAAACCGTCTCTTTTGTTGTTAAGCAGCTGATTGGTGTTGTTATCTGACTATCTAGCCCAAGGTTACACACGTATGCACCCCCCACACACACACTAACCCACATATCTAAGGGAGATTACTGGCCCCCACTTAGCATAAATTCATAGCTCTTCTTAAATAGAATAGAGCATTGCAGTAAGCCAATTATTGCGAATATATAAGCGTTTATAGATTAGACACTTGATTGCTGATAAGGCAATACCCCCAGCATCGACTCAATCCCGTGTCAAATCACATTTTGAAGCACCCACCAATTTCTAGCCACACTGAAGAGTTGTGATATGGCGAAACAGCTGTCTGTGAACACGCACACACATATATACAATCGGATTAAATATCTGACAGTTTATGAACATTATAAAAAAGAATAAATATTTAAATCATTATATTTTTTACATTGTTCATATGGCGTCTTTTTTATCAATATCGTCCCCAGGACACAGTTTCTTTAGTGGAATGGCTTGAGAAAGTTTTCACTGACCAGAACGTAGCCATTAAAGAAAATGGAATAATTGAAATATTCGTATAATTGGGTTAAAGGAGATCATTTTTTTTTAAATTTAAAATGTAAGTTTTAACCATATTATTATTAGGTAATAAAAATGAAGAACGTTTTTGAATATTTTAAATAATATTAAAAATAAAAAAAGCCCATTTAAATGAAAAATGGATAAAGAAAATGACATTTTTATTTCCCAACAGGAAAGAAAACTGAAAATATGGCAAACATCAAAAGGATATTTACTGATAGAATTTGGATCCAAAATATAGAACAAGCGTCAAATTGAGAGTAGGGAACTGGAGTAAAGAGAATAAAATTAAACTGCTCACGTCGTCATCATCATCATCATCATCATCATCATCATCATCGTCATCGTCGGTTTAATATCCGTTTTACATGCTGGCTTTTAGAAATCGACTTTCAAATTAACTTTTCTCTGGCCAGGTCTTTATTTATCCCTCTTTTTCTCAAGTCCATTCTTATCACGTCCTCCCATGTTTCTCTTTGCTTTACCCTGTAAACTGAATCTGTTACCTCAACTGTTCTTCATCTACTAATTCAAGAACTCTCACCAGCCAGATGTATTTATTGCTGGGGCAAACAACTTCAATATTGTGGTGTTTGCTGTTGTTAGTTCAAAATGTTTTACTGTTGAAGAAAATAATTATTCATATCGATTTCACATGAATTGCGAGTACCAAAACACACTGATGGGTTTCAATTTTTAGTGATTGCCATTCAAAGTAGGCATGACATATAGTTCAAGCAAGATGGGGGAAACTGCGCATACCAAAAGAGAAGCAGCGGTGCTTTGGAAGGAGAATTAGATCCTGCAACTGGCCTTCGCTATCCCCAGACTTCACTAGTCTAGATTTGTTCTTCTGGGGATACCTGAAAGAGAGGGTTTATATCAACAAACCATAGATCCTGGTTCAACTGAAGGAGAATACGAATAGAGAAATCATAAGTGGGGTCTGAAACTTTTGTGGGTTTTATGGCGTGAGTTTTTGACAAAGTATGAGCATGCAAAACTAACAATGGCCGCCATTTAAGTGATGTCATATCTCATATATGATGTAGAGGTGTTGCAACATTTGACTTGTGCATATTAATTTCTATTATATCCTTTATATTATCTGAAAATTTTATGCATTTGTTTGTACAATTAAGGAAGTTATGCACAATTATTAAACCTGTCTGTTATGGGACACCCTGTACATTAATAACATTTTTTTTGTGTCCAAAGATTTACTACAGTGCAGTAAATAGCCAAAGAGAATCTGTGTTTTAACATGTCAGTCCGTTAGATAATAATCATGAAGAATCTGGTCATCCTAACATGGCAAAGTCCTGAATTCATTCTGCTACTCACTTACTGTGGGACCAGCGTTTTATATAGTCTTCCTGTCATATTTGCAAATTAGTAATAGCTTTAAAAAGAGTACTACACTTCCACTTGGACTGAATTACAAATAGTGGCTCAAACTGGGAAGAGGTATCATTATGGTCTCTTAGTCCCTGGTAAGTATATCTGTGTTTCTTGCTCAAGTAGAACTACATATAGTTCAGTGCAAGGCCTTAGCTGCCGTTAAGAAGCGTTTTTTTCTATAAAACTAATTGCCTACAAGTCATAAATCTATAAGCTGTAATATCAATTGGTTGAAAACTGATCACTTCTCTTTGGTGTGTTGAGGAGAAAGTACAAACACACCCTTCCTTATACATCGAATTACCCCGAGTAGCATATCGACGATGATTATGCTAGCCTCGAGAAGTATGATAGTAATATAAATACAGCCAGGCCGTTCCCGTATACATTACAAGCCAATTACCCAACTTGTAACTACCTATTGCAGTGCTCACTTAAAGTAAGAATCTTTTTTATATTTGTATTTTGGCCGTTCGAATTATTAAATATCTTCAATAAAAACATTTCAAGTAATTTACTAGGCTTTTCTGATAAATAATACATTTACTTGGTAATTTTGTTGCAGTAGGTTTTAAAAATAATATCCTTTAAATGGGCACCATTTTCGGCCTCACAAAGACGGGCTCTAGTTAGGGCATTTTCCATTACAGTCCTTAGAATAACTGACTCTAGTTCTTGGATTTCATGTCTAATATTGTTTTTAAGCTCTTGAATCGTTGTAGGCTTGTTCACATATACCTTTTCCTTAAGATAACCACACAGGAAAAGGTCAGGGGCTGTTAAATCCGGTGAGCGTGAAGGTCAGTTAAAATCAGAAAATCTGCTAATTAAGCGCTCGCCAAACAATCCCCTTAAGAGCGCCATACTTTGTCGGGCAGTGTGGGCAGTAGCTCCATCTTGTTGGAACCACATTTCTGGGTTGTCCTTAACAGCTGGCCTTAAACAAATTTCAATCATTTGTTGATATCGCTGTGTAGTTATCGTCACAGTGACACCTTCTTCGTCTTCAAAGAAATATGGACCGATCACTCTTTCCGAGGTAACACCACACCATACGGTACATTTTAGTGGATGTAATTCACGCTGATGAACGGTTCTTGGATTTTCAATGGCCCATATTCTGCAGTTTTGCTTATTTACGAACCCGTTCAGATGAAAATGGGCTTCGTCGCTCATTATCAGCTTATGGATGAACTTATTTTGTTTTCTGGCTAATTGCTGAATGTGAACAGCATACGCTATGCGTGATTGCAAATCTGTGGGTTGTAATGCCTTTACCAATTGAATTTTGTATGGAAACAGATGCAATTCACGCAAAATTCTTTGAAGTGACCTTCTGGACATCCCAATCTGAGTGGTTCGTCTTCGAGTTAAGGTGTCTGGATTTTCAGCAATGCTATCCTCAACGAGTGCTACATTTCCTGCTGTCCATACTGAACGTGGTCTGCCAGATCGTGGAAGATCACTCACTGAACCCTGCTTCCGAAATCGGGCCACAAGATGATCAATTGTGGTCTGACTAGGAGATTGTCTGACATTATAATGCCGACGATAGGCTATTTGGGTTATTGAACGATGGTTTCTGAAGTAACGTTCAATAATTTTGGTTCGTTGTTCAGTGCTATATTTTTCCATGATAAATTATCAATGGTTATATCTGTAATATTCTGAAAAATAAGGAGAAAATTTGATTAAATGTGAACGTTGTTACTTATGCAAACTAATGCGTGACTTTTGCGCCACCCTGTACTTCCAGGAGATGTAGTAAATGTGTCAACGATGCAGCAATTCAAGGTTAAATTGGACAGTTGTTGGTCAACTGTATCCTCTTCTGTGTAAATTGTTGCCCTCCTTTCCCTGCATGGCAATTGAAGCGTCCTTGTCCTATTTTTTGCCAAATTTATTGGATTAAATTGAATTTTACTTTTGGTTCCAGCAGCAACTATTTTGCACATTTTTCTCGTTTTATTTAGCAATGAAAATGCTATTATAAACTTTATACAACCACCATTCACCCTTGTGTGGAGTACTGTTGCCACATATGGGCTGGTGCATCAACCAGTAGCCTCTCCCTCTTAGACAAGGCGCAAAAAGAATTTCCAACGTAATATGTCCTGCACTTTCTGTCAAGATCCAGCCCCTGTTGCATCACCGCAGTATTGCATCTTTGTGCTTATTTTACAAGTACTTCCACGGAATGTGCTCCAATGAACTTACTGCACTTGCACCCCTTAAACGAAAATAACCGCGACCCACCTGATCTGAAGCAAAATTCCACCCCTTTATTTTTGAGATCCGTAGATGCCGGAAGACTTTTTACTCTGATAGCTTCTTTCCTCAGACTGCTTGTCTTTGGAATTCCCTTCCTGCTCCCTGTTTTCTCAACCGCATCAAAATGCAGAAAATTAAATCTAATGTGAACAAACATATTGCTGCCTAACTCCCCACCCAGATTGCTCCCCTATGAATCTGTCCCCTATCACAGTAGCCCACTTACGCTTTCAGTGGCAATATGCCTTGTTTAGGGTGAACAAAAGTAAAAAAAACAAACTTGACAGACCGACTAATTGACAGAGCCTCTCTTACGGATGCTTGGACGCATCTGAAAATTGTCTGAGTCATTTTTTGAGTTGTAATTTCCTTTTCTCACTTCCCAAGTAAAAATCTCATCTATTAATCTTTTCATTTTGCTTTTTTTTCTTTGTCAAATGTATGCAATCTCTGTCAGTGTCAGTCATAAATTTATCTCCGCTCTTCACAAATGTCTTCTCATTGTATTTTCCACACCAACAAACAGCAAAGGGAAATAAATCTGATCACTTAGATTGAGCTGAACAGACTGACAGACTGACAATGGAAAGAAAACAAACGATGCAACAAATTATAGTAATCAGATTCTTGGAGAATTCTGAAATGAAGTCTCTCAATGCTTCCTCACTGCTATTTATGGACAGCTGTCTCAATCTTTTAGGACATAATGGCATTCACCAAATATACATATTGGCTGTCTCATTAAAAAAAAAAAATCAGTGTTTTTTTTCACTGTTGTATTTTTACATTGTTTAATAATATAGACTGAGAAAATAACATGTTTCGTTTGGTTTGTTTCTTTGGCGGCATATCAACCCCTTCTGGGTCATTGCATGCTTAAACACAGTACCTATTATCAATGATTCATTGTATACAATTTCTTTTATTTTCTTGAAAATTAAAAATTGTAGAAATAACAGAAAAAGAATAAAAACGGTAATATAGGGATCAGGGCTGGGAGCAGGATTACACACAGGTCCTCATTCATCCCCAGCCTATGTCTGCTAGTATATATAAATCAGTTTAGAAGATATATATATATATATATATATATATATATATATATGAAGAGAATATTTTTTTATAAAATATTTAGAAAACCTGCACAAGTTTCTTCCTGACTGAGACATATTTATCGCACTTGACTGCGATAAGTATGTCTCAGTAAGGAAGAAAAAAGAAAAAAAAAGAAATATTCTTATACTTCTGACGATGGTATATATTACCGAAAGTACTCAAGTTTAAAAAAAAAATGTTTTTAAGGTAAATAAATAATTTATTTTTAAAAACAAATAATTTGCGTTGTGAAGGTTTTCTAAATATTTTATGAAAAAAATATTCTCTTTATTATTGCCATTTCACCAACGTTTCCAATGTGTGACTTTTCAAAATACCTTTCCCACGTAACCACGTGATACACACAGCCATATCAACATTGTCGTCCTAACATCAAGACGAATTTCAACTTGACTGCGATAAGTATGTCTCAGTCAGGAAGAAAAAAGAAGAAAAAAAAGAAATATTCTTATACTTCTGACGATGGTATAATTTACCGAAAGTACTCAAGTTTAAAAAAAAAATGTTTTTAAAGTAAATAAATAATTTATTTTTAAAAACAAATAATTTGCGTTGTGCAAGGTTTTCTAAATATTTAATAAAAAATATTCTCTTTA
This sequence comes from Sepiola atlantica, assembly GCA_963556195.1. NCBI lineage: Eukaryota > Metazoa > Mollusca > Cephalopoda > Sepiida > Sepiolidae > Sepiola > Sepiola atlantica. The sequence continues at coordinate 87,351,249 of OY744517.1, read as the reverse complement.
TTATTGCCATTTCACCAACGTTTCCAATGTGTGACTTTTCAATATATATATATATATATATATATATATATATATATATATATATATATATATATATATTTGTACTATATCGTTATATGGGATGTTATTACCTTCACTTGGGGAAACGTTCGTCTTTTGTGCTTGTTAAATCCTTTATAATTACTTTAATTTGAAGCAATTTTTAAAAATAAACAAGACATAATACTGAGCTCATCGTCCAGAGGTCAATAGGTCAAAACTACTCTCTGCTACTGTCAAATAATCTTAGAAGTCTGCTTTTCTTTAAATTCAAAATCCCCCCCCCCCCCCTTCTCTTTGTTTCTGTCTGTCACCGAAACTGGGTCTATTATTTGAAAGAACATAGTATTAAACAATCCTAGGTAACCACTTCTTATATCTGTCTCTTTCTCGCCTCTGGATGACTTACACATTATTATTTTTCGCTACTATTAATTATTTAAACGCACTAGCATCTAGGCACAGATGTTTTAAAATCCTATTTAAAAAAAGAATATTTAATTAAGAAATTAAATCCACCATAATGCATTTTGTTTTCTTTGTAAACAAGTCTGCCATTTAAATTTTTGTTAATAGTTGAAAAAAGAATGAATGTTATGTGACCCTGTGAAATTTGAAGGGAATTTGGAATCATTTAAACAGTCGAATAGTCATATCTGTTTGAAGAAGTCTTAGCAAATACACATGTATTAAAACATTGGACGTTTTTACACCCACTAATTTTGTAGAGCTTCTGAACTACATTATTTATAGCCTTATAGCAATTTGCTTCAATTAATAATTTAATGACAAGATCAAAGTGTAGTATCTGTTCTGATGGATACTACACCCTATAAACCGGTACCGTCTTGGCCTTCGGGTCTTGATTCCGCCGATCTGTGTGTTTATCCTGTGCAGTTCTAGGAGGTCCACCCTCCCAGGCTTTGCCTCACCTCTTTGGGGAGGAGTGAGTTTATTGCTTACTGCCTGAGGCGCCCCTACCGGAGAATGCCGACGGGGCTGCCCAGGCAATTTTTAATGGCCAGAGTGCTCACCTCTCGGGTGCTGGATTTTCAAACCCCACTTTCCCGACCCGACCTTGAGTCACATCTTACTTGTGGGAGTAAGATAAAACTGTCCTTGTGCCTAACCTCCTGGGGAGGAGGTAAATAAATACTCAAATGAATATATACAGCTGTGAAAACCGCAATTTGAGACAATGGTTTAAGATAAATACTCAGAAAATATACATGGATTTAAAAGGCCTAATATTTACAAATAAACCAATATAATGAAACAAAATTATAGACACCAAATACAATTGGGACAAAAAAAGGGTGAATTATAGAGTATGTTTCTATTAAAACAAAGTCAGAAGTTAATCTTTATCTAAAAGTGCAAATTATTTCTTATCTATGAGAAGAGACTTTACGTTTGAAATGAGAATCTTGGTATTACTCTAATATGAAGAAACTGAACAAAAATAGTCACTCTTACATTCAACCATTATTAAATATTTATCGAAAGTTGACACTTTCGAAGTTAAATAAAAAAAACATGCTGTATTACATCAGACGATGGTCAGGACGAACAACGAAGACAGTTTGCATAGTCACCTCTGGGGACTGACTCTTTTTCATTACTAAATCGCCATCTGTACTGAGGTCTCTACTTTATTTTAATTTTCAAACTATGTAGAATGCAAATTACTTTTTATATATCCTATCTGTCTTTATATATATATTGTTATTATCTTGTTCTTCTCTACCTTTTTGCCTTCATAATTAGGGTCTATTTTTATGGTCACGAATTTGGTAGGGAGAGGTTTTGTTTCTAACATTCTTAAAGTGTGATTGGTAGGAAACCAAAACAAACGCCTCGCTTTACTAAATGAAAATGGATCTGACAGCCAGTGCAGTAGTAGGGTATAACACGTAGAGGAATACTCTTATTTAAGAATTAAAATAAGAAAACTGAACATTATCAACTTTTTCATCAGATAATCATTTGGTAAAGTAACGAATTTACTTTTGGCTTTACAGATTTAAAGGAACCATGGAAATGTTATGCTTTAATTAGAAATGACTATCAAGAATTAAATATTTTATTATTATTTCGAAATCAAAGGGTAGAGAAATAGAAATGAAAAAGGAAACATACCTAGAGGAGAAACAAACAAGAGGGCACTAATGTAAAGAGGGAGAGAGAGGCAGCAGAGAATCAGCAGAGAGGCAGAGAGAGAGAGGAAGCAGAGAGAGAGAAGCGGAGAGAAAGTAAGCAGAGAAGCAGAGAGAAAGAGGCAGAGAGAGGCAGCAGAGAGGAAGAGAGAGAGGCAGCAGAGAAGCAGAGATGGGCAGCAGAGAGAGAGAGAGAGGCAGCAGAGAAGCAGAGAGAGAGAGAGAGGGGCAGCAGAGAATCAGCAGAGAAGCAGCAGAGAGAGAGAAGCAGCAGAGAAGCAGAGAGAGAGACGGCAGAGAATCAGCAGAAAAGCAGAGAGAGAGGCAGCAGAGAACCAGCATGTAGAGAGGCAGCAGAGAATCAGCAGAAAAGCAGAGAGAGGCAGCAGAGAGAGAGAGAGAGGCAGCAGAGAGAGAAGCAGAGAGAAAGAGACAGCAGAGAGAGAGGCGGTAGAGAAGCAGAGAGAGAGAGGGAAAGAAAGGCAGCAGATAAGCAGAGGCAGAGAGAGGCAGAGATGAAGATAATCTCTGTCTCACTTATTAGATCTGTAGAGTAGGTTAAAGTTACTGTTGGTAATATATAGACAAAAAAATCTATCATCTCATATCTAGAAGACTTCTGTCTGAATAACATTTCTTTACAGGTCAGATATTGTTTACCCGTGTTTCCAGGTGTTATTTCACGGATGAATATGTGTGCATTCCCATATTTTAATTAGCAATAATAAAAAAAAATAAAGATAGATCATTTTTGCTTTTGGCAGTTCAGTGTATAATTCTCAGATTAATAAATCTGGCTTTACACTGTGTATAAATTAGAAAAAAATGACTGCCGTCCAAGGTCTAGCTTTTTTCAATTGTTCTACAGTGCATCTGTACGAAAACAATTTTTCTGTATATAAGTGCACTTCGATAAAGATATCGGTTACTAGAGTGAGACTTTCTTCAGTCCTCTATTAGCTGAATGTCTACCTACCTCCGTTCTGATCATTATTATTGATAACCCGGTCTCAGGAGATCATGATGGATGCATCAAGACTGGACTGATCTCTACAGACCGAAAGCCTGGCAAGAATTATGGATATCCTGTGTTGCCCAATTGACAGGATCTCTCTCTAGGCATGATGTTTGACTGCAGGACCTATCGCCAGAGTGTCAAGTATGACATCCGATCGCCTTCGGTGCTGTGCGCAGATTCTAAATTGTCGTTAACCCCACAGTTTTGACAAGTTTTATATCGTATCCTCTTGGGTGTCTTCCCACCCTCCTAATTAAATTTTGCTACATTTTTTTGGCTACCAATTTTTTTTTGGCTTTTTACATTTGCATAACTATGTTTCCTATTTGATGTCTTTTCTTCCAGTGCAGGTACAAGGTGATCATGCCCCCCCCTGAAACTATTATGCAGGGGGGGGGGCACTAGAAGACAACTCTTTGTAAACGAACCAATGTGTTTTCGAAATTTAATTAAAATTGTAATAAATTGATTCCATAAATTATATATTTTACGAGCTGTACTTAACCGGGATTCATAAATGTCACTTTACTTGAAATTTTCAAATTTAAAATTAAAAAAAAAAAAAAAAAATAATGTGTGAATCACGAATAGATTGAAAAAAAGAAAGCTCCAAATGTAAGAGAGATAACCGATATTTTTACTTTGAAGCTAAAATAAGAATAATCTTCCTTACATTTTGAGCCGTTTAGATCATTATTTAAAATTATCTCCATTGTAATAATCATCCTTACCGGAATAATTATTTTCAGAAAGAAACTGGAGACAATTACACTTTTTTAGAGTAAAGTATATGCTGCAAGGATAAGAAAGAAGTAATCACTAGTCAGAATTAAATATTGATTTGTCAGATGTATTGCTATTTAAGTTCTTACATGTAAAATCCGACAAGATAACTTTATATATTAGATAAGGAATACAAGTCTGCATATTTAACATCAGCGAATGTTTAAAAAGTGGAAGTTTAACTGAATTTAAGTTTGGTCCATATTAAGTCAGAGAAGCAAAACTAAAAATAAGGTCTCCAGATCACTGCTAAAATATCTTTTCTGTGGGTCCCAGCAGATCATCCCCCCCCCCATTCCTGGTGAGGAAGTGATCGATGGTAAACAGTGCTAATTCTGCTCTTTTTTTATTTAAAACAATAGAATTTAAATGTTTATACTTGAACGTCCATCAGACTCGAATTATCCAAGAGAGCTTCATCTTTCAACATTGTTTGTATAACTTCAGTTGCATGGAGAAGGGTCAGGAAGCTGCTGTCGAATTTTATATCTAAGCACATTCCTTCAAGATATTTTCCAAAGTCTTTTGAATCTATGTTCGCTCTGTCGTGAGACATGGGCTCCGAACACTTTGGATCTGCAACCAGACTGCATGGCTAGCAGGTGTGAAACTTACAGGTGTTTCCCATCTCGGAGTGTGAGCCACTCATACCAAAACTGGTTGAAGAACTTCTACTTTGCATATATGGTCAAAGCAAGATCATTTGCACAGTTCACAAAGCATGGCTTTTCTTACTCTTAACATAGTTAAAAACAGTTTTCAAATCTTTTCCTCAGTACATGCTGTGGCTGCTAATTTTATAACAATTTGCCTTGAGTCCCTTAGCCTGAAACACATGAAAACTACTTGATAAAAATCTATTAAATTTTCAATAGATATATCTTTTATTCCTCGAGTGTGTGTTAGGTATATTATTATTTTTGTTTGAAAACTGACTTGCTACATAGATTTTAAGAGGGAGGGAACGGTAAAAGTATGAAAGGTCAAAATTGTGTAGAAATCATCTTCAATGTCCTAGAAGTATTTTAGGCTTAATAATTTCTTCTGAAAACTGACTGAAAAATACTAATATATTACCCTCCTGTTTACTCATCGAGCGGGAACAAGACACTTTCATTTTTTTAATCACAATTTAACACATACATTACAGTATTGTTTTTATTCTAGTAAAAATTAGCAACTTATAGACATCTGAATTGAGTCTGAGTCTCCTGTCCGTGATGTGGGGGTGGTATGATGAAACACACTCAAAAACCAGTTTTGAACGGTCTTCATACAACCTAGGACTTCATTCGGACTGTAGGTTCACCACCTGTTGTTCTATGTATTGTGCAACTGGTCTTAAGAAGAACCAGAGCATCTCTTTCCTGCTGGGGTCATTAGTTTCGCTGTTGTTAGCAGGTACTTATGGAGGAGGCCACGAAAAGGCTGACTTTATCTCCTGCCAAAGATACCCCTCAACGAGCTCGCCTGAAGTCACAATGCCCATTCTTGGAGCATGCCCACCAGCTCCTGCTTTCAACACCCAGTGACATCACAAAACGAATCTGGCTGAAACGTCGCTGGACGGAGGAATGCCAAGCAGCAGATAAAACAAGGTTGCACAGATTTGTGGAGAACCCGGATAATCTACCAGGCATGGACCTCTCTCGCCGGCAGTGGACAATGCTCAACCGCCCCAGGACAGGTGTCGGCCGTTTCGCCACGACCATGAAAGGATGGGGACTCAGGGACTCGGCTGTCTGCGACTGTGGTCACTCTGAACAGACAGTAAACCACATCATCGAGTCATGCCTCAAACATCGACCAACCAACGGCGAAGTCGGCATAGCTGTGCTAGACAACAAAACATTAGCATGGCTTTTCTCAATCGAGCTGGTGATCTAACAGTGAGATGCTGTGAAGCAAACAAAAGAAGAAGATCTCCTTCTCAACTAGGTATTTGACATGGTTCTCTTGGCCCTTCTGCCACTTGTATTTAAAGTTTTCTTCATAGTCACAACTCTGACGCCTATCTCTCTCACCAAGGTCCACATTGCATTACCTGAATCTTGCCACACATTTTTTGCAGCTTATTGACGTATTTCATTGTGCAGACACAGTCGGAACATCTGTTAAGATACTTCCTGCTAGCCACTACTTCCACATCTCTATCACAATTCTCCAGATCAGATCTCACAGCCTTCAGGGTGCAGTGACCTGTAACAAAGATTCCCAAATTTTTTAATCCGGTGTGAATTATCATAATTCAGGTTACTCTCTTCCAATATCCTATGGTGCTTTCCAGTCGTCCATTGTCTCCAACTATTAAACCCATCAATAGTACACAGAAACAACAATCTATTAGACTTGACTGTTATTAAATACTTCCAATGGTTCTTCAATGCAAGAATATCACAAAATTAATTAGATTTGTCTCCAAAACCCTGTATATAGTCATTATCAACATAGACAACCCCTGACCTGATGGCCCGTGAGCTTTTGGGTCACTGGTCGTCCATGGTTTCTGTTTTAATGGATGGCATATTCTTTTTATTACTTCATCATTTATCATAAAAGATTTTACCGGTGTCTTCCACCTATGTTTCATCCAGTGTACATGAGGACTCACAAGATAACAAACAAGGTCCACAGTTTTAGTAGTATAGATGTAGATAGATATAGTGTATATAGATATAGTGTATATAGATATAGTGTATATAGATATAGATGTAGATAGATATAGTGTATATAGATATAGTGTATATAGATGTAGTGTATATAGATATAGTGTATATAGATATAGTGTATATAGATATAGATGTAGACAGATATAGTGTATATAGATATAGATGTAGACAGATATAGTGTATATAGATATAGATGTAGATAGATATAGTGTATATAGATATAGATGTAGATAGATATAGTGTATATAGATATAGATGTAGATAGATATAGTGTATATAGATGTAGATAGATATAGATGTAGATAGATATAGATGTATATAGATATAGTGTATATAGATATAGTGTATATAGATATAGTGTATATAGATGTAGATAGATATAGTGTATATAGATGTAGATAGATATAGTGTATATAGATGTATATAGATATAGATGTAGATAGATATAGTGTATATAGATATAGATGTAGATAGATATAGATGTATATAGATATATTGTATATAGATATAGTGTATATAGATATAGATGTATATAGATATAGATGTAGATAGATATAGTGTATATAGATATAGTGTATATAGATATAGATGTATATAGATATAGTGTATATAGATATAGTGTATATAGATATAGATGTAGACAGATATAGTGTATATAGATATAGATGTAGACAGATATAGTGTATATAGATATAGATGTAGATAGATATAGTGTATATAGATATAGATGTAGATAGATATAGTGTATATAGATATAGATGTAGATAGATATAGTGTATATAGATGTAGATAGATATAGATGTAGATAGATATAGTGTATATAGATATAGATGTAGATAGATATAGTGTATATAGATATAGATGTAGATAGATATAGTGTATATAGATGTAGATAGATATAGATGTAGATAGATATAGATGTATATAGATATAGTGTATATAGATATAGTGTATATAGATATAGTGTATATAGATGTAGATAGATATAGTGTATATAGATGTAGATAGATATAGTGTATATAGATGTATATAGATATAGATGTAGATAGATATAGTGTATATAGATATAGATGTAGATAGATATAGATGTATATAGATATAGTGTATATAGATATAGTGTATATAGATATAGATGTATATAGATATAGATGTAGATAGATATAGTGTATATAGATATAGTGTATATAGATATAGATGTAGATAGATATAGTGTATATAGATGTAGATAGATATAGATGTAGATAGATATAGTGTATATAGATGTATATAGATATAGATGTAGATAGATATAGTGTATATAGATATAGATGTAGATAGATATAGATGTATATAGATATAGATGTAGATAGATGTAGATAGATATAGATGTATATAGATATAGATGTATATAGATATAGTGTATATAGATGTAGATAGATATAGTGTATATAGATGTATATAGATATAGTGTGTATAGATATAGATGTATATAGATATAGTGTATATAGATATAGTGTATATAGATATAGATGTAGATCGATATAGATGTATATAGATATAGTGCATATAGATATAGATGTATATAGATATAGTGTATATAGATATAGTGTATATATATAGATGTAGATAGATATAGGCTTAAGTGTAATAAAGTGGAAAACATTTGATCTATCGTTGTTTAACAATAGACCGAGATTTTATTACTTTTTGATATTCATTATAATTATATATTTCTGAAGTTTGAAGGGGAAAAAGATATGAGATGAAGTCTAATATTTAATCTACTGACTTTCCCAGCCTTGGTTATTAGTTTAAAACCAACCGTCTGTATAAGTTTTGAAGTGAAAACGGCTGTGGATTCATTTTGTCTAATACCTACATGAGAAAGATATGAATCTGTATCCTCCATATCTATTGGTGAAGTAGTAGGGTAGACTAGACTTAATCATTGGTAGGGAAACAAGTCTTTGAGGATGAAAACTCCAAAATAACACATTGAGCATATTTCCTTATGTTAGCATTGCAACTGGTCGCCTTGGAATTATCGTTGCTACTGGACTTGAGTAATACTGGTCAGAAATGCAGTTGGGGGATTCAGCTAACTTTGGTTCAGTCCGAATTCCACTTTGTCCATTGTCTCTTAAGACTGGAGGAAGCCAACAACAACATAAAACTAGCTTAAAATCCCTGTACATAAACAGTTAAGTTTTCCTTTCAACCTGATGAATTAGATATGCGTTTCAAATAGATTATTGATCAAGTTATCATCATCATCATCATCATCATCATCATCATCATCATCATCATCATCATCACCATCACCATCATCATCATCATCATCATCATCATCATCATCATCATTAATTTTATCATCTTATTTCCCTTGGTCAGGCGTCTGACATCTTCTGACAGTCTGCAATTTCAGTCTCCAAGCTTGGCGATCTTGAGGATTGATTCCATTTAAATTCTTCTGGCTAAAGATCCTTGGTAATGGTTTGCATCTGAGCTTTCTTGGGCCATCCACTTTCCTTCGGCCTTCTATCTAAGGTCTCTGCATTTTCTTATCCAATAGTTACTCCTTGCAATGTGGACATACCAACATAGCTGACTGATCGTCAGTTCATCAAGCTTTGGTATATTCAGCCTTGCCGCAGGATATCAGAGATTATATGCTGGGTCTGACCTGACCCAACATTGCATATCCATCTGCTCATTGCTGTGTAATTATGGCGAAATGGGCGAGTGAAGACTGGGTGAGACCCAGCACTCGCCTCCATACATCTAACAAAGTTGCTAGACACACTCATCTTGGTAGTTAAGACACACTTATTTGATTTGATCAATCCATATGGCTGTTCTGTCCAATGCTTTTGAACAACATGTCCTCGATGTTTGCCACTGATTTGCATGTTTTAATACGGTGAAATGTTCAAATAAAATTAATGATTGGAAATAGATGTCTTCTTTAATAGAATTAAAATAAGATCTATTGCATGAAAAGCTTTCCTTTTTAAAAGGTCAGAAAGCCTAAAACATTAATTTAATAGTTTTTAATGAGCTAAAAACAATCCAGAACAGTTATTAGTCACATGGTTGAGTATAAAAACGTATACTTTAACAAATCTGTTTCGTTAATTTGAAAATATCTCAGTTGTTAATTTTAACTACTTCTATTTATCTCCAAACAATCTTATGTGCTTTTAAATTATGTTTACCATATTTATTATTTATATTGTCTTTCTTCAGACCACTGTCCTCATAAATTATATTTTTATTATGTTTTGGCCGATTTGCTCCCCGGCCTTCTTCATTTATATTGGTGATTCCTTTCATACTGAAATATGATTATTGTTCGTTATTTGTGAATGTTTGTTGATGTTTCTTTCATACTTAAATTCGACGAATCAGTTTTTTTTCATCGGAATTATGTACGTAAGAAATATAAATGTACATAAATAATCAGCAAAAATAGTCTATTATAGAAGAGCGGGTGAGTGTATCCATTTAAAAGTTCGAAACTACACAAGACACAAAAAGCTGATATATATTATTTTTGTATTTCATTGGACAGAATATGGACACATTTTTCTTGTTATATTCATTCTGTTGGTGTTCAGTAGGAACAAAATTAGTCAGGAGCGATTTTTTTCCATCGACCTCTGGTGTGAAATGGTACGTGTGATAGAGATAGGGGAAAGAGAGAGAAAGAGGTTAGAAAGAGAGATAAGTTTTAAAGGAAAGATGTTACACGCATTTTTCAACTGTTTTATTTTTGTTTCCATGCTCCCAGGCAATGCTGGGTAGCCAGGTTAGTATTTAAATATGTGAAAAACATCATCATAAACAAACAATACACCTGAAGAAGGCCAGAAAAACATCGGCCGAAAGGTAATATGAATATTTTTTAATTGGTTCAGCGGTCTGAAAGACAATGTAAATAATGGAAGCTCGTCTTCCCGAAAATTCACACCAAAAATGCAATATTATATACAGCATATGTAAAGAATTACATCTACTTCAAAGTACTGATTAAAGAATAAACCAGAAAATTTGACCTTTAACGGTCCCTAAAGATTTTATGTAATGTTGAAGTTCCTGATCAAAATTTATTATAAAAATGTCAATGTAGAATATGTGTAAGAATATTGTTTGAGGATCAACGAAGTTCCTGATCAAAATTTATTATAAAAAATGCCAATGTAGAATATGTGTAAGAATATTGTTTGAGGATCAACGAAGTTGCTGATCAAAATTTATTATAAAAAATGTCAATGTAGAATATGTGTAAGAATATTGTTTGAGGATCAATGAAGCTTTAACCATGGTTCACTTGCTGATTTACATGATGAAGGGATTACAGGAAGGTTTGCAATACCAGGTTAAGCAAGTCACATCACCGTGAATCGTAGTGCCAGGGATAATTAATTGCTGAATTTAAGAAACAAAAAAACACATGTGCTTCATTAATCCTAATGTTAAGTCCGGGTGGTAATTTGAAAACAAAACGGTGTACACACGATGGTGTAATGGGATCATTAAAAGTCAATTTAGATGGTCAGCCTTGATGTAGTTTGTTTGTTCACCAAAGTCTTAATAAGTGAAGCATAAACAATGATTCAAGACAGACTAGCTGCATACCTAGTCTTAGAAGAACGCACCTGTGTACCATTTCCCAACTTAATGAAAATGCTTACCTTGTGAATAGAAACCACCTACTTCGAAATAGGTACTGAGATATATTAACAGAAAGAAAGTCTGGCTCTGCGTACATCATTGTCACCTGTAATGGCAAACATATATATTGAATATATAAAGACATGGCTTTAAGACTAATATATAAGGACATGGCTTTAGGACTAATATATAAAGACATGGCTTTAGGACTAATATATAAGGACATAGCTTTAGGACTAATATATAAAGACATGGCTTTAGGACTAATATATGAAGACATGGCTTTAGGACTAATATATAAAGACATGGCTTTAGGTCTAATATATAAGGACATGGCTTTGGACTAATATATAAAGACATTGCTTTAGGACTACTATATAAAGACATTGCTTTAGGACTAATATATGAAGACATGACTTTAGGACTAATATATAAAGACATGGCTTTAGGACTAATATATAAAGACATGGCTTTAGGACTAATATATAAAGACATGGCTTTAGGACTAATATATAACGACATGGCTTTAGGACTAATATATAACGACATTGTTTTAGGACTAATATATAAAGACATGGCTTCAGGACTACTATATAAAGACATTGCTTTAGGACTACTATATAAAGACATTGCTTTAGGACTAATATATGAAGACATGGCTTTAGGACTAATATCCTTAAAACCAACCAATTGGCTGATATGTTGATGATATATTTATATTTTAGCCTCACCAATCAGACGTCCAGGTACTGCTGGACCATGTGGACTCCATGAAAACATCCATACAGTTCGAAATGGAGAAAGAAAAATATATTCAACTTGCCTTATTGGATATACTAATATCACACATAAAGTATGAGTTTAAGACACCCATGAAGTTCAAGCCCCCTTAATTAACAATACTTTAACTTCGATTTTCTTCACCCATGTAGTATCAAATATGGAATCACACATTGTCTACAAAATAGATAATAAGTAGTGATGTTAAATGGTCAGACGAAAACAGAATATTATTTTGTGTAACAACTACCCTGGTAACATACACTCCAACCAAGGTAATAAAAACAGAAGAAACGAAATTGAAACTCTTCTGCGGTTTGTCTTATATAGGAGGCCTCTTCGAAAAGATTCAGAGAATATGTGGTGTTTACAAGATCAGGACGGTGTTCAAAAGTAATTCAACATCTCATCCTAGTAAAACCACCTATGGAAGAGAAAATGAGTTAAAACTTAATGTACTCCATCTCAAGTAGTTGTAGAAAGGTTTACAGTAGTGAAGCACGCTTCCCCTCACAGGAAAAGTTGTAGAATATCGGAAAGCAGTAATCCGGGAGGAGATAGAAAAATCGAACATGTATGAAAGAAAAAGAGTGATCATCGCCACCTGTATGTTGAAGTTAAGATAATAGACAGTGAGTATCACTGGAAAGTGAGGAAACATAAAGACAATGTCTGCTCTGGTATCGTTGATAATAGTGATTAGGATGAGAAATAAGATGTCTTTAATTTAATTTTCTTGAAAAGGTAATAAAAAAATTAATGTTGCTGGCAGTTCGTTGCTTGTTTTATGGCGTGTCAAATCATGTGAGTTTATGCAAAACTGCAGGTGTGTTTTGTATACAAATTGTTTGCAAATTAATTTGTTTTGTACAAAAATAGTCTCTAAATGATAGATTATATTACGTGTTAGGCTGGTATTAACCCTAACCCTAACCATGACCCACAACTCTGAATTTTGGGCCTTATCATCAGATGTGCCTGCCTGGTGCAGCATTCACCATGGGTGGGTTGAGCTTGCTTCATCCTAAAGAGAAACTATTTAGGGAATATCAAATTCACAAGCGATCCCTAGTCACATGTATATCTTGGTCAGTGGAGATGATTTTGATAACATTAGTTTTTACAAGTTTTTTTTTGTCAGGAGGTATCATCATCCTCCCACGTACAGCATCTGGTATTCCCAAATTGTCACCCATCTGGTACTGACTAGGCTCAACGTCGCTTAACTTTGGTGATCTCATTAGAACTATTGATTTGTCAATGTGATTATACTGCACCACCAAATCAAGTTTAATGTTATTCCCAGAATGTACTTTGCAGTAATTTACTTTTGAAGTATAGATGCAAGTCCCTAGGTGTGGTTGATTATATTGAATCATTGACAAGGGATGCCCTTGGGGTCAGCTTACCCCACATGAGGATTAGATGGTTTATCGGTTAACTTGATCATGTGTTGAAGGAGAGATATTTGTTGTTGAATAACTTGTTACAAAAACTTTATTTTATATAAGCATACTGTGTGGTATTGATGATTGATAATTTTTCTCATTAGAAGGCATTTTTTTAAATAAATTACAATTTTTTTAAGAAATCGATATAATGCCAACATTTTTTTTTTATACATCTAATTAAATATTTCGGACGATAACTCGTCTTTCCTTTTTCCAATGGAAATAAGAATCCGACATTGTTATTATATCTTTTTGTAAATATTTCTCCACGCCAACCGTTTGGGAGCGAACTCCACTGTAATGTGGAGACGGGGTGTAGTGTCGAAATCATATTATGGTGATGGTAGTACACATAGTTGTGAAAATAAGCGTCGATACGCTGATAGATAATAATAAAATATTCTTTCACATTAGAAGGCATTTTTTTTATGAAATACGATTTTGTTTAAGAAATCGATAAGATGCCAAGATTTTGTTATACACTAAATCAAATATTTCGGACGATAACCCGCCCTTTTTCAATGAAATAAACGGTGGCTGTGGTTAAATATTTAAAATATATATATATAAATGTCAGATTCTTATCATTATGCAACAATCCGGGTCGTTTTAAAATTGTTTAATAAATGTATTCATTATGCAAATATCTCTAATTGTAATATTACGTATGAATATATGTTTATATATTTGTATGTAAAGGATTCACTCCTAAACGAATTAACTGATTTTATGAATTTTAGAACACAGCTGCTAGGTGTAATTGGTTCAAATGTTGGCTATAATTAGTTTAATTTAGAATAATTAGTTTAATTTAGAATAATTAGTTTGATTTAGAATAATTAGTTTAATTTAGAATAATTAGTTTAATTTAGAATAGAAGTTCACGAGTTAAGCAAATAAAATACATTTTAATTTGAAATCGTCATCGTTTCATTCTTCATAAATATACCTTCTTTCTGAGCAAAGAATCAACAGAACATCTCCACCTTTGACCCTATAATGTTCTCGCTTGTCAATTGTTATGTGAATCTATTAATATTCGGCTGGCGACTAATAGATACTTATACATACAATGCGAAGCGAGAACGTAGAATGAATAAGAAAGAGAGACATGGTTTGATGTTTACGCTTCCGAGACCTTCTTCTAAAGAGGGAGATACACGTCAGCTTTCGTTTATATACAGAAGAGAAATATACAAAGGGAGACAATTATACAATGTAAGTGAGGTAATTATGAAACACGTTGTTGTCTCCAAATGCAAGACACTACAGACCCATAAAAGACACTTTGATTTTTTAAAACAAATATGCAACTACAACCTCTAATATAAGTCACACTTCTTTATTGCAAAGATCTGAACTAAATAAATTTCTAATCTTGATTACATTGATTTTGTTTTAAGATCACTCATTTGATGTTCGGTAAAAAGCTAACAGCAGCGTTTGGTTCATTTCCAATTATCACATCAGAGGTAGACCTTTTTAACAAGTTTGATTTCCATAAAAAGGAAATAAAAAAAGTATTTAAAAAAAAAAAAACTTAAAAAAAACTTCTAAAAGCAAAATAGACATTTTCAGAATTACATACATTGACTAAGTGTTGTACGTTAGGTAGGAGATTTCTTATAGAAATACTTGGTTGCATTAAGTTGAGGAATCCTTTTTCTTTCCAAAGTTAAGCTGTTACTTTGAATATCACATTTCTTCATGAACGAGCGAATAGATGTCTTTCTGCTTCTTCAAAACTAATCATATATTGCTTTCAGACATTGTGTGTATATAATTACACCCATGAAGTAAATGATGTCATATAAAAACAATATATTTTTCAGTTGATGCAAATGGCATGTTGGTTATTGGTGCAATCTGTAAAAGTGGCTGTTCAAGATCCATCAAATATGGTATGTTCACGTGCTCTAGTGAGGAAGAGAGATCTCCGCTCAGTCTAAAAAGGCAATGGATACCTCCTGTAAGTACGTGTGCACGGGGAATCTATTGTGAAGCAAGAGTTGCACAATTGCCAACCACACCTATCCTGAACTGACATTGCTTGAGTCCAATGGCAAGAAGTTCAGGAGGACTGGAAACAATGCCGGGATAGGCAGAGATTCCTCCCACAAACAGTACATGGCATTCCTAAATGCTCTAATGTTTGTGAAAACGGTATGAACCCACACTACCCTCCTGTTAGTAAAAAAAAAAAATAAAATAGTGCAAAATTAATGATTTATTGTACGTGTGTCCTTATCTAAATGAATAAATGCCAAAGTTATTTATTCAAACTATATGCATATTAAAATACCGTAACTGTACCTAATTCAATTATATACTAAAACATTTTGACAGGCGGTATATAAACTCACAGGAAACCTTACCAAACACTATCAAGGCGGTTAATTATTTGCATATTTATTTTTTAAACATTGTTTAATAAATTCATATTCAGTACGATTCATTTATAATTTGATTCTGCTATTTTATTATATTCACGAAAAACTTTTCTTGATATTAATATCTTAATTATTATTAGTAGTAATATTATTTTAAACGATTTAATGAATTAATCATAACTTCTGTTTCATTTTTTTTTTTAGGTTACGTTTTCTGCACAAACCTCTTGGATAACTTTGGAATTAAAAAACATAAAGTTTGCATTAAACGCAATAATTAACAAAGGTTTTCTGTTAATAATTAAATACATGCGTTTATTATTTTTTAAAATAATTTTGTTGTTGTTGATTCTGCTGTTCCTATTTACTTCCTCCCACGAGAGGAGAGTTAGGCACAATGTCAATCTTTAACGTGGGGAAAATCCAGCTCCCCCAATTGGAACAAAAATTTAAATTTCTTCAGTTTAGAAGGATTTCTCTTTCACTGACTGAGGACAGAAAAACTAAATGAAGCATCAGAACAGATACATTTTGCTCCTAGCCAAAAGGCCAATGAGCCTACATGTTGGTAGTGATGATGATGATGATGATGATGATGATGATGATGATGATGATCATCATCATCATCATCATGATAACAAACCTCCTCTAATATTTCTAAATTACAAAAAATAAATAGATTCTGCTTTAATATTAATTAAGTCTTTTTTTCCTGTCTTTTATAATAAAGGCGAAAAGTACAAAGTATTGGAATAAATCAAATAACACTACGACAATCATCATTTTCCTCCAAGTTACTAAAATGTCAATTGAAAATTATTTCTTTTTCTTCTCTAATGAAGACTACATCTTCAGTAATTGCTACCCGGGGTGGCAGGTAGTTTTTATTTTTGATAGTATTTTCATAAGTTAAAGCTCTGTGTTTTTGGCAAGTGCTGATTTTGACTCTTTTAACTGAACTTTTGTAGCATACCTGCAAAAATAGTAAGAATTCTATAATAGGGTGGAGGAGATAATCCAAGTTTTCTGCTAAGTTTGTGGAAAGATAGTTGGAAGCAAATCAATTTTTTTGTGTTATTTTTAAGCAATGGTATATATGATGTGCAGTGGAATTACAAGTAGGTTTAAAGATGATAACCAGTTTGTGTGCAAGAAGTTTAAGACAATGGTAATGGATGAGAACTAAGATGTGGAGAAAGTATATTTGGATGACGAAGCTATTGAGATTGTCCAAAAATGTTGTTAACTTCATGATAAATATGAAGTGCAGGGACGAATTGGTGCAAGAATTAAGAGTGGGTGGAAGCAAATTAAGTAATTTTGCCACTACACACCAGGGAAGAGAACATCAGGCATTTGTGTGATCATATATGGAAGTCTTCTTCTTCTTTCTTGTGCCAGCTCCCTCAAAGCTGCAGCTCGATCTTGGCAAGCCAGGTTCCTGTCTCGTCATCAAGGTCCGCTATGCCCTGCTCGCCATTGGGTGGTTTGAACAGCGGGCATTCCTCTATGACGTGCGTAACTGTCTGTTCTGGGTGGCCACATTTACAGGTAGCACTCTCTCTCAGGTCCCAGTCTCTCATTGTGGCAGAAAAACGGCCCACACCAGTTCTCAAGCGGTTCAGATTGGTCCATTGCCTTCGTGCCAGCTCAGCCCCTGGTATGTCGTCTGGGTCGGTGATGAACCGGTGCAGTCGGTGTTGGTCAGCCTGTTGCCATTCTTCCCTCCAGCGGTTCTTGGTCCACATCTGCTTTGAGGTGGTGTCTGGGACAGTTTCCAGAAGCTGATGCGCATGCTGGGAGAGTGCGTGGCGTGATTTGAGGCATACTGGTGGAGGGGGTTTGCTCATGATGTCGTGGAGCAGATGTCTCTTGTCGATCTTGGCCTTGCGTGACAGTGCCAGGACAGTCGCTTCTCTTCGGATATCGGGTGGGGCAATACTGGAGAGGATCAGTAGTTGGTTCACCGGCGTGGTGCGGAGTGTCCTAGAGACTGCATATGGTGGTGTTTAGAGCTGTGTCCACTTTCTTGGTGTGGGTACTTTGGCACCAAACCGGGGCGCAGTAATCGGCTGCTGAGAAAACCAGTGCTTGGGTGGATATCCGCCGGGTCTTGGTTGTGGATACCCATGTAGTACCGGCCAGACGACAAATCAGTGCAGTATGTGATGTCACCTTTGCCGTCACCTTTTCGATGTGTTGACGGTATGTCAGTGGGCGGTTGAGTTTCACGCCAAGGTACGTCGGGGTGGCGTCGAACAGGAGGGTGGTGTTGTTGACCATCACTTTAAGCTTGCGTTTGGCCTCACGGTTGTTGAGGTGGAATACTGCAGACATGGTCTTGCCCACACTGAATTTCAGCTGCCGGTTCTTGAGGTACCTGGACAAAGTCGTCATGTCCGCAGTGAGCCCAGCCTCAATAGTCTCCCATTCTTTGCCCGTCTGTAGGATGGCCAGGTCGTCGGCGTACCTGTATTTTTTGACTGTTGTTGTCGGTATGTCATAGATGTATATGTTGAAGAGCATCGGGGACAAAACCGAGCCTTGCGGGACGCCGTTCTTTAGTTTCCATAGTCTGCTGCGTTGGCCATTACTGGTGTGGAGGGAGAAGCTACGATTACTCAGCATCTCCATGATGAAACTTACCAGGTGTCGATCTGGAATGGTTTGCAGCTACTTAACATGGAGTCCATATAAACAGATGGTATCGTATGCAGCCGTGAGGTCAAGTAGAACAGTGCCGGCCTTTTCTCCTCTCTGGAAGGCGCTCTCGATGTCCTGGGTTAGCAAGGCGACTTGGTCTGTTGTTGACTTGCGACGACGGAAGCCGGTTCGAAACGCACATATAGTAGCCATTCCAGGAGCTTGTATGGGACATAGAGAAGCGAGATCGGGCTGTAGCTTTTGGGGTCATCGAGCAGCTTGTTTGGCTTAGCCAGAGCGATGATCTTTGCTCGGCGCCAGATCTTTGGAAGCTGCGATGTTCTGTAGCACACGGTGTAGAGTAGGCGTAGCCATTCTGTTGCTTTTTGTCCTTGGTGGATGACAAACTCCGGGTGGATGTTATCAGGTCCTGGAGCTTTATTCGACTTCAGGCGTTTGATAGCTACTTCCATCTCTTTCATCGTAAACTCACCCGAGAGGTCAGTGTCAGCACTCGGTGAGGTGTGGAGATCCCTCAGTTTGGTTGTGGTGTCTGTTGTGAAGTACTTGTCCGCATCCGGAAAGCTACCATTTTTGATGAGCGGTGCTGCGATGGAATTTGCAGTGATGGGGCAAGGAGATTGTTTACTTGCACGACCGGTGAGCTTGTTGATGGTCTGCCAGGCTCTCCGGCTTGAGTGAGTGAAGTCGATCGTCTCCACGGTTTCTTCCCATCTCTCTTGGCGCTTGGTGTTTAGTCTATCCAGAAGGCTAGTAGCTGCTGCTGCTTTCTCCTCACTATTTGTGGAGTCAGAGTGGCGGTGCAATAGATCTTCGCATTCCTCGTCCCAGCAAAGGATATAGTTGGTACGTCGTCCGCGGGGAATGTGTTTCTTCGCAGCCTTTAGCAGCATCTTTGTATAGGCTTTATAAGCATCGTCGGTGTTGTCGGCTCGAGGTGTTGGTACAGCCTTAACTGATGTTTCAACCTCCTTCTTATAGCCTTGCCAATCTGCTTTGCGGAAGTTCCATCTTCGGACTGGTCTTCCCCCTGTTGGCTGGATCAAGGATGGTGTTGTGATCAGCGATGGGCGATGTTGTGAGTGAGGGAACCGGCCCAGGATGCGTCTCTCCGGCAGTGCTTGGTGCGGGAGGTTCTTAAATAAGGCCATGTCGGGATTGGTCTCAGTGTTCCATCATCCCGAGTTGAACGACGAAGGCTCCTTCGGGTCGTAGAGGAGTGTGGCATCTACAGCAGATGCCCATTCAGATAGAGTGATGCCGTCCTGGTTGGTGATGTTGTATTCCCAGTCGGTGTGGCGACTATTGAAATCACCAGCATAAATTGCAGGTGCCAGCACATGGATGGTATGCGGCTCCAAATGGGATGGTGGTGGTTTGTAGATGTTGAGGGGACGAAGACAGGCTCTACGTGCCCCACTCTACTAGTAGCTGAAAGCAATACCACCTCTTACGAGTCAAGGAACGCTTACAGTGAAACTAATGTCTTCAACCAGCCATCCCCCTCCGCGACAGTACTCTCATGCATCCTTTTCAAGACGGGTGACTCCGGTCGTCGAAAGTCAACATCTAGCAATTTTGCAGCTCAACATCGAAGGGCTAACTATGCCAAAGCTCGATGTCCTTGCTCAAATTGCCACCAACACCGAGGCAAACGTCATCCTCCTCCAGGAGACACACAAAGTCAGTGACACCAGTCTTAAACTCCCAGGCTTCACACTAGCAGCAAACATAGATAGATATAGATGTATATTTCTAAAAGCCGTCCAACACATGCTAGGATGTTAAACCGATGATGACTGTCTGCTTGTTGTTGTTATTCTGCCTTGTCTGCTGCTTTACGAGTGTGTGATACATTTATGAGTGTGTGATACATTTATGAGTGTGTGATACATTTATGAGTGTGTGATACATTTATGAGTGTGTGATAGAATCTGTGTTGATAAACGGTAAAGACAAATTTTCCCTTTGTTTTATTTATAACTTAAGAATTATAAAAGTAAGAATAAAAATGCAAATATGGTGTTCAGGGCAGGGAGTGTGAGTAAACATCGTTCCTCTTTTATTCCACAGAAATGCCTGTGTGCCTGCCAATCTATAATAAATTCAAAAGCAGTTAAAACACCATTTTGATTTCTGTTAGATCAATTTCTTTTTATGGGAATGTGTAGTGTCATTAAATAAATAAATATATATATATATATATATATATATATATATATATATATATATAGTAGTGTAGTGTTTAGATATTATTGTTATTATTATAATTAATATTATTTGATATGCAAATTACCATGTTACACTGTAGTATTAAGGGTAATGTATTATTATTTTTATTATTATTTATTTATTTATGTATATATTAGTGAAATTAAAGCTGAATTATTTGTAGATTTGATTATTGGGGAAGTGGTCATTGGATCAGTGCCACTGGGGAGCCATTAATTTTATAACTGTCCTGTTTTTAAATCTCTGAAACAGTTACATGGTAAACGGCTGATTATCCCCGTTTTAATATTTCATGCTCAAGTTAAGGTCCCCTGTTTTTGTTTCACTGTTAGATACTTGAATCCCCTTTTTTATGTGAATTTTCCACTGGTAAGTAAGCTTATGAACGTGCTAAGTCTGCGATATCTTGAATTTAGTTAGTATCCTTGGGAATTTAAACTACATTTTCTTTCTTGGTTTAAAATGACTCAAAGCTTCTTTATACATATATATATATATATATATATATATATATATATATATATATATATATATATATATATATATATAATCAATGTTTGTGTGTGCCCCTTAAAAAAGAAAGGGTAGAAAATCTATGTAAAAACTAAAGGTGTATTTACATGTAAAATTTTCCGAGGAAGACAAGACAATGGAAGTGGTCTTAAATCTCTATGTGCGCTTCAATGTGCTAGATCTCTATGCCCCCCTGTCTAACGGGGTGATGGGGGGGGGGGGGAGAACACCCCCTGAAACTTCAAATACGTATATCCGATTTTAATGAAATTTAAACCTTATGTATAAGACATTAATTTAGAGTTTTCCAATATTGAAGTTTCTTCGGACTATATTAGGGGTCAAAACGGGAGGGGGCGTGTAAAAGAGTAATATGAGTAATATGATGTTATAAACATAGTTAGAAAGGACATAGTTTTCCTCATCAAATCCCGAGCACCGTCGGGTTATCCTGCTAGTATTTACTGATCAAAGAAATGAGATTTTCACTATTTTTATTTTAGGTCTGTCTCGCATAAAACATGTCGAAAATAATGTTCAGATGTAAACATTTCAGATGTAAAACAATTATTTACAAGGAATTTCTCTCTTTTTGTATTTTTTTATACACCCAAGAATGAATGGTTTGGTTGCTCAATCCTTGTTGTGGTTGGATGACATAAGCGGCTTGTAGAGAAATAATGGTCCAAATGGTAAAGAATTCCATTTGGGAGGATTTTCTATCAGAGTCAGAACATGTATGATAAACTAAGCAGACGTTGCAATTGTGAAAATATCTTTTATAGCACGTATCTCTTCCAGTTGAAGAAAGCTGATCGGATTCTCTACATCAATGTTGGCTTCATTCAGAAGCACATGAAGCAGCCATAGACATTTTGTCCATGATGCCGGATGGACAGTTTTGGTTTGGGGATCTTTCACACCAATCTCTTTGTTGGCACACCGATACACATTCACTTGGCCTTTCAATTGAAGAAAGAAAAAGGGGATGGGGGAGAGCCAAAATCCTGTTCTGTATCCAAAGTTCACACTTTCACCATTTCACTTGATTTGTTCCAACCAAACTTGCTAATCAATTATGCAACCGTTTTTTGCTTTTGTTTTTAAACGCGTCTTTGCATCTCTTTAAAATGCTTTGTCCGTCGGTTGCTTGTGCTTCAATTTTTAAAATAGAATTTCTAGAAATCTACGTAAGTGGGTCTGGTTACGAATTCTGAATTTATTTCATGAGAGGGGGAGATCTATTTGTTCTTGCTGCCTTTTCCATCACGTGAGTGTATTTCCATAAAATACAAATTACCAGACTTTTATTTGAACACCCAATTTTTAAATCTTCATTTTCTTACCGTTTTCTTCTGTTTTGTGATGATATAAGTAAAATCTTTACTACATATTCCGATATTCTCTGATGATTGACGGATGGACTTCTGATATGTAAATTTGTTCCAATCTGCCAAGAAACATGTGTTAGAATTAAATATGGAAAAATTGTTTTTTTGTATGTAATATGAAAATTAAAATGATAAATATCCACCGGAATAGGGAAATAATAATTTGTAAAAACTAATGAAAAGTATGATTTTGGATTGCTTTTTGCATGATTAGTGGAATGATTCAATATAAACTGCTCTGAATCTTGTAATACAACTTCATTGAGCTTGTAATTGGAAAATTTCTGATACGATAAGGAATATGACATTGAAAACATACATTCCTTATAAAAAGCTATAAGTATGTATATATATATATATATATATATATATATATATATATATATATATATATATATATTATAACTAAGTAGAATACAAATTTATGACATATTCATTATTTTACAATGATCATGCTCCAAAAAATAAGCCACAACAACATTTGACTCTAAGAGTTGGCCATATCTGCATTTGTATCCTATTAATGTGTAGCATCATTTTATTTTGCTTTAAAAAAAATGGTGTTTTATGATCCCCTTGTGATACAACTAAAGTTATAGTTATTAAACTAAACTTTTCATTAAACATATATATATATATACTCATCCACAGGGAGCCTGTTTCGCTCTATTACAGCTCTTCTGTGCGGTTAGACAAGCAACTACTTAAAGCTGGGATCAAAACTCTACCATCTAGACAACAGTATATATATATATACAATATATATATATATATATATATATATATATATATATATATATATATATATATATATATATATATATGACCCTTTCTTCCCTCTCTATATTGCCTTCCGTCATAAATCATGTAATCCCCCCCTCTAAAATTATACATTAAATATGCTTCAAATTTCCCCCTCTCTCTAAATATGTATTAGATATGTTGTCACCCTCACTCTCTATATATATTTGAATTGTCGAGTGTGAATTTCTCTTTTCTCATTTTCAAAAATGTAGTCATCTTGCTTGGATGCTTGACAATACCACAAGGTTGAAATAAATTATTGCATCGATGATTATGTGATTTCGTGTTACTATATTTTATTTTATTCTTTCTCTGTTTATTACATTGAGCTCTCATACCCGGATTTCCTCCTGGAATTTATTTCATTATAACATACTATAAATCATCTCTGTGGAACCCAAAGCAATTGCAAATCCAGGCTGCTCATGCCAGGACAAAAAGAACTTCCCCCTAGAGGGGAATTGCAAAATCGATTCACTCGTATATGAAGCCACCGTCACAAGCCAGACTAACGGTAGAGCAGCAAAATACATTACCATGATGCAGGGAAGCTTCAAGCAAAAATTATACGCACATAGAAACACCTTCAGATACAAAAACAAGGCAAATACGGCACTTGCGACCCGAATATGGCAACTTAAAGAAGAAAATACACCCTTCACCATCAAATGGAAAGTAATTGATAGAAAACCACCCTTCTCTCCAGCCATAAATAGATGTCCTCTGTGTGACGCTGAAAAATACCATATATCAAGGGCCATCATTGACCCGAATACAGCCTGTTTGAACATTCGCGATGCATCCACAGGAGACAAGCACTACTCATAAACTTGTCTTACCGATACAGATAAAAGCCTAGCTACTCCCACCTCTGCTAAATACATAACTCCATTATTGCCCTATTGAATACCGACTTCCATTCCAGAAAATTTTCCCAACTATCACCCCT
The DNA here is from genome assembly GCA_963556195.1 of Sepiola atlantica. Classification (NCBI taxonomy): domain Eukaryota; kingdom Metazoa; phylum Mollusca; class Cephalopoda; order Sepiida; family Sepiolidae; genus Sepiola; species Sepiola atlantica. The sequence goes on along the minus strand of OY744517.1, from coordinate 87,326,757 downwards.
TATTAATATAAATAGAATTAAAAAATACGAACAAACACCTTAATCAACTCATATCCACACTAATTTTCAAGAGCAATTATTTCAACTTTCCCAAAAATATTTCTCCAGTCATTAAGAGGGTAACATCCCCCATTTCACAACATTATTATTACTCCCATAAGTCCTCACCATTTCTCGGTCATAATACTAATCTCCCATATCTCCCAAACAGATCCAATTAAACGGTTTCAAACCATTTAAAATCCCTACAGAGTTACTGCCCTTAGACCGTCCGGATGATACCTTTATTTAAATTCCTTCGGGATTGATTTAAAGTCCTTTAATCCAGGATTTAAACACGATATTAAGTAATGGTGTTCCTTTTAAACGCCTTTAATCCTTAAACCCTCTCTCTCCCCTCAATACCTTTAGAACACACATCATCAAACCCTAAAACAGTAACGGCCAAATATACGAAACTTATAATATTGACTCACGGGAATTATATAGAAATATTTTTATTTATTTTTTTATTTTTTACTTTTTTTTTATTATTATTATTTTTATTTTTATATCTTTTTATATCTCTTTAAACCGCCTCCGGTTTAAATCTCAACTGTTACTTTTCACCCCCCCCCTTTTTTAAAAACCTTCCTTACACTAAATTTAAATTTAAATTTAAACAAACATACACAACGCTCTAAGCAAATAACGCGTCCAAACGAGAGTGAGACGTGACTTCACATTTCCGAAACAGATGACAACAGAAGCTGAAGAAAGCCGGATGGCTAAGTCCTTCCGTGTTTGAAACCGACGGTACAAATGTTGTACTAACTTTTCTGTACCAAAATAAATAAATATATATATATATATATATAATCCTTGTATGGGGATACAGCTGAATACAAAGTCTATCATTCTGTCAATCATACTAAACTACATGCATTTGACAAATATCTACACTTAATTTCAAAAACTACCAAGTAATATTTATCTCAAATCATGTTGAAGTCTCAAAACATCAAGGGCCCCAGTAATAACAGATGCTATTGATTATTGTTTCTTCTGGCTAATTAAGGGTGACACGTGGCAGGTCTCACCCTGAACTGGAAAACAGCCAAGCTGACTGTCTTTTGGGGATGTATCATTCTATGATTGATTTTGTATTTTAGAGAAAAATCGGTATTTGTTGAGACTGAACTTCAACAAATTTCATAGAGTTTCCACAATATTTTCTTTAATCCAACAGCATAAAAACAATCAGCAGATAAAGTAATTTAAGAGCGTTTGCGGAAGTTTAGTGACTTTTGGAAAATTCACTTGATAAGTCGAAGAATAGAATACAATATACAAATAAAAATATTCAATTTAGATTTATCGAAGAAACTACCATTCTTTATGCAAGCGACACAACTGTCTTTGGCTGCACTTCGAAGTGCATTGGTGATCAATATCTTGCTGATTCTCTCTTCCTTTTCTGATCTGGAGCATGTGGGGCAATTGTTAAAACGGTACCCCTGTTACGTTTAACGCCTCTAAAACAAAACTTCCCTTCTTTTTATCACTAAGACTCAGATACTTGTGTTAATCCAGTTGGAATGAATGGTTCCTTCCTTGAGAAAGTCCTTATTTTGATCAGCTCCTAGCACTGACTTTCACTCCAGATCTAAAATGGAAGACTTGCATACAGATCTAAAATGGAAGACATGCATACAGATCTAAAATGGAAGACTTGCATACAGATCTAAAATGGAAGACATGCATACAGATCTAAAATGGAAGACTTGCATACAGATCTAAAATGGAAGACATGCATACAGATCTAAAATGGAAGACTTGCATACAGATCTAAAATGGAAGACTTGCATACAGATCTAAAATGGAAGACTTGCATACAGATCTAAAATGGAAGACTTGCATACAGATATAACATAGAAGACTTTCATACAGATCTAAAATGGAAGACTTGCATACATATCTAAAATGGAAGACTTGCATACAGATCTAAAATGGAAGACTTGCATACAGATCTAAAATGGAAGACTTGCATACATATCTAAAATGGAAGACTTGCATACAGATCTAAAATGGAAGACATGCATACAGATCTAAAATGGAAGACTTGCATACAGATCTAAAATGGAAAACTTGCATACAGATCTAAAATGGAAGACTTGCATACAGATCTAAAATGGAAGACTTGCATACATATCTAAAATGGAAGACTTGCATACAGATCTAAAATGGAAGACATGCATACAGATCTAAAATGGAAGACTTGCATACAGATCTAAAATGGAAGACTTGCATACAGATCTAAAATGGAAGACTTGCATACAGATCTAAAATGGAAGACTTGCATACAGATCTAAAATGGAAGACTTGCATACAGATCTAAAATGGAAGACATGCATACATATCTAAAATGGAAGACTTGCATACAGATCTAAAATGGAAGACTTGCATACAGATCTAAAATGGAAGACATGCATACAGATCTAAAATGGAAGACTTGCATACAGATCTAAAATGGAAGACTTGCATACAGATCTAAAATGGTAGACTTGCATACAGATCTAAAATGGAAGACTTGCATACATATCTAAAATGGAAGACTTGCATACAGATCTAAAATGGAAGACATGCATACAGATCTAAAATGGAAGACTTGCATACAGATCTAAAATGGAAGACTTGCATACAGATCTAAAATGGAAGACTTGCATACAGATCTAAAATGGAAGACTTGCATACAGATCTAAAATGGAAGACATGCATACAGATCTAAAATGGAAGACTTGCATACAGATCTAAAATGGAAGACTTGCATACAGATCTAAAATGGAAGACATGCATACAGATCTAAAATGGAAGACTTGCATACAGATCTAAAATGGAAGACTTGCATACAGATCTAAAATGGAAGACTTGCATGCAGATCTAAAATGGAAGACTTGCATACAGATCTAAAATGGAAGACATGCATACAGATCTAAAATGGAAGACTTGCATACAATCTGTTGTTGAATAAAAAATTGGATCATTCTACCATTTCAGAATGTATCTAACTCCTGATGCAACCCTTTACCTATATAAGTCAAATATGGAGTATTGCTGCCACCTCTGGAGACGTGCTACTCAGTTCGAAATACCATACAGATTCCTGAGTGCAACAAGATGTATCTCAAGAAGGTCGGTGGTTACATCAGCTGAAACGTTGTGAGAATAATATCCAAGGTGAGAACAGTAGTCCGAATAATTTAAAAAAAACCGTTTTTTTTAAACTTAATTCACCCCAACAAGGCAAGTTGCCACTGCAGATGTAAGGAGCTACTGAGAATTAGGGTGAAAGTTTTTTTGGGGGGGTCATCCTAAATTGGGAGCTGTGCAGCGAAATGCCTGTTTTAAATATCTGCATGTCGGTACAGTCAAGGTAACAGGGAGCAGGGAGGGAGTTCCAAAGTCTGGCAGCACAAGGAGAAAAGCTATTGGAGTAGAAGGCTCTCTGGCATCTAAGGACTTCCACAGTGAATTTAAGGGATTTAGATGATTGTCGGGTTGGTTGAGTGTATTTACGTCAAGGGCGGCATGAGAGCAGCAAGTTCATCGGAGCACATTCCATTGAAGTACTTGGAAAAGAAGCACAGGGATGCAACATTGCAGCGATGGGAAAGGGGCTGGAGCTTGGTGGATAGTGAGGGACCTATTAGATTAGCGACTCTTTTTGGACCTTGTCTAAGAGAGAGAGACTAGTGCATAGTGCACAGGCCCGGATATGACAACAATACTCCATGCATGGGCAGATGGTTGCTTTGTTGAGATATAGGATACTGTCAGGTGTGAGATGTTTTCTAGCACGGTAGTGGGATCCCACCTTCTTTGCAGCAGTCTTGGCAATATCCTCAATATATTTGTTTCAATTCATGTTATCTGTGAATGTTAGGCCAAGAAGTTTGAACGTTGGACTCTCAGGTAAGGTGTTATTTGCCATGGCAACCGGTGGTTGAAGAGGTTTGTTGTAGTTGTTGAAGGAAAGCGGCTTTGTCTTTGCAGCATTAAATATTACAATCCATTTATGATCTCATTCCAGTACAGACTGGAGGTCACTTTCTAAGGATTCAGCCATTGCCTCAGATATGTGTGCATCCGTTTAGCCTACATGATGAGAGTAGAGCATGGTGTCATCAGCAAATATACTAATCTCAGACACAATGTCACCAGGGAGGTCGTTTATGAAAATTAGGAACAATAAAAGTCCAAGGATAGATCCATGGGGTACACCTGCATTTGTGTCATGTTGGTTAGATGAACGGCCATGAAGGACAACTTGGATCTTTCTTTTGGATAGGAAGGATCTAATTATATTAAATATTTATCCAGTAATATCATATGAATTCATTTTTATGAGAAGATCTTTATGCCAGACCTTGTCAAAAGCTTTGGATATATCAATCGCTACTGCCCTGGCTACACCTTCTTTGTCCAGTGTATGGTATATGCGTTTAGAGATGACCGTTAGGATATCTGCAGTAGAGCTTGCGTGCCTAAATCCATACTGATGGTTAGAAAGAAAGAAGTTTAGCATTAACGAGTTGACGGAATATCGCTAGATTTATTAAGGATTCAAAGATTTTAGCGAACAGTGGAAGTCGACTGATGGACAATAATTCTGAGGGTCAGTTCTATCTCCAGAATTCTTGAAGACTGGTACAACAGAGGCAATTTTCTAGTTACAAGGGAAGCAAGATTCAGCAAGGCATTTGTTGTATAGTGAAGAGGACAAGGGACAGTTCGGCAGAGTATTTCTTTATTACTATTACTGGTATAAGATCAGGCCCACATGCTTTGAAGGTGTCAAGGGTTTTTATGATGTTCATGACATGAGATTGGGTGATGACCAAGTTATCAAGTGTGGCTTCAGTTTGCAATTGTAATTTGGGGAATGAGTGGTTTGCTGAGTCCAAAGTGGAGTTTAAGGCGAAACGCTGGGCAAGTAGTTCAGCCTTATCAGTTGCCGCGCAAACGACATAATTGTGGTTCGATAGTGGGAGAATTGTTGATTGTCTATTGTTTACCACACTATGGAAGATTTTCTAGAAATCACGAGTACCTAGTTTCTGCGACTGAATGCGTTTTCTAGTCATCTTTGCATACCTTCTCTTTGCTTTATCGCTGCTTTACAATTTGTTTTTATTAATTATCCAAATTATTAATTCTCTTCTCAAAAAATTCTGAAACAATTTTATATGTAAAGCAACGAGAAATTACTTACACTTTGATGTTTTTTGAAGTAACCAAAGATAGTCAATATTTCTATTCCATACAAGTACCAAAAATATCTATGACTTCGCATATTTACATGTTCCTACTCTTTAAATATTATTTCTAGTTTTAATCTATCTTTGATTCATAATTCTTTCTCTCTTTTGTCGACTTTGAGAAAGTTCCATGTATATTCATATATTCTATTTACAATCTCATTACTAAATGTTTTTTTTTATTTTTTTCAAGTGAAATCCTAAAATTTTTCTATTTTAAAAAAAGGTTATTTTCTATTGAAATATTCATGTCATTAATCAAACTGAATTTCTTTTTGCAACATCTTGCTTGATGAGACAGATCCGGGATTGGTTTTAATTTTTTTAAGAAAGCATTTGATTACTTTTCTTTCAGGAGATGGCAGTAGTGAAGTGGATAATGGCACACATTGACGACTTGGGTGTGCCAAGTTCGAATCCAGTCGGTTCTATAACACTACTTTCAGTTATGTAGATTGGTAATCTTCACATTTCCCCTTGCTCTGTAAGTACCCGATTCTAGAAAGAAACAGGGAAATCAATGCCAACAACCGAATCAAGCCGGTCAAAAAAGTCGTATCATGCTGATTCAGCTCGTTTTTTTTTTTTTAGTTTTCATTTTCAATAAAATCGACACAATATTGATTAAATAAAGCTTTTTCTGCTGGAAAAAGCAGCAGACTGACATTCGGTTTGCCATCAAAGAACTGAAATGCTTATCTCATTATATGATGGAAGTAGAATCTAATTTTCAGAGTTATTTTATTAGCTTGCTGAACCCAAATATGTCTAACTCCAGTTAAATGCCTTATTTGTATTGTAGAAAGTTGAATAATCACCGTTAGTCATGCTTTGTTAAAATATATTTATTTACCTCCTTTACAGAAGGTTTGACACAAGGTCAGGTGGGTTCTAAAAAGTCAATGAATTAGGTGAAGTTCGTTCTGGCCTACAAAAAATGTCTGAGCAGCACATCGGCATTCCCGGGTAGGGGTGCCTATGGCGATCAACAATAAACTAACAATTTTTAAGAAAGAAGGTAAAGCCTGGGAGGGTGGACCTCCTAGGACTGCACAGAACCATACCCCAGTCAAACAGCAACAAAGCCACTGTGCGACTGATTGTCAACGACGTATCCCTGACTGGTAAAGTATAATCGATATTGATTTACTGCTAACTTCCAAAATTAAATGTATATATTGTTCCTATTTATTTGCCTCCTCACGAGGGCAGAGTAAGACACGAGGTCGATGTTTAATGGAAAGGCTTGCTCCACAAAAAGAATCATCTAGATTCAAACAAAAATAAAAATTGCCTCAGTCGAGAACGATCCATTCTCCTCCGACCGAGAATGGGGATGAAGTGTAGTATCAGAACATATACTACACTTTGCTCATAGCCAAACTATCATGTTTTTTTTTGTGAATAGAACTCTATGAACATATTTTCATAATATAAAACTGTTATGCTGTGATGTTGATCTATCCTATTTCGGGAATACATGAACTTTCCACTACGAATAGTTACGACTAAGTGTCATGACAGTCATAGCCACAGTATCAGATGTAAACTTTCTGTAACATACTATTCTAAACTTCTGTAAATACACTCATGTAAATATACCACCATGTTGTCTTCATTATTATCGGCCTTTCAAGATAACAGCAAAACCTAAGACCGTTTTTTCTGACTTGGCAATGTAAGTCTTATTTAATTTTCCATTAGCGATCATATGTGACATCATGAATCTATTTAATTATTGTAAACTTGTGTTATTTGTATATATTTATTATCAGTATTAGAATATATCTGCACTCTCTGGGACATTCTTGCAGAATACATATATAGTTTTTCAGATTTTTAATTGCTGTACTCATATACTGTTCAGTGGCATATGTATTATGATAGAAAGAGTTACAAATTTTAATGTTGTTTTTTTAATTGGTAGACATTACATATTTTCGTCATCTTTTTAATGCAAACATTTCCACTTTTTATTCCAATTTGTGCTGTGGCTTACTCTTTACAACTATTCTTGGCCTTTTGGCTAAGATCAAAGTATAGTATCTGTTCCGATGGATACTGCACCCCATAGACTGGTATTGTCTTGGCCTTCGGGGCTTGATTTACGCCGGTCTATGGGTCTGTCCTGTGCAGTTCTAGGAGGTCCACCCTCCCAGGCTTCGCCTCCCCTCTTTGGGGAGGAGTGAGTTTATTGCTTACTGCCTGAGGCGGTCCTACCGGGGAATGTCGACGGGGCTGCCCAGGCAATTTTTAATGGCCAGAGTGCTTACCTCTCAGGCGCTGGCTTTTCAAACCCCACTTTTCCGACCCGACCTTGGGTCACATCTTACTTGTGGGAATAAGATAAAACTGGCATTGTGCCTAACTCCTAGAGAGGAGTAAATAAATACTCTTTACAACATGCTGAGGAAAAATAATTTTAACTGTGAATATAGTAGAGATCGTATCAGTATGAATCTTTTATATTTAGACATTATCTAATATATAAAATTAAGTCGGTCACACTTTTAATGTTAAACTCAAATAGCAATGCATCTGTCAAATTGATATTCGATTCTGACTAACCTTTTTTCCTATTTTTCCTTCCTATGATATTAGCATTTATATAATTTAGTTCGATTTAGTTTCTTGTAATAATTAGTTAGTCCGGCTAGGATGAATGTTAAACAAAGAGATTTTTCTTACTAGTGTAAACAGAAACATGAATGAAAATAAAGTTTTTTCATTTCTCTATCTACTTCGGTTATTTGATAACCAATTACATGTGTTGAAAATAAATGTTAAGCTATTTTTTTACTATTGATTCTATCCCATAATACAAGGGGACATTTTTCCTTCTAATTTCTGCTTACACGGTTGTTTTAACTAGCTCATGAAGGGGTAAAGTATTTTTTTCTATGATACAAGGGGCCTTGCATTATTCATGAAGAATTTCATGTTTTTGTTTGTTTTCACATAACAAATATAAAACGATTCTTTTCTTTTTCAAACATAAAATATTTTCTATCGTGCAGTTCCTTTTAATTATTTCCATGCTGTTAGTATTGTTTTCATGCTGTCATTATTTTACAAAAACATTTTATTTCATTTTTATTTGTTTATCTTCCTACATTGTGGGACCTAAAGTACAATTTTACTCATTTACTGTTTTCTTCAGTAAGTGTAATAGTTTTCCTTAATAATAGAAAACTATTTGTTACTAATTACCCAACGATTTTTTGAGGGGTTGATATCATTCAATTTAAGTATAATAATTTAAAGAAAATAATGTCTGCATTATTTTTTATTAATTTATTTTTTAATACAGATGATTTCTTTACTAATTACAAACGATTTTTTTAGAGGTGTATTTTGAAATAGTAAGTCTTTTATGAATATTACTTTTAAATAATCGCCCCCCTTCACTCTAATGTCTACAATATATTTTTCTCTTCAGCTTGCATTTCTAAATTTTTTATGTGTTTTTTCTTTATTTATCCGTTGGGGTTTTACAGTAATATCATGGGGATCTCATAAAATGAAAGTATAAATACACCTGGGCTACGCCGGGTCGGGTCAGCTAGTTATATATGTTTATTGAACAGCAAAAAATTCTTTGAATTTAAATTCAGGTAAAATTCTGCTATCGATTTATGCAATTTAATTATCTCTCAATCTAACAAAAAAGGCAACTGAAGGGGAGAACCTATTAAAGAAATCGATAAAGGTAGGTAACTCTAATCCAAGAAATGTGATTTCACTTACTAGAACAAAAAAAAACAACTAAAAAACTCACTAAATTTATGTGCAATGTAAGTAACAAAAGGGATGAGAAAGTTATTATTTGAAATAATGATAAATTTTTATGAAAGTTATATTTCAAGTAAAAAAAAAACATGTTCATGTTTAAAAGAAAATGTATACTGTGCTAAATTTTTATTTAGCTATCTATAGTTTAAAACCCTTGAGAAAACTATTAGTTTAAAGAAATTAGTTTAAACTATAAAAATTAGATGTCTAGGTAATAATATTATTTTATATAACCAACCAAGGCATAACTAAAATTTCCAGTATAGTTTAACACAATGTTTCTTTGAAGATAGGAACCAACTCGCCATTATAATAGAATTTTAATTTATTATACTCTTATGCACTTTTAACAGGATGTCTGGTTAGGAAATTGAAAAAGATATAAGAGAGAACTTCCTCAACGTCTAAAAACGACTAGTAAAGAAAGACATCTATATAATAAATTTTTGTCATCGATACTTTCCTTCCTGCAAAATAAATATTTGATTAAGCATATCCATTTTATTTTGTTGAATACAGGTCTATGTTGTAAAGAACAATAAAATGTAATTCGAGTTAATTCCTTCCAGAAAATAATTAATCCGGTCGGATTTATTTTCGTATACCTGCTATTTTTTTATGTGACGTATATCTGTATTTGTCCGTTGCTTACTTACTTCCCTTCGTGTAGAAAGAATGAATAAGAAAAGCAAAACAAATTGCAAGTAAATACACTATGCCAGGGACAGCTAGTTTTTTTTTTATATAAAGCTGTTTAAAAATTGTTTCTTAGTTTACACAACCTAGCTTATTTAAGTTAGGTGTTTTACTGTTTTCCCTACTCCCTGTCGTCTTGAAACGAATGATACGGTTGTAATTAGCTTTTTGGGAGCACCAATCGTCATTATGGGTGTGCAGTACTATGCACATTCAAGTTATAATGTATTTGTAAATAAACCAGTTTCCTACTCCATTTCTCAAAAATATCACTTGAATGTTAAAATGATTCGCCCATAGAATAATTTCTTTTCATTGTTTTCTTATTTATACTGCATTTTTATGAGTAAATAATATTTCCATATTCAACCTTATGTTAATTTGGTATGTTAATGAACCCCTTTGACATACTGTTAAAATACTTTTCTGAATAGATTTAAAAAAAAAAAATGAAAATGTGTTTCACTTATGTTTCAAAAATAACTTTCTCTACCTGTCTGTTTCTAAATCTGTATCATGGTTCCCCGGTATAACTTTATGAAGAAAAGAGGAAAAAAAAGATTTACTTATTTATGCCGAAAAAGGAAAAGAAAAAAGTTTTTTCATTATAAGTATCTTGTTTTATTTATCACAAATTTTATATTTTTACCCGGTCTGTTTTTTTTTTCTTCTTTTACAAAGCTTTTGTATATCATTTACCAAACTTAGCATCGAACTCGGATTTCTCTCCTTTTTCCTCGCCATAGAAGCATTTTCTCTTTCCTGTTAATGAGCGTGAAATGGAAGGAGGTGTAAACGTCTGCGCATCAATCGATACGACGCCATGCCTGTTTTTGATGGTGGAAAAACTGTAGGTGAAATGCAGACGCATTTAACCTTAGACAACCAAAACCTTTCTCTACATTAAAATCTATCCTGTTAAAATGTTGACACCTCCGTTTTTTTTGTTTTTTTTTAGCATCCGCTTCTCCATTTTTTTTTCTTATTTTTTTTCAACCATTACCAATTAAATTGCTTTCAATGTTATTCTGCTTTCGAAAACCTGAGGCAGCTGGAATCTGCAGGTTTATTTTTTAGTAGTTTTACTTCTTTCTCTTTCTGTCATGGTCTCACATAGGTATGTCTGCTTTATTTAAAAAAGATTTTTGTAAGAAAAACATCAGCTTTTAAAAGAAGAATTTAGTCTTTTTTATTCAATGGCAAGCGCCAGATGTGACTTTGCAGGATTACTATCATCAGTCATTACTTGATCTTACTCGAATAACACCTTTTGCTAATTATTTTGATTATTTTCTTTTACTCTAAGTATTCTTTCTCTCTCCCCCTCCCTTTGAAAAAAAATTCTTCTACAAAATAATTACCAAAAGGTGTTATTCTACTAAGTAGAATAACACCTTCTGGTAATTATTTTGATTCATTTTTTTATTCTTAGTATTCTCTCCCTCTCCTTCCGAAAAGATATTTCATCGTGTCAATTTAGTTTATGTATTCTATAGCTTTCTTAGAGTCAGCCCCGATGTACCTATATTGTGTTCTGTTCATATCTCTTGACATTTTGTCCTCGAAGTAGAACTCTATACCAAAGCGATTTAATTCAGTAGCCAGTGCTCAGCTGTCTGATGCTGGGGTCGCTGGAAGCGGTCTAAAGTCATTAGTTTCGCTGTTGTTAGCAGGTACATATGGAGGAGGTCACGAAAAGGTTGACTTTATCTCCTCCATGGCTTTTCTGCTCCATGGCTTTTCTCAACCGAGCTGGTGATCTAACAGTGAGATGCTGTGAAGCAAACGAAAGAAAGAAGAAGCTGTCTGACTAGTTAAGTTAGAACTAAATAAATAGAGATCAGAAGCCAGAGAGTTGGTAGGTAAGCAGGCTGGGATGTTCTACTGTGCTTGAATGAGCAAATTCAATCTCTGGGTTTTCATTGGTTACTAGATCATGAGTGGACATTCTAGTGTATAAATATGGTTTAATTTAAGCAAGATCTTTTGTCAGCTGGACGCCAGTTAAAGCCCTTATGCCAGTAAGCGCCATTTTGATTCTACAAAAGCAACCTGCCAAATAAATACACTGATATTTTATGATATTTCTGAGAGGAGGAATTTGTTTTGTTGTTCTTATTCTGTTATATGATACCACATTATAATAAAATCCTCACACTGAAATATTATGTGTTCAAAATAAAATGATAAAAACATAAGTTTATTAATGAAGAAGCTAGTTAAATTTGAAGCCAAATTAGTGTGGAATACACTGAGTTCATGATGATTCTGTTACCATGATGATGCTGTTAATTAATGTAATCATGATGATGCTGTTAACACAGGAATTCACTTCAGTGTCTTATGATTCCTTTATTAACTTAGATTCTTCCTCTTCATTATCAATTATGTAAACTCTTCAAAATATTAGAATTGATTGGTAATAAAATTTATTTTAAAAACACTGACTGATATTTGCCATAAATAACTGGCAAAGCAGAATTAAGCATGTATCTTGTATTTAAAAAGCTATTAAACCGAGACGGATCTACTTCACATAAAATATTATATAAACTCTTCAAAAGAAGATTACTGATGTAATCGGATGAGTTTTTTAAAAAACATTTTTACATCTCATGGCTGAGATCTATAGTCTGAATGTTTTTCTTTTGAAATTTGTGCAGATTTTAAGTTGAAGCAGTAAAAACAAGCGTCTGTGTTCTTTTTATATAGTAAGAGAGACTGATTGGTAAAGAAAGTGTTAGAATTGAGAGAGGGGGCATTTTGAAATAGAAGTTAAGTAAACAGTTGGTTCTTACACACGCTCATCCAGAGTTTTTCCTCAGGACTGCTTAGAAAATGAATTGACAATGGGAGATTGCTTAGAGTCTGTAATTCAACTGATCATTCTGGCCAGAGATATTGTTTTTCAAAATTCAGTCAATTTAGTCAATTTATGTTGTGAATATTCAGTACGTCCATGTTCATCCATTTATCCTAAGCCAACGTAAAGATGAGATAATATCAAGATGGCGACCTGATTCACTAGATAGCAGATAGAACCAAATGATCACTGGAGAAGGAATATAACAGTATTCTAATTTGTTTTCGTGACCAGGATCATAGACAACATTTTTATCAACTGACAATTGATAAAGAAATAATTAGCAAATACAATATAGAAAAATTACTTACACTAATTTAAATATTACATAATTAGTTGATAATTAAGTCTGCTGCATTTTGAATATATTTACATTTAATACATACGTCACATGCAATGATTGATTGCCTAAAATTTTGAGGGAAAAAACAACTACTTTTTACATTTTTCCTAATAACATGAATTTGATCTGAATTTGTATTTTGAGTTAAATTTTTTTAAATCTTTAAATATTCTTAGTAAGATAGCCAGTTTGTGTGCAAGAAGTGTCAAACAAGATGAGAACTCTGATGTGGAGAAAGTATATTTGGTGAGGCTATTGAGGTTGTTCAGAAGTTTCATTACTTTAATGATATCATTAGAGCACATGATGGAACTGATGCAAACCAGCAAGGTATTATCGCTGTTGACCAAGAGAAGAATCTATCAAATGTGTGTACACAGTGTGATGATGTATGCAAGCGAAATCTGGCCGGTGAAGGTTGGGGACATGTGGTGCGTGGAGAGAAATGATATCAGAATGATACGATGGATGTGTAATGTGAGTCTTAAAGACAGACGTAGATCTGATGACCCCAGAGGAAAATTAAATCTGAACAGTATAGGAGGATGTGTGCAGAACAGGAGACTGAGAATGTATGGCTATGTTGGAAAAATGGATAAGAGTTATTGTGTTTGTAGATGTAGAACAGTTAAGGAAGCAGGTCAGTCTACAAAGGAAGGCCAAGAAAAACACATGGGAGGGAATTATAAGGATCGACTTGAAAGAAAAAGGGATAAATAAAGACACGGCCAGAGATAGATTTGTTTAGAAGTCAATTTCTAAAAACCGTTCAATACATGCTAGTATGTAAAACATATGTTAAACTGAATATGATGTTAATAATAATATCTGGCATATTTCTAAGATAAAGTGTTTTTATCTACATGTTTTACACTGTCTCTATTTTCTAGCTTCCCCACGAGAGCAGAGTTAGATACAAGGCTGGTTTTTAATGTTGGAAAATCCAGTTCCCAAAAAAGGGACACTCTGGATTCGGACAACATTTTTTACAAAATTTTGCTTCACTGACCGAGCACAGAACAGATGAAGTGTAGTATCAGAACATATACTACACTTTGATCTTTGACTATCGTTCTAATTGTTGTTATTATATAATCCCCTAGTGGCTCCCGGGACTTGATAACCGGTTACTCAACAGTATATAAAATAAATAAAAGAAAGTTGGTACATCAGCAGGCTTGAATGTTTTATTGTGCTTAGATGAAAAAATCCATTCCCTGGATTCTCATTAAGATCATGAGTGGACATTCTAGTGTATTCTTTAATTTATAAATATTCTTAGCAAAATAACTAGTTTTTGTGCAAAAAGTGTAAGACAATGGATTTTAAAAAATACTTTCAACCATTCGACTCTCCATCCTCTATTTTGGTACTTTTTCTTATAGTTGGTAATCCTTCTGGAAATTTTGAATCAGACTCACTACTAAATAGTCTCACTTCTGTTGATTGAACAAAGACATTGGCCGAAATGTTCTGAATATGAGACAACTAGAATGAAGATAATTAATAACCTCCTAAGGATATCACTATATACTCAGAGACTGATTTCTTAAATTCCTTTTAATCTTGAGGTATCTTTTCCCCTCTTTTCAGAATGCACTCGACCATGTCATGTCTATCCCAAAGCTTTCCTTTCTTTCTGTTAAGTAAGTGGTCTTTCCGGGCTTTTAGTTGTCAGATTTACTATATCTGCTATTAATTTCATGCTTCTGCAGTTTTACTAATCTTCACCTCCCTTCAATTTCTCTTGTGTCCGCTTTAATAAAATCATTCAGAAATCTAGGTCTGACTTAGCCATGTGTGCATGTACACAAGCACATATACAACTCTTGGTTGCCTGTCCCTTGAAGGTAAATACAGGATGAGCAGTCATCTCATGTTTGCAAGACAGTCGATACTACATAGCCCGAAGGCTGAATTGTTAGATTTATTTTCAGTCGCACCTTGCTATAAGAATGAAGAATCAGTTTTGCTTGGGAAAGAAAATCCGTAATGGTAAATTGTGAGAACCGATCCCATTTCTGCTGCATCTTCTGCCATTAATAGCGATAACAGCATTCCAACGTAAGTTCGATCCTACTAAATAATTGTTAAACAAAGTTGAAAATGTATTGGTGGTTGCATTAATGGAATGAACCATGAAAGACAAAAAATAAAAGTTGATCAAAAAAGGAAGAAAATCGTTTATAAAAGCTTTTTAGAAAACCACCTACATATTTTTGGAACGATGAATGGGCATTATTTATGCAGTTCTTCTTTAGACTATTGTCCCAAACATTAATATTTATATTTATACTAAACTAGTGGGACCCGTGTTCTGGTGTTTTCCGGGAAAATTAAAGAAAACCAAGAAACTCCTGCTACCAGTTATTTTTTATTATTTTTTGATGGGGTATACTCACTGGGTTGTTTGTTTGTTTGCATCGTATGTGTTGTTGTTGGCGTGGGGGCTTTATTTTTAATTTACAATTTATTGCTGGATCACATCTTGTTGAAAATCACTAAGTTCATCTAGAAGTAAATTTACAAGAAAAGTTCGAAAATGTTGTTTTCACCCAAAATGCCTAGCATTTATCCACGATAATGTGTGTGATGATGCATGGAAGTGAAACCTGGCAAGTGAAGTTTGAGTACATGCGTTGCATGGAGAGAAATGATGTGAGAATGATACGATGGATGTGTAATGTTAGTCTTAAAGACAGCCTTAGTTCTGATGAATTCAGAGGAAGATTAAAGTTCTCAAAATTAATATAAAAATTGTTTTCATGACGTAATAGTTAAAGGCGTTGGTTAGCAATTAGTTCTTCTGGGGTTTGAAGGTTCAATCCTTACTACATAATAACTAAGATATGTGAGGATAATATTACCATAATAAGTAAAAATAGCATCAAAGTTAACTTTTACCTGCTCATAGCTGACGAAATGAGAATAATCTACCCTTGTGGATTAAATAAAAGGTTCGGTTGGAAATTCCATAGGGGTTTTCGAGTTCGACATAAAGATCCTGATGTAAAAAAAAGATGCATCTGAAGAAAGATGCATCAATCGAAACTACGAAGATGATAATAGTAATCTAGTTAATCCATTTATCACTTTCTCTGATAGGTCTTGTGAGATCAAGTGTGTGATGTTTCTCCTCATAGTCATAGGTAATATCTGCAAGAATAGGCAAATAGGTCCTTTCGGATCTGTTATATTGCACTTGATGATTAAGGTTGAAAGAACAAAATCACTGCCTTTTTATGACTGAAGCTTACATTAAGTTTTTATGACTAAAGCTTACATTAAGTTTTTATGACTGAAGCTTACATTAAGTTTTTATGACTGAAGCTTACATTAAGTTTTTATGACTGAAGCTTACATTAAGTTTTTATGACTGAAGCTTACATTAAGTTTTTATGACTAAAGCTTACATTAAGTTTTTATGAGTGAAGCTTACATTAAGTTTTTATGACTAAAGCTTACATTAAGTTTTTATGACTGAAGCTTACATTAAGTTTTTATGACTGAAGCTTACATTAAGTTTTTATGACTGAAGCTTACATTAAGTTTTTATGACTAAAGCTTACATTAAGTTTTTATGAGTGAAGCTTACATTAAGTTTTTATGACTAAAGCTTACATTAAGTTTTTATGACTGAAGCTTACATTAAGTTTTTATGACTGAAGCTTACATTAAGTTTTTATGACTGAAGCTTACATTAAGTTTTTATGACTAAAGCTTACATTAAGTTTTTATGACTAAAGCTTACATTAAGTTTTTATGACTAAAGCTTACATTAAGTTTTTATGACTAAAGCTTACATTAAGTTTTAATGACTAAAGCTTACATTAAGTTTTTATGACTAAAGCTTACATTAAGTTTTTATGACTAAAGCTTACATTAAGTTTTTATGACTAAAGCTTACATTAAGTTTTCATGACTAAAGCTTACATTAAGTTTTCATGACTAAAGCTTACATTAAGTTTTCATGACTAAAGCTTACATTAAGTTTTCATGACTAAAGCTTACATTAAGTTTTCATGACTAAAGCTTACATTAAGTTTTTATGACTAAAGCTTACATTAAGTTTTCATGACTAAAGCTTACATTAAGTTTTTATGACTAAAGCTTACATTAAGTTTTTATGACTAAAGCTTACATTAAGTTTTCATGACTAAAGCTTACATTAAGTTTTCATGACTAAAGCTTACATTAAGTTTTTTATGACTAAAGCTTACATTAAGTTTTTATGACTAAAGCTTACATTAAGTTTTCATGACTAAAGCTTACATTAAGTTTTCATGACTAAAGCTTACATTAAGTTTTTATGACTAAAGCTTACATTAAGTTTTCATGACTAAAGCTTACATTAAGTTTTCATGACTAAAGCTTACATTAAGTTTTTATGACTAAAGCTTACATTAAGTTTTCATGACTAAAGCTTACATTAAGTTTTTATGACTAAAGCTTACATTAAGTTTTTATGACTAAAGCTTACATTAAGTTAGTATGACTAAAGCTTACATTAAGTTTTTATGACTAAAGCTTACATTAAGTTTTTATGACTAAAGCTTACATTAAGTTTTTTATGACTAAAGCGTACATTAAGTTTTTTATGACTAAAGCTTACATTAAGTTTTTTATTACTAAAGCTTACATTAAGTTTTTATGACTAAAGCTTACATTAAGTTTTCATGACTAAAGCTTACATTAAGTTTTTATGACTAAAGCTTACATTAAGTTTTCATGACTAAAGCTTACATTAAGTTTTTATGACTAAAGCTTACATTAAGTTTTCATGACTAAAGCTTACATTAAGTTTTTATGACTAAAGCTTACATTAAGTTTTCATGACTAAAGCTTACATTAAGTTTTTATGACTAAAGCTTACATTAAGTTTTTATGACTAAAGCTTACATTAAGTTAGTATGACTAAAGCTTACATTAAGTTTTTTATGACTAAAGCTTACATTAAGTTTTTTATGACTAAAGCTTACATTAAGTTTTTTATTACTAAAGCTTACATTAAGTTTTTATGACTAAAGCTTACATTAAGTTTTACCTGAAAATCTATTCCTGACCTTTTCTTTTCATTGCACAAACTACAAATTGGGGGTTGAAAGATTCTGAAAAAAAAATGTAAACAGTAATTCATTGATCTAGTTCACGGTTGTTTCATTCCAATCAATGTTTTTAATCACTGATTTAAATCTGAATTTAAAGATATTTTATCTAAACATCTTTAAAACCTGCACATAAAAATGTTCATGTGCTAATTACGCCCCATTGTTTATACTGTAAAAATCTTTTCAAAAACTCATATATCTACTTATATAGTGTGACCCTTTCCCCACAAAAACACCATCTATAGAATTGTTAATAACATTCATAATCTTTTCTTAGATCTCATCATACAAGCATCTCATCAGTTCAGCAATTGTCTGGGGATTGTTTTGGTAGACATTATATCTGAAATGACCCACAGATAAAAATCTGGGGGTTAAGATCCGGTTGTTGTAAAACCTATTAAAGATCATACATTGAACGGCAATAAAAAGGTAACTGTAGGACATATAACTGAAACTTGGTGGACAAGACAGGTATAGAGAGAACAAAGTTGATTTGTACCAAATATGATTGAATTGCAAAAAATATTGTAAATTTTATTGATGACTAGCTGGACCCGTCCCCCGGCGTTGCCCGGGAGAAAAGTAAAGTAATGAATTCAAGAGTGTAAACATCCGGCCGAACGCAAATAGGTCACATTTTGGAATTGTTGCCGGGTGAAAAGAGGAAGAAAGGAATGTAGGAAAAGGGAAGAGGCGGTTGTAGGAGTCTGCCTGCCCATACCATCGTACCGGTATTTACTCAGATTTTTTCTTTTGGATTTAACACCCGCTCTATCTAAAATTAAAGAGAATTTTTTTTTTGGGGGGGGGGGGGCATGAATAATTTTAAGATGAAAAAATTCTTAATACATACAGATGGGATACAGATTTCTCGCAATAAAACTATTATAATACAAATTGTTAGTGTCTTCTTTTTTCCTCTTTTTTTAATCAAACATTTGGAATATACATGTGACCAAATTATTCATGGTAAAAAAAACGATATAGAAACTGAATACTTGATGGTTCTTATTAAATGCTTGATATCTTAAACAACAAAGAATGGTGACTTTTTAATCTACAAGTTTTCTTCAACTCGTAATTGATCGACATTTGACCGTATTTTTTATATTTTATATCTTTTCAATAATTTTTACATTTTGGCCCAATTTAAGCATGGTTGTTGTTCTGTTTAGAAGTTGTGACAAGTTGTAATTTTACAAAAATAAATTTCATTAAATAAGAAAGTTTAAAATACAAGAACAAAAGAGACAGAACATTAAAAACTAGACTTCAATTAAACAAAGAACTGTGCTAGTTAGCAGATTCTTTTTAGCACCATACAAATGACAGCATTATTTATTTATAAATTAGTCGTATTGAATTTAGTAGCCAGTGCTTAAATGTCTGACCAGTTGAGTTAGAACTAAGGCGATTGAGCATTGTCCACTGTCGGCAAGGGAGGTCCATGCCTGGTAGGTTATCCAGGTTATCCACAAATCTGTGCAACCTTGATTAATCTGCTGCCTGCCATTCCTCCGTCCAGCGACGTTTCAGCCAGATTCGTTTTGTGACGTCACCGAGTGTTGAAAGCAGGAGCTGTGGGCATGCTCCGAGAATGGGCGTTGTGACTTCAGGCGAGCTCGTGGAGCGGTCTCTGTGGCGAGCTTGTGGACAGGTGTCGGCCGTTTCGCCGCGATCATGAAAGGGTGGGGACTCAGGGACTCGGCTGTCTGCGACTGTGGTCACTCTGAACAGACAGTAGACCACATCATCGATTCATGCCTCAAACATCGACCACCCAATGGCGAAGCCGGCATAGCTATGTTAAACAACAAAATATTAGCATGGCTTTTCTCAACCGAGCTGTTGATCTAACAGTGAGATGCTGTGAAGCAAACGAAAGAAGAAGAAGAAGAAGTTAGAACTAAATAGAGATCAAAAGCCGTAGAGTTGATATATAAGCAGGCTGGGATGTTTTTATTGTATTTTTTAATTTACTTTTTACTTGAATTCACGACAGACAAGGCACATTGCCACTGAGACGTAAAAGGGTACTTTGGATTAGGGGCCAGAAATTATAGGAGGCATCCTAAGTGAGGAGTTGTGCAGCGAGATATTTGTTCACATTACATTTAAATTTCTGCATGTGGGTAGAGTCAGGGAAACAGGTAGCAGGGAGGAAGTTCCTAAGGCTGGTAGCTTGAGGAAAGAAGCTATTAGAGTAAAACGCTCCGGCATCTGGGGATCTCCTCGGTGAATGGATGGGATTTAGCTGATTGACTTGTGGTCGGGTGTATTTAGATCAAGGGGGAACCAAAGCAGCTAGTTCATCGGAGCATGTTCCATTGAAGTACTTGTAAAACAAGCACAGTGATGCAACACTGCTGCGATGGGACAGAGACTGGAGCTTGATGGATAATGAGGGACCTATTAGATTAGCAACTCTTTTTGGACCTTGTCTAAGAAAGAGGGAGAGACTAGCAGATGTTGCACAGACCCGGATGTGACAACAATACTCCATGCATGGGCAGATGGTGGCTTTGTAGAGATATAGGATACTGTCAGGTGTGAGAAGTTTTTTAGCACGGTAGAGGGAGCCCACCTTCCTTGCAGCAGCCTTGGCAATGTCTTCTATGCATTTGTTCCAATTTATGTTATTTGTGAATGTTAGGCCAAGGAGTTTGAACACTCGACTCTCAGGTAAAGTGTTATTAGCTATGGCATTCGATGGTTGAAAGGGATTATTGTAGTTGTTAAAGGAAAGGAGTTTTATCTCAGTGGCATTAAATGTTACCATCCATTTATGTCACCATTCAACTACAGACTGGAGGTAATTTTCTAAAGTTTCAGACATTGCCTTGGATACGTGCACGTCTGTTTTCCCATATGTCAAGAGTATAGTGTGGTGTCATCAGCAAATATACCCATCTCAGACTCAATTTCATCAGGGAGGTCGTTTATGAAAATCAGGAGCAATAGAGGTCTAAAGATCGATCTCTGAGAGTACACCCACATTTATGTCATGTTACTTGGATGAACGGCCATCTAGGACAACCTGGATCTTTCTTTTGGATAGGAATGATCTAATTATATTAAGTATTCGTCCAGAAATATCATACGAATTAATTTTTATGAAGACTTTCATGCCAGACCTTGTCAAAGGCTTTGGATATATCAAGGGCTACTGCCCTAGCTTCACCTGCCTTGTCCAGTGTATAGTATATACGTTCAGGGATAACCTTTAGTATATCCACTGTAGACTGTGCTTGCCTAAATCCATACTGATGGTCAGAAAAATGTTTAGCAATAACAAGATGATGGACTATTACTTGATCGATTAAATATTGAAAGATTTTAGCAAAGAGTGGGAGTAATATGATAGGGTGAAAATTATGAGGGTCAGTTCTATCTCCAGAATTCTTGAAGACTAGTACCACCGAATCAATTGTCCAGCGATCAGGGAAGCAAGATTCAGCAAGGCATTTGTTGTAGAGTTTTGAGAAGACAGGAGTCAGATCAGCAGAGAATTTTTTATTGCTGGGATAAGATCAGACCCACATGCGTCGGAGGTGTCCAGGTTTTTATGATATCCCGGACATGGGAAAGTGTAATCATCAGGTCATCAAGTGTGGCTGTTGTTTGTAATGGGAAATTTGGGAGGGAGTGGCCTGCAGAGTCCAAAATGGAGTTCATGGAGAACCGCTGGTTAAGTAGTTGTCGTGGAAACGACATCATTGTGATTGGATTGTAAGAGAATTGTTGATTGCCCCTTTAATTTGCAGAGAATTATTGCACTTGTCCCCAAGTCTGGCACAAGGGATTTCAAACTGTTGTGGGAGAACCAGCGACCCAAAAAGAGTTACTCATCGTTGTGCCACACTATAACATAGTTAACTGGTCAATTGGGGAAAGAAACATAAAAATGTTTAACTTCTTTACTATTATAGATTTTCCAGAAATCGCGAGTTCCTAGTTTCTATGACTCAATGCGTTTTCTGGTCATTTCTTTATACTTTTCTGTAGCTACGGCTATTACAATCTTACAATGATTTCTTGATGCTACGAATTTCTGACTATTTTTAGTTGACTTGTGGCGGTTGAATTGACGAGATGCTTTTTGCCTCTGCACAATAGCAGCTGCACATTTCAAAGTGAACCATTGGTGAGAGTGGGGCTTGCTATAGAATTTCCGCATGGGGACATGTGCTTCAATACCTACTTTGACCAATTCATTCAACTTATTAGCAAACTAATCAGCAAAGAGAGAAAAAGTTTCACTCAATGGGGCGTCTCTGTTGTGATCTGATGGATTCCAAATCAGCCTGTTTAAAGTACCTCGTAATTTTGAGTAATAGCTGATCGGCTTTGGGACGAGATTTATGGGTGATATCAATTATTACAATAAGGTAATCAGGCTATGGGCATTCGTAATACAAGTCTTAGGCAGTTAGGTCAAGAACAGGTCGAGAAGTGAGGCTTGCTGGTCCTCCCGATCTGGGAGGCGGGTCGGAAAATTGACAGTCTGAGAGAGATAGTATACAATGAAGAAACTATACATGCAGTTACCAGTTATATGTTAATGATTCAAGCTAATCGCGGTGGTGGGCATTAAAATCCCCAAATACATGTATTTGGGCACTAGGATCTAGTGAGAGTGCTGCATCTATGTTATCTGAGACAAAGTTGAGCAGGATACAGTCCTGGGTCAACGAAGAACGATATATGAAATATAAGTAATTAATGCTGTTTTATAAGGTTATTCTAAAGCACATGTAGGCTTGATCATCTGATTCAAGACTATATTCTCTAGTCAAAGGAGGGTGTTCTTAACATAAACCCCGAGTCTATACATATGCTTGTCAGTATTTATGGTAGTGAGGGAAGTATCCAGTCATCTCAAATCGATTTGAGGAGATGGAGGAGTGTAGGTTGGTTTCACTTAGTGCTAGGATATCTGGGGAGTTTATGAGGAAGGATTCTACGTCATTGATATTGGTTCTAAGGCCTCAGATATTTGTGAATGAAAGGCTCAAGGGAGGAGACAAATGTATTGTTTTTGGTCGGCATCTGGTTTAAATTTGTTGTTTTTACTTTGTACTGTCATCTTTAGTAATTTGATAGATAGGGGTGAGCAAAGTGGGTGTTTGTCTGATGCCAGTTAGATCACACATGTAACCTATTAGCTGAGTCATGATCCATGGGAGTTGTGGCCTCAAGAAAGTCCACTGGTGATAAGTGCAGGGTCCCTTTCCATGCATACATAGCACTACAACTATCCCGATATTATACAATTGTTTATGGAGCAGCCGCTCTTGGCACTACCTAAGAGTTAGGACTTCTGTACTAACAGTCATAAACAGGAGCCAGACAAGCTGTCAAACTTTTACCCTCAACCTGTCAGAGCAAGAACGGCCCAGACTATTATGAAAGACATAGTGACAAGAAGTTTTTCCCAAGTTGACCAGTTAGAAAGAGAGACAGCATTCATTTCCCTAATCAAGAAACAAGGCCAAGCATTGGGTGGCTTTAAGGTGCCCTTGTTTTGGTACATCTGTGACTGGCTAGCGAATAAAAAAGTGCAAAGGCTGGACGATAGGCAGAGCCTATCTACTCCTTAAGCAATTCTAGGTTTGCAAACCGGATATTTTGTTCGACTCTCCAGTTCTATGTTGGTTGTCGATCAGGACGCAGGAGACCTCCCTCCCACTTTAGTTTGGGGTCAAGATATAAGTCAGTAACACAGGTTTTATATCAGAGTTTTCCTTCTCCTAGATAGATGATCTGACAAGATCTACGGGACCATCCCACCGAGAGGGGTAATTCTGCGCCCGTGTACTATGACAGGTATTTAAAACCTTGCGAGAGAGAGAACTTTTTTATACATATATATATATGTATATTTCTACTAAGAATAAGTCTTCATGTTACCTTCCAGAGACAAACGGAACACTAAAGATAGGTTCCCCCCTCATAATAAATAAAAATATTGTGGATCAGTCATTTCTCTACCTAGTATGGCGAAAATGAGAGACACACGGGAGAGGAAATAATTTACTATGTATAAATCAAAGACACACGGAATAAAAGGAAAGTAGAAAGTGGACCGTGGGTTTACTTTCGGCTTCGTAATGCTCGCTTCCCTTATTTTGTCCTTTAGTTCTCACATTTCATGCACGATGTTTCTGACTAAAGGGAAATAATTGTTCTCTTCTGGGTCAGAATCTATCCATCGAACACTTATCGTTGACTAATTTTTTACTTTGAAGTAGTAATTTTTTAGCTCCTTACATCAAGTAGCTTCATGCCTTGTCTGGAGCGATTTCGATTTAAAAAACAATCAAACATCAAATAAAAACCATAGATTCTGATGCAAATGATATTTAAAAAGAATGGTAAACGTTAAATGTAAAATAAGGTTAGTCCGTCATATGTACTCAGAAAATATTCAGATATAAGCTTATTGAGTCCCTTGATAGTCTAAAGCTATCCATTGCAACTCTGAGCTTTCTCTTGCTTACCTCATGTTCAAAAAGTCTTTTTAAAAAAGAAAAAACCTGGTTTAAATAATAATAATAATAATAATAATAATAATAATAATAATAATAATAATAATAATAATAATAAAAACAACCTGACACCTCCAAAGAAAACCACTGGTAATTATTGTAAGGTCTGTTTTCTTATAAAAAGGACACGGAAAAGGCATTAAGACTCCTACTATGTTTTTTTTAATCTCAGATTTTAATGCTACAGTTTCTAATATCGATTTTCCGCCACTTTTTGTTCCAGAGATTTGCCAGATAAACCGTATGGCCGAATCATCCGTTTTCATTAACACAACCCTTACCCACTAATTTTACAACAACCAACAACCTCTAGACCACAAGGGATTGTTAGAAACTTAAACAGAAGTTGAACTTTTTCTTTGATAGAAATAGACCTGTGAACACATGCTGTGAGATAGACATATCCATTTCATATATAATACATATAAAAATGAGTTTATATGTTAAACACCACAGCTGCCATTGTTGCGTTGCCCCTTTTTTCTTTCCTCCTCGAGATCAAAATTCCATATATGATGCGTTGTTCCTTTTTTCTTTCTCTTTTGGAGCCGTATCGTTGTGCATGGAAGTTCTTCATCATGTTATAGCAAGAAGAAGTAAGATAAAACAAATTCTGGAAATGGAGGTTTATTGAGAGAAAAATATTAAATAATCACAAGTACAATTTACACTTAATTATGAAGAAGATGGACAGCAATATTAATCTAAGTAACTACAGACAGACACACAGACTGATAGATGGATCAGCACTTATTGCAACTTGTGATTCTCTAGTTATTCCGTCATTGTTTTTTGTGAATGTCTGCTTCACCTTCCAATCTGGGTCTTCCATTCAAAATTAAACCGTTCGTCCCTGTGATGTCACATCCATAGGCTCTCACCCGTAAATCTTTCTCAGCCTTGTTCTCTTTTGACACCAGCTGTCAAATCTTCCACTGGTAACAGCTTATTCTCATTGCATTCTTTCAAATTCTTTCGTTCACAAACGGCAAGGTCAGTTGCACCCACACTCATTCATCTTTGCTGAAATTGTTTAAGCAATGTACAGAAAGGCTCCAAATGTGTTAGAATTAACAGCACATTTAGTTATAGCTTTTAATGTTAAAATAAGAGTACATCAGGGTAGTACACTGAACCCTATGCTTTTCATTTGTGTCTTAGAAGTATTGTCCAGGGAGTTTTGTATGGGTTTTCCAGAAGAGATGCTGTATGCTGATGATTTAGTACTTAACCGTTATCCAACACCATTTGAATTTGCTGATGAAGCTATAAGAAGGATTAAATTTAAGCAAAATAAGATATAATTTGAAAATCTATACTAGCAAACATACTTAACCGTTATCCAACACCATTTGAATTTGCTGATGAAGCTATAAGAAGGATTAAATTTAAGCAAAATAAGATATAATTTGAAAATCTATACTAGCAAACATACTTAACCGTTATCCAACACCATTTGAATTTGCTGATGAAGCTATAAGAAGGATTAAATTTAAGCAAAATAAGATATAATTTGAAAATCTATACTAGCAAACATACTTAACCGTTATCCAACACCATTTGAATTTGCTGATGAAGCTATAAGAAGGATTAAATTTAAGCAAAATAAGATATAATTTGAAAATCTATACTAGCAAACATACTTAACCGTTATCCAACACCATTTGAATTTGCTGATGAAGCTATAAGAAGGATTAAATTTAAGCAAAATAAGATATAATTTGAAAATCTATACTAGCAAACATACTTAACCGTTATCCAACACCATTTGAATTTGCTGATGAAGCTATAAGAAGGATTAAATTTAAGCAAAATAAGATATAATTTCAAAATAAAGATAAACTACCACCGGTAGGTGCAGTATAAACAAACAAATTGATGCTGAGCTACGCACTGAGCCATCTGTTGCTCAGTAAACTAGTCTAGCAGCAGCGAGATTATCAATTTCCTTCTCGTCATTTTGCCTTGATTAAAAGAGGTTTCCAGAAAATCAGTGTTGCATCTGTAGTTAAATTACACAATAGTCAACACTTTGGGAAAGGTGTGACCGTCAAATTACACCTCCGCTCCTATCCCGGGTAAAATAACAACTAAAAATCAAATAAAATTAATTGGTTAATATTTATAGTCATATTTTACCTATTTACTTGCCTCACAAGGTCGTTTTTTAATGTGAGGAAAATCAAGCTCCTAAAAAAAGGGCTTCCTGGATTGTTACAAAAATTAAAATTGCCTCAGTCTAGAAGCATTTCTCTTTCACTTACTGAGGTCAGAACAGATGAAGTGTAATATCAGAACAGATACTACACATTGCTTCTAGCCAAAAGGTCAAGTAATGTTTATTCCTAAAGTGTTGATGTGCTATTAAACAAACAAAAAACTTCATGGAACATAAAACTTGAAATAGTTCCCTCAAAAAAGAGATAAAATGGATAGAAAATGGTGTGCTTTATTTTCATGTTGCGATTAAAAAAAATCAGCAACAAAAGTCGTAAACTTTTGCTGAGAAAGCGTGCTGAAAGTTACACCTGAATTGATTAATTTTTATGATGGCATGTTGTTTATTGGAGAAAACTGATAGCAAGTTCGTCGTTTGTTTGTATTTATTCCTATTGAATTGGTTTATGAATCTGGCATTGTATCAAATTTGTCTTTATCAAGAGAACTATTTCAAAATAGATAATCTTGGTAAGTCAGTACCAAAGGGAATCTTGCACTGCACGAGATCAGAGTAATTAGGACACATGTTGTCGACCCGAACTTCAATCAATGTGTCGACCTGTCTGTTGTATTGAGTAAAAAAAAACTTAAGAAAAGTTCAACTATGAATCAATAAAAATGTGACCTTCAACCAAATATATTGACCTTATATTTGGAAAAATTGAAACTAAACTTTGATTCACTTTCAGATCAATTTGACACTTGTGGAGAAAAAGATGTACCAATAATAATGGTTACATTTTACGTTGCCAAATTCATTTGAAACTGGTATATATCAGCCAATTTAGAACCTAAAACTGCTCTATTGCTTTACGTCTACACCATTATATATATATATATATATATGAAAAATATTTGCTGTTGTTTATTATCTACGGACGTATACGTTTCGTCTCTTTTCAATCGAGACTCTTCAGCGTAGAAGTATGACTATTCACTACCGGTCACACGGTTCGAAACCCTGGATATATATATATATACATATATACATACATATATATATATATATATATATATATATATATATATATATATATATATATTTGTGCTATAATGAAATAAATTCAAGGAGGAAATCCGGGTATGAGAGCTCAATGTAATAAACAGGGCAAGAATAAAATAAAATATAGTAACACAAAATTACATAATCATCGATGCAATAATTTATTTCAACCTTGTGGTATTGTCAAGCATCCAAGTGAGATAATCACATTTTTGAAACTCGAGTTTTAAAAAATGTAACTATCTAAATTGGATGCTTGACAATACCACAAGGTTGAAATAAATTATTGCATCGATGATTATGTAATTTCGTGTTACTATATTTTTATATATATATATATATATATATATATATATATATATATATATTACATACTAGCAGAATACCTGTTCCAGGACAGGTATAAGTATTATGTATAGCAATAGATCAGTTGATAGAACCTCAGACTGAAAATAGCAGCGTTTTGGTTTCGATTTCCGGTCACGGCATCTGCTTTATCTGTTTAAATTTATTATTTACTGTTAATGAAATATTTTCCATTTCTAAAAGTAGTTAAGATCTTTGATATTTCGAAATGCAATGTATTTATTACGTTAAAATAATTATATATTTATTTAAGATAATGTAACTCTAAATTTGATGCAGAGAAATTCTTCTCCCTACTAAACTTTTTGTATCACACTTATTTTTTTTCGGGGGGGGGGGGGTTATGTCAGTTTACCGGGAACAGCCCCTCAATGGTAAAGTTAAAAAAATAAATATGCCCATGTTATTCACTGTGTGACCTAGAATATATACCTCCTAATTCATAATGATTACTTTACAAGTAAATACTATACATAGAAATATATATATATATACATATATATATATATATATATATATTTATATATGTATATATATATATTTATATATATATATATATATATATATTTATATATATATATCCTATGCTTTTCGGATGTTCCAAATGGATTTAGGCAAAGATGCAATTTATGTTTAGAGGAAAAAATAAGAATCCTAAAATACGACCGCAATAATCTTTTAAACAAACGCGATGAGTTGATGGCGAAATGCAGACATAAATGTAAATTTAAAATTACCAAAATCTAATAATCTGATAGACCTCTAGATTTGTAACGGTGAAGATACCAAATAGATCATTTACGGTAAACCCCCATAAATATTTACAATAATATCTGTTATTGACATGTAATTACTGACTTGGTGACATTCGTTATAGTTGTTTTTCGGATGTATGCATATACGATTGTACTTTAAGATATTCGTTTATTCAGATTATTTACTTGAAATAAGATAGCTTTATATTTGCTTATATGTATGCATGCGCGTGCGGATGCGCGTGCATGCATGTATTGGTGTATATGTATGTATGGGAAGAGTATGTGCGTATATATACGTACATGTGTTTTTGTATGTATATATATGTGTACGTACATGCATGCGTTTGTGTATGTGCAGGCATGTATGTGTGTGTGTGTGTGTGTGTGTGTGTGTGTATATCTTGCATATTTATTTTGTCAATATATGTTTATATTTAATTAAACTTTTACCCCGGTTATTTAAAACGTTCCAGGCCGTATATATTATATTATATATGTGTATGTGTGTATATGTGTATACATGTGTGCAGGTGTATGTGTGCATGTATGGGCATGTGCGCGTATATGAGTATAGGTATGTGTGTACGTATGCGTATGACTGTGTATGTTTATATGTATGCGTGCATATGTGCATTTGTGTATGTCTATGTATACATGTATGTGGGTCTCTATTTTGCACATTTGTGTCTATGTGTGCATGTGCGTATATATGTGTGTGTATGTATATGTTTATGTGTATATGTGTGTGTATGTGCGTATGTATGGATATGTGTGTGTGTGTGTGTAGGTATACACTCATTTAGTAATGATATTTTTTAATGAATACTTAAAGACGAAACACATTTATCCTCGATGTCTTAAAAATGTTTAATTCAAGGTAGTAGGTATGGGTGTGCATGCATATATATATATATGTATATGTGTATATATGTGTATATATATATATATATATATATATATATGTATATATATGTGTGTGTAGAGATATGTGTGTGTATATGTGGGGATGTATGCATATATAATTGTACTTTAAGATATTCGTTTATTCTGATTATTTACTTAAAATAAGATAGTAAATTTTTCGACTGATAATACACTAATCATTGAATTAAATTAAGTATAGTGTCTAATATTATCACTAGACAATATTAGATTGGAATTAGGCTATAATTATAGGCTTCCATAGATTATAAAACTAATGTAAGATGAATTTTGTGAAACTCAGAGTATTAAAATATTACATTTAGAATATAATCTTAAATAATTTTTAGTTTTCAAATAGATACTATCACTCGGATCTAGACAGAATGAAAGCACGACAAGTGTCAATCGGCCGATGACACGCTAACGTGTGTTAGTGTCTTATCTCTCTTCCTCCATTCGGGCCGAAAACTGAATTTCGAGCTAGCCAAAAATTGTGTGTGTGTGATGTTAAGAATAGGTATATGTGTGCGCGTGTATGGAGGCGTATGAACGTTAAATGTCACCAAGTCGGAAATGTAGAAAGAATATGTGCGTTTAACACAGACGTTATTATTTTAATACAAACAACAAAAAAAACCATAAGATCCCTTTCGATTGCCTTAGTTAAATATAAGATGTTAATTCCTACTCGTTCTGTAATGGGTGTTCAGATTGGCTGCGACCACCACTCTCTCTAGTTGTATTTGAATTGTCGAGGGTGAATTCAGTTTTCTGTCAGTCTCAAAAATGTAATTGTCAAATTTGATGCTTGAATAAAACCGCAAGGTCGAAATAAATTATTGCATCGACAATCATGTAATTTTGTGTTATTATATTTTACGTTATTCTTGCTCTGTTTACCACATTGAGCTCTCTTACCCGGATTTCTTCCTGGAATTATTCCATTATAACACAAATATATTTATATATATATATATATTTATATATATATATATATATATATATATATATTTATATATATATATATTTATATATATATATATTTATATTAACAGACTTGACCTTTAATTTCACTAACCCTTTTCCCATTAATTTATTTCCCCCCCTTATCTCCTTGGTCATT